>OX578274.1:8177500-8784250 GCA_951217065.1 Baccha elongata | reverse complement strand
AGAAAACACTTGTTTTTGTAATTTTTCTCCCTTGCGATGCGTGTATCTCGGAAACAGTTGATATTTGGAAAATAGTGAACATAACAAAAATTGTACAACATTCGAAGGTCTTTTGTTTATTCTTAAAAAAAATTCTCTACCACAAACTATTTCCGTGGTATAAGCGTTAGTCCCCAAAAGCCCCTTTTTGGGGGCTTTATACTCCTCCCCCCCCTCCGGATAACCTCCCAGGGATCAGGACTTTTAGTATGTTAGCTACTTGAGTAGCTTGAACAATATCTTAAGGGAATGGCTTAATGGAGTCCTACATCAATGAGGTAAATATAATACGTTCCTATTAAAAAAAAATTTGAATTTTACTTGCTCGAAAATGGTTTAAATGTTGGTAACATGATTATGGAAGCAGCAAGTGGCAAGTGTTGAACTATTTTGAAAACTTGATAAAATGGGCCAATTTTTAAAATAACTTGCCGTGGGTAGTGTCCTACATTTTTTTTTAAATATGATGTGTTAAAGTTTGCTTACAAAATTTGTTTAAAAAATGACTCAGTCAAACTTCATTTTTCTTGCAAAACTTACAATATTTATTTTGGATTTCGAGATTGCATTCAGTAGGATGGTTATTAAGGATAAAGTAGAAAAAAAATCACTGAAAAATATCATAATTTGTGACCACAGTACATAAAAATGTGGCCTGGGTATCGATTTTCATAATTTTTCTAAATATTGCTTTTATTACGTAACCCAGCGAAATATTTTTTTTTTTTCTAACTATTTGCAGTACGGGTATAACCTACCCTATCACCCGGTACCCGCTTGACGTTGAGTAGCGGGACACCCTGTATATATAAAATTTTGTAAAATTTTGCTGAAAACTTGACGCCAAGTAATGTCATGTTTGATTGATTGTTACTTCAATTTTTTCTTGAATGCAATTACTTGCCATATATTCAGGTTATAGGAATTTAATTGTGGGTAAAACTTGGGTGTACACAAAAATGGGTCATCTCTGTAACAATAACCCTTACACAAATGTAAATATACATCACACATATCTTTCTATACCTTTTGCAAGTATACATTTACCTACATATTATTTTTTTCCCTAAATCTCCTAAAAGATAAAATCACTTTTATTTTTAAACCAAATTTAAAAATAAAATTATAAATTTCGTTTTTTTAAGATCGCTTTTTGCTAAATTTATGATAAGAAATCTTATTCAAATGCACAAACTGCATTATCTCATGAATATTTAATCTCTGGTGATCAGATAGTTATTATTTTAGGGAAAGTTTTTGACAGTCCCATTAAAAACATAATACCTACTAAATAAAAATCAAATTTTCAAATTTTCTCACGGCCCTTAGCTTATTTCGAATTCAAAACAAATTCATTTCTTAAGATATTTCTAGTTCTCAAGTTCACATTATTGACTCAAAAATACCAAACCCAAACCATCAATTATTGATTAGTGTGGGCGTCGGGTTAATGATTTTCTGTTATTATTTCACGTTCAAATCGCTAATCGAGCATAAAATACAAAAGTTATACACAAAAATAAAACCAAAAAATCTATAAACTAATTTCCATATACATAGCGCATGTTAATGAGATGATCATCAACGCTATTATGGTGATTTGAAAAAAAGCCTAGCGTTTCTCTATTCTCTGATGATCTTCAACTCAAGCTTTGCGTGTGAACTGGTTAAAGTTTTTTCCCATGGCATTAACAATCACTGACTGTTGAGTGTTGCTCCATCATTTTGTATTGTTGGTTTGCAGCAGCAGCAGCAGGTGAAACTGGTGCTGCATGCTAACGTCGTCGTCGATCTCGATTATCTGTGTGCCTTGGCTTGGCTTCAAGACTCCATCAGGGAGTGGCAAAGCGCATTAAGCAAACTTATGTCCAAAAAGACCTTCGTTAGCATCTTTTGTTTGTCTTTGTTGTTGTTGTTTTTGCGTTCGGTGGCTAAAATCGTGATTTTCTGAATAACATTAACCAAAATTATTTCTGGGGCAAAGTTTTCCCAGGCTAATGGAAGTAGTTAGAGGTACTATAACTATAACTTCTGTTCCACTCCCGAACCCTCTTTCTCTTTTCAAATGCTGGCGGCAGCGGCGGCGGTGAAAAGATAGAAAAAATAAACGAAAAAGTTATCCAAATGTTATTTTAGGTTTAAATGAATTTGAATGCCATTGTGAGTTCGCTTCATGCACATTATTGTGGCGCATCTAATTATGATTATGTATGGTTGGTTGAATTGATTGCAGCTGCATCATCACAGCTTTCACTGCATAAATAATTAAAAAAAAAACTTTAAAACACCAGAGAAAAATTATCATTAAAGCAAATTATGAATAATCCATTTAAAATTTATTTTAAATTTATTTAAAGCTTAGATAATTTTAAATCAGGAGATGGAAGTTTGTTTCTGTTGGTCTTATTATACTTTGGTTCTTTAAATTGTGAGTTTTTGATGGTATGGTTAACAAATAAAAGGAATCAAGAAACTGAAAAATATTGTTGAAATGGTGCCTTAAATCTTACATGAGCTGCTCTAGAAACATTACAGCTGAATTCAGCAAGAGTTTTTCTATACTTGTTCTGATGATATTGTGGCGGATTTAATCTTTAGGGGGTCAGGTCAACGGCGGACCATCAGTGTGGAGGATGAGTCAGAATATCGTTGCAATAAGTCCAGCTTGTGGTAAGAGATGACTAAGGGTTCAATCATACCTACTAGGCAATAAACACTAAAGTAACACCTTTAAACTTTCCCTAAACCGAGAACATGAATCGCATTCATGGGGTTGCACGGCTGGAGATCATGGGCATGGTAAAAGTCGCAAACAATAAATACATCAGGACTATCCCAGTGAAGAAAATATGCGAAAGCGTTACAAGAACTACCACCAGGCAAAATTCTTTTGGAATGTGCAAGTCATTTAATCATACGATCTTATCAAGCACAAAATTATTTTGGTTATTTATTTGCAAGAACACGAGGTTAATCAAATTATCAAACTCAATGATAGTGTTTGCAATTGCAAAACTGATAAGAAAGATTATACTAACACATTCGATAACTTATTAATTGTCAGTGTAAATGAATAACAAAATTAATTTTATAATTTTGACTCTTTATATTTATCAATATCAATATTGTCCAAAGAAAATAAACCATCAAACTAGGGCGAATAGCAAAACTTGGAGTTATAAGGCCACAAAAACTTTAAAATTGAATTTCATTCATATACACTCCACTTAATAATATTTAATTTGGCTATTTTTATTCTTTTTATTGTTTATTTTTTTAAAACTATCAAAGAAAATAATATTTATGGGTAATTTATTCTTTGTATGTACATATATATTATTATTATAATTAAATAAAATGTTATTTTATATTTATTAAAGTCCCTGAAGAGAGAATAATCCTCGAATAATTTAAAAAATAAAATTTTTATTGAACTTCAGGAAGCAAAATAAGAACATATCAATAAAGAAAAAGTTTGATCCTTGTTAAACACAAAATCAGGACCCAAATACTTATGCTGCCCATTTTCTAATCTACCTAGAACTATTTCAGACATGTATTTGAAGGGAACAGTGATTCCCAATAGTGCAAACCCCATTGGCAGATCCCTAGGTGAAAAAGTTAGCTGGGAACGTTAAATTGTGGTCCTAATCGAGATGAATTCCATCGTTGCAAGAAGTTCAATAGGGTATAAACCATTGTATATAAATTTCTATAGTACAACCATGGAGCAGCGCCATCTAAAGAAAGTTGTTAACTGCACATTTGGAGGTTCTTACATTTACTAAGTGTCTATTCTGTTACCCTAACAATAGTCGTCAACAAAACAAATTCATAATATATAATGTATTTTATTGGCTCTAAAATCCATATTTCCTTGACAAGAGTCGTAAACAAAACAAAAATAATATATGTTTACGACTGTTGTCAGGGTTACAGAATAGACAACTATTAAATGCACGAACCTAAAAATGTGTTTATCACACGTTTCTCAAGATGGCCAGGCGGTGATTATTCAGCATGAAAATACTATAGAAATGTATATACAATGGTATAAACAACCGTTTTGAGATAACAATGAAACATGACATTACTATGATAGGGAAGACGAAAAAAGTAGGTCCGACATGTATCGACATGTATTGACACGGTTGGGCTGATTTTCTTGAAACTTAGGGAAATATCCCCGGATATTTTTTTTTTATTTTTTACCTAGGTATCAAAATAACGGTACCTATAATATAAGCGTAACCCATGAGTCCATTATTCTCGAAAAAATACTATTAATTTCGATAAAATTTTATATGAGTGATTTGTTGCCTGCTAATAGTGATGTCCGTCATCTTAATATTTTTTTCAGAATCAGCTTATTAAACGGTACCTGTCATATAACCGTTATTTATTATTCCGACTACCTTTAAAACGACTGCATCGATTTTGACTAAAATTAATTTTCCAAATTTACTGCTAAACTTAGAAAATAATCCAAAACAAAATTTGGAAAAAAAAATATTTTTGAAAATTTTTTTTTTTTTTTTTTGAAAAAAACGATAATTTTATAAATTTCTCGAAAAAATAATATCAACTTTGATAAAATTTCATGTAATTGAATTTAATATAAATCTTTTCTTTATTCCATACATCTGTTTTCAAAAGAATTTTTTGGAATAAAATTGATTTTTGCTTATAAAAAAAACTGGTCACATATAGACATTTAATGGATTTTTCTTCTGAAAAAATTTACTCAGTGTTCATATACAAAATTCAAAAGAAATACAAAGAGCAAATAAAAACAATATCCATTTTTCAAAAACGAGTTCAGTCAGAGGATAAGCTGTGTGCTTCTCCTAGAGGACAGCAAAGCAAATTATTGGAAAAGGATTCCGGAAATTCACATGGGGGCAAATAATGGAATTAAAATACTTGGAATTGAATCCAAGTGAGAAATGAAAAAAAAAAACAGAAAAACACAAATGCAGTGAAAATGAAAATCGCCTTTGAAATTGCTTTTCGCTGAATTGAAATCTCGCAAACATACACCCCCACATAAAATATCCTTTGCTTTGAAAATTTAAAGTGTTTGTTTGAAGTTGCAAAAATTATTAACTGCAAAGCTACATAAAAGGATTTGTCAGATTCCAGTTCCAGCTAATTTTATAGCACTTTTCAAAATGTTCAGACTTGTAAAAAAAAAAAAATAAGTTCATATTACCAAAGGACCAACTGTGCTATATATTTGTGAACAAGCACATCCGGCAAAAGTAACACCTTAGCTTGTTGGTCGGTGGTACTTGATATCATGCGTCCATGTCACGATGTCACGATGGCATCGTAGTGTCAATGCTACAAATGGATCAGTTTTATGCCACTATATGAATTGCCTTTACTTTACATATTATATATGTATGTATGTAGTTACTTACCTATGTTGTTGAAATTTAATATCGTTTGAAGAGGATGAAAACATGACACTGACACCCTTTGGCACCAATGTTTATCGAATAATACTGAAAACTTAAATGTAAAAAACATAAAGCTATTCTTGTGTGAAACAGAACTTCGACGCGATGATGGTTAAAAAAATGTAAACATTTAAAAAAGCTATCGAATTTCCGCGCATATTTTTTTTATCCGTACATATATGTATGTATATGCATGTTAAGATAGTATGTGTACCTATGATTCTTTTAAAAGTTATCATATACCCTTTTATGTCGAAATCTCTTCGAGTTTTTCTGTACCTACATAGTACCTACTGGGAAATGTTGATTATTAAAATCAATTTTTTTAAACTCTTAACTCCTCGTTTAACAACGGGAGATCCAAGAAGTACCCAACTTGACATATAGACGGCGAAATTTTCTGGAACAAAAACTGCTATGTTAGAAAGAGATACCTTTTAAATCTTAAGCGACCTTTACACGGTCAGATCAGTCTTTTGACATCAATCTGTAAAATAGTGTTTGTAAAAATAAGTTTGTATATGCGTGCATTTGTTTGACGAAAAATCAAAACCCTTTTGATTTTGCCTGATGAGTGATGACTAAGATTATAATATGTGTAGAGGACTGACGTCATCTGACTGACCGTGTAAAGGTCGCTTTATATAAGCGAAACAGATTAACTGACTGAACACAATAGACTGCTGCAAGTTCAACTGGTGCTGCAGCTGGAATAGCTGTCGAAAAGTCAAAGTGTCGTATTTGTACGTCTCGTTTTTTGCTTGCCAACAATGCTGTTGTAGATTTTTTTCACAATTTATCATTTGTGTCAGCTGATTACAATTTTATTAAAATTAATTTTTTTTCTTTTTAAACACTTTTTTGCAAACATTTTATTTCTTTTATTTTTATTATTTTGAATATCTTTTCAAACGTCAAAAGTGCTGTACGTCGAAAATTAAGACGATGTTCACATTGGACGTGCTCACCCGACGCATTTTGCCGTCTATTTGTTTTGTCTCTTTCCCACTTCGTTGTAAGAAAGAGACGGGGTTTTTCGTCCAGATTTTTAGATTTTTTTTAATTCTCATGGATGAATTTTGACATTCGCTATTCTGTCATTTGTTATTTATAATTTTTTCGCTTTTTGCACCCATATTTTGAAAGTTTTCTCAAAATTCGGTCACTTTTGATTGGAAATTTCAATTAAACATGAGAATATGAAGCAAATTGTAAACATCTAGGTTCATTTCAAATATTTTGTTTTTTTGTTTGGTGTGGTTTCGTGCATCCATTGTGTTCACACTACTTTGTGTCTGAACACGGCGGACTGGACGTACGTCAACATGCGTCGGATGGACCGTGTTTAGACTGGGAAATTTGAGACCGGACTGACGAGAGTTCGTTGGCGAGAGGGATGAGGGGTGAGTACTCTCGTGAGGCAGCTTCAAATTATAAACATCGGAAGCCTGAGTACCTGTTCCAATCCCAAATTCAGGTTTTTTCCCATTTTGTTCATTATGTGCTTGACTGCCGATGTGTTAAAATCGTAGTATTTTGATAATTAGGCTAAAAGAGGACCTGTGTAATCACGAGAGTACCCACCACGGCAGACTCAAATTTCGCAGTCTAAACACAGTCAGGAGTACGTCCAATGTGAACATCGTCAAAAGCACCTACTAGAGCTGCGTTGCTTTGTGTACATAATATAGAATCTGTATTTGTATTCAATATTTTGACGTCTCTATTGTGTTCTCCCAGTAAATGCGTAAACACAATAGCGACGGTGCTGCAACCAATGAAGAAGAAATAAAGGAACGGGTGTTGTGCACACGTATAGTGTACATGAGTGAGGCAACAAAATGTTTGCATACATTTAAACATCGCATCCTATGTGTCATTTTGTCACGGCGAGAACAGCAGGAGGTGGCGAGATAGTTCGCACCGCTGCTGTCAAATGCATATAAAAAAACCAACTCACACTAAAATAATAATGCCGCATTCTTTTTGCAGAACATCTCTTCCTTTCCTGTATTTCTTCTTCCTTGGCTGCAACTGGAATAGCTGTCAAAATATTGAATACACATACAAATTCAATATTACGAACACAACGCTACGCCACTGTACGCGGTGCTGCAATCGATACTGCACAAGCTCAGCAACTTCTCTGTTTCTCTTGATAATTTTGCAATCAAATTTTAATCAGCTGATACAAATGATGTAAAATGTGAGACAGCTGTACAGTTACATTGGCTCTCTTTAGGAATCTGTCAAAACAAGCAATTATATATTGAAGGTGTGAAAGAGGCGACTATACGAAATTATGAGAAAATAGCCAACTATTTTGACAGTGAATGTAATAGATTTAGTAATAGAGCGGCAGTTAGTAAAAGATGTGTTCAACTTGAGCAAACAAATTAACTCGTCTTTAAAATTTACACCGCGTGTTTATATGTATAATCGCGTGGTTAGCGATTTGTTATTGGTAAGGACCATTTTGACATCTGTTACAGTTGCAGCGCAGCAGTCTATTCTATTCAGTAAGCCAGCTTCAGCCATAGCAACAGTGACAACAGCCTCCATTTTTTATTGTCGTCTATTAAGAAAACCCTAATAACACCAGTTATTTTTCAGTACGTCAAACTTTTTTTTAACATTTTGGGTGTGAGGTGTAGAAACGAAGGAGGAACGAAGTAACAAAAGCACGTATGAATATTTCAAAACTTTTTCTGGTTGAACGTTGACGTTTCTGGTTTGACGCCAGAAAGCGAATTTTGAAACAGTTTTTTAAGACGGCCGGCCGGGCCGGGTGTTGTTAATTTGCGTAATTCTTCGATTTCTTTGAAAGCAAAGGGTACATACTTCCTCTTCTTTATTTGCAGAATCCAAACTTTGAACATCTCATTGTTCTTCGACGGTTTGGTTCTTATTTTTATTTGGAAGTTTCTTTTTTGGGAGGCTCCTCGCGTGTCTCTCATAACCGAATGTCTTGTATTATATTGCAGAGAATTCAACCTGATGACCGGAAAGAAGGGCACTTGATATACTTTAGGACGAATTTTTAGGTTCTTAATCACAAACCTGATGTGTTAAAATCTGATACCAATACCCTATATAATTCTCAACGGCTATTATTTGACAACCAAGATTCCTTTCAATAATTTCAAGAATCAATAAATATAAAAAGATACTTCACCCAATGACTCATTTCTCCTCTGAAAAAAAAGATATCATCAAATTAAATCATATTTCATCATCCTTGTTTCGTGAAACACGTCTTATCAAGCTTCCAAGAATTATCCACCTTTGAACATTTAGCATTCCTTCCCTCGAAAATAAATACCTACTCAACAATAGAATAAGAAACCACCACCACGATATCGAAGTAGGTATTCCAAACAATCCTATTCTCAAATTTAGCACAACACTGCCAGTAATAGTGCCAGTACCATGCCATGTCATGCTGGATACCATAGCAGACAACAAAAGCGAGACTCACGCAAAAGAAGATGAGCGAAAAGAAATAAATTTCAAAACTAATGAGATCACATTTACTGCCATCAGAAGGTGAGCCTCCTTTTCAGCTTCATCTTCCTCTTCATCATCATTATTATCATGGGCTGTTTCTTGGTAAAATGTGGTGTTAAATCGCAGCATAGCATCATCTTTCTTTCATCCATCGGGTCGAAACATGTTCAAAAACTGACGCATGAAAAAGAAATTTTCTATCGAATTTGATTCCCACATTTGAACGCAAAATAAAACCCCAACTAAAAAAAATGTATTGGTCTGAACTCCGAACCCTTTGTGCTTCTTCGTCTCAGTTTCATTCAGTTCAGTTGCCAATTTGCATCGAAGAACGTCTGAGAGCGCCTTTTGTTTGTTTTTTTTTTTCTTTCTTCTTTTACATGGTTTTCCATTCCCAGTAAAATAACGTCTCTTCGTTCTCATTAATGACTTATGATGCTTCCCGCTGACGCTGTCAAATGATTATAGAAATTTCTGAGGAAAAAAAACAGTAATACTGCCCTCATTGCGTGTTAAGTAAAGTCACTGAGGGCGTTTCTTTGTTTATTTTTAGTTTATTTTTTTTTTCTTGTGAGTTGTGTAGGACTGTAAAATTAGTGCATATGGATATGGGCATATGGCTTCTGCAATGGGTTATGATTCTGGGTGCCAAAGGAACGACGACATCGTCATGAGGGCTTCATCGTATGCGAGGTGTATCGAATTCCCTACTGAGCTGTTATCATATTTGGTAACACTTTCCCATGCCGAAGATGATGCTATTTAAATGGTTTCGTCATCGTTGTTGGGTTAGTTATAAATAGTAAGTCGTCCAAACCCTTTTCTTGCTGCATTGATAATCAAATATAGTGGGAACTATGTATATGTGAGCGTTCTGGCTCGGGTTAGTATGGGACGCCACCGCGCCGGTCGGCCGAAACGGATGTGTAACTTTGCACACATGACATGAACACTCAGTTAATGGACGAAGATGGTTGCAGTACTGACATTGCATATCATGTTTTTTTTGGAACCAACATCGTCGACGTCGACGCTAGGCCAACAATTTTATTTTGGTCTGTGGTGCACACGTTCAGTGCATCATCGTAGTTTATTAACTTAACAAAGTTTGTGTTAATATTTTCTAAATCGTCAAGACATTGTGTACCTACTTCTATCAAGAGAGTATTAGCTTTTATAGATTTGTCATTAAACTAACAAATATGTAATAATTTTTTGAATAATGATGGCACCTTTTTCAATAATAGGTACTTTAATTAAATAATGTTCACCAACAGTATTTTATACTAGCTGTTACGCTGCGCATTGCTGCCGCAGAAAAAATAAGAGAGAAAACATTGATTTTGAAAAGTATTTGTAATCCTTTTGGTCCTAACTTTTTCCTAAAGCTTTTAAGCTAATATATGAGAGTTTTCGAAAAGCTACCCCATCTTTGGGATAATTTACTTCATAAGTTACTTCCTACCACATCAGCTATTTGTCAGTAAAAGTCCCGTTAAAATCGGTTCAGTAGTTTCTGATTGGTTCATATACACGAATATGCGAAAAAAAGCGACCCGAACGCCACCTAAGGAGTAATTAAAATAGCTTATGGTACCCCCTACACAACATCCAGTACAACATCAGCTACAACATCAGCTACAACATCAGTACAACATCAGCTATATGTCAGTGAAACTTCCGTTAAAATCGGTCCAGTAGTTTCTGATTTGTTCATATATACGAATATGCGAAAAAAACGACATGAGCCCCACCAAGGGAGTAATTAAAATAGCCTGAAAACCCGCCACAACATTAGCTATCGGTCAGTGGAAGTCCCGTCAAAATCGTTCAAGCCGTTCTCGAGATTAGACGGAACAAACAGGCAGATAGACAGACAGACAACAATGTTAAAAACATGTGTTTTGTTATAACTGCCGTATATGATTAAAAGTACGTATATGTATACTATTTGTATGAAAATAGGTATGCAAGTATGTATTTTATTTTGAGAAGTATTTCTATTAAACAATCAAATGGGTATAGGTAAAATGGCGGTGAAAGAAATACTAGCCGTGTTTTTTTGCAAGTCTATATAGAAGACGTTTCCATATAACCACATGTAATAGCGTCGGTAATGCAGTAAGTCAATATAAACTTAGCTAAATCCCGATAATTATCGTGAGTTAGCTAAGTCTATATAGACTTATGTTGATGTTGTATTCACGTGTTACTGTATAACCACTGTTTTCCAACTAGCTATCAAATGCTGAACAAACAATACACACAAAACCGGTTGGTAATTGTATTCCAGATAAGCAATAAGCACAAAAATTCAGCAATCAAAGTGAACATTAAACGTACATACGTCGCCTCAAAACAGGTTTTTTTGACTGGGTATGCAGTGTTGGGCTTTCGGAAGCATTATTTTCAAATCTATCACCCGTTTATTTCTAACTAGACATGTTTTCTTTTAAAGCCACATAGAGTTGTCGAAAAGAACGACATTGGGGATTCGCTCACAACATTACCGACAAAATTTGACGTTTACACATATTATATCCGTAGATCGGGCGGATAATACAGATTTTATCGGGACCTAAGCTAAGTCCCGATAATTATTTATCTGAACTTTTCTAAGGTCATATAAAGTTAAGTTGTTATTTTATTTATGATGTTGTTTTTCAACACAAATCTAATAATATGAATTACCTACTTGTAAAAAAACACCCCTTCTTTCAATTACTGAGATATTTGACGTAAACGCGAGTATTTTGACATACATATACGTCAAATTCAAAGGATATCATGTTTCTTCTTTATTGTTCAAATGCCGTATGTGCTTGATTTTTTGACGTACCTACGTGATGTATGAAGAAAAAATAAATGTTGATCTGTGTGATATAAGTATAGAATACCAAATCCATTTCGGACCAAATTTTAAATATTTTAAAAACTATAGAAGTGTTTGAGAAGAGTTGGTTTTGAAAGTCTGTCGGGGTAAAATTTTTGTTGCCAAAATTCTGCTTATCATAATTCTGAAAATAATAAAAAAATAAACATTTTCCAAATCTTTATTCTTGCTTTATTAGATATTTTATTTGCAGAATTTCGATAATCCAAACTTACTATTACTTCCGAGTTTAAAAGACAAAAAACATTTGTACTCTTTTTAACACCCAGAATTTTGAGACAAAATTATTATGAAGTCTCCAGTAGACTACAGGGATTTGTATATAGTATGATGAGAACCTATTAATTGACCAGGAATTTTTTTCCTCTGAGGTTTATTTTCTATAATCATGCTCAAATCATATTCTATTACACGGCTGGTATAGTCTATTCAGCATGGGAAAAAGGTTGTTATCAATAAGGCATCCCAAGATTCGACATAATGAGACGTAAGGGCACCCAGAAACTCAATCTTCAATATCGTCAACCATAACGGCGATATTCTTTACGGAACTAGCACTACGCGGTCTCCTGGAGCCATATGTTTCTCTTTTTGTAAAATCTAAGGAGTAAAGGGTTTAACGGCTTACTTTTAAAACAATTTTGACAGTTGCCGCCATTTGCAAAAGTTGTATAGCATTAGCATCTTCCCATATAGGATGATCCATTTCGGATCCGAAAATTTCCTGGAAATAAGATATTTACCTAGTTGTTAAATGTTATTTAAATATTTCCAATGATTGGAAGAAATTAATCATAACATTATTTAGCGTTTTGAAAAGTAAGCAATGGCGAAAAAGATCCTCAAATCAAAACATTCAGATACCAGATTCCCAGGAAACAAAATAAAATCGATCTAATTGCTCTGATGTAAGCTCGAGCGATTTGTGAATTTAATTTGTGTGCAACCGGTATTAAATAAATATTCCCATATATTTAACTGCTACGATCATCAGAACAAAAATGTAAGTCTATTTTTTTTTTTTTTTTTTAACATCTCAATTTTGGCGAGAATTTTTGTATTTAAAATAATATTTTCTCCGAATTCCTTTATTAATAAGAAACCATATTTAAAGGTTAAGATTATAATTATAGTGTCGCGAAAAACTAACTAATTGGACAGCTCTAATCAACTAATGATTTCAAAGAATTTAAATATTATCAGAAAAAATGATTATAATTTTGAAAAAATATTTCCTTTGAAAAATAAAAATAATAATAATGCAGGTTATCGCATGAGTTTTGAGTCGTTTTCTAAAGAAAAGCTCTTTGAACTAAAAATGGTTAATTTCAGATAAAAACCACTGATTTTGTGACGAAAGATTTTGGGGAACTATGAAATCTAACTTAATTGCTTTGTAGCTTGTAGCCAGCTTTAAAATTATAAATTTTCTGTCATAAATTAAGAAAACTGTCAATAAATTAGCAATTGTCTACATTATGTAAATAACTCTACTAAAGTTTTTAATTAGTTACATAATTTGTGTGTGTAGTACACATACATATTACATAGTCATTAAAAATATTTGTCAATTTGACTCAATAAACTTTATTCAGAGAATAAAATTTAACCAAAGTCTGGTGTCAATGTAAATATTTGAAATAAGATTCTTTTTAATATTAACACCTTTTCGTAGCTGGAGCATCAGATACAACCTTATAGCTAGTTGAGTTTATTTTGTTATTACATTTACATATTTAAAATGTGTTAAAATTGAATATCCCTTTGGGCAAATTACTTTCAATAATTTAGGTGTCCAATAAATTATTTAAAAAAGTTAAATAAAATTCACCACCCTTTAAAACTTTTCAAATTGTGTGCAACCCCCACAAAAATTTCAGTTTTGAAAAGTGAAAGGATACCTGATGTACATATTATATTCTTACTATCGGTTGTTAAATACTTATCGTTCAAAAAAATTCAATATTTTCCGTACTTGAAAAATCCCTAATTTAATCTTTTTCCCTTGAAAATAATGAATCAACAGTAAAAAATAAAAAAAAACTATATCTAATGCTTGAAGCTTTGAGAAAAAACGCCTACACGATTCGAACGTGAAGTGAATTTTTACATTAGGGAAGACTCATATTAAAAAGTCATTTCCCCGAAATATTTGTTCCCGTTTTTTGAGTTTAATTGGATTTTCTTGGAAACCGAAAGTGTACCCTTTCTAGCTGCGAATATTTCAGAGAACACAATATGCTGCTAGCAGCACATTGACAATAGAATTAATGATGGCTTGAAATTTAGAATTTCATTTTTTTTTTGCAAGATATAGCTAAGCATTCGCACTTATCCACGACCACAGAGCGAGAACTTTTTCACTGAGTTCCAAGAATGATGATTCCATGAATTTATTCAAGAAAGTTTCAAAGTGGAAATGAAAAATAAATAGAAAATCAAAATACATCTTTGTGATTAGTTTCCTTTTTTCGGAGAAATATTCATCGTTCAACATATACATACCTACCCTTACTTTAGATGTCAACATTTCTAAAATTGTAGATATAGATATATTATGTAGGTATGTTCTGTAGTTGACAAAACTCCCCTTTCCAGAAATTCAATTTCTGTGAAAACTCAAGGAACTCAAAAGTCTTGATAACATATTGGTAAACACGCGCACCAAAACGTTTGTCGTAAAATCGGAGGAGCCTCCCAGGACAATCTTTCTTCTATTAAAAAATCTTTTATATGGTTAAGCGGATGGATTTGGGGACAGAATATTTTTTTTCTCATTTAAATTCTTAGAATTTTGCAAATAGGGCATAATTGAAACAAGTATTTATTTTAAGAGAGGATTCTTTTGAATTTCTGCGAAGTGAAAATCCTTCCACTTATTGTGTCCTTGTGTCAGAACAAAGAAAAGTTTCGTTGTTTTTTTATAACCCATTATCTCAGGGGATGGTCTTGTGAATCATGGATCTCTTATTGTGTATCTATAATGATTCAAAAATTGATTTCGTGGGAAATTTTTAAAAGCTTTCTCAACAAGAGAATAATTGATGGCAGTATTGGGTTTGGGTTGTTAGTTATTTTGGAAATTCGAATGATAAGGTTCATCAAAAAAACCACATCATTTAAATATTAAAAAAAAAAAATTACGGCTGTAACGTACAACTTCAAAAATGTCAAAGTTTTATATTTAAATTTTTGGACTTTTTAAATTCTTTGGTGATATTTCAAAAAGGAATAAATATTCTTTTTAAACTTTTTAGTTTTGTATAAGTCTCCTTCTCCAGTACTGTACTCGTTATTAAAAATATGAAGTTAAAAATATCTAAAAATACAATGCTAACCGGACTTATTGAATTTAATTCGTTGAATAAGTTGTTTGATGACAAAGAAAACACTTTAAAAAAGATCATTTTTTCTTTGAACTTTATATTTAATCACTTTAGAACATGCGCAACTGGATGGCGTCGGCTCGAGACCGGGATAGGTGGAGAGACTTGTTGAAGGAGGCCAGGACCGGACCCCGGTTGTCGAGCCGATGATGATGATGATGGTAGACCATTTTCATCTATATACAAAAAAAAAAAAAAACTGGCAAAATTATGGATGGTAAATAAAACATAAAATTAATTTGAATGGTTTAGTTTAAATGATGAAGTATAGTAGACTCTACAAGTTGGAAAAAAATGTACGACGTAGCTCTACTGGGGGCACTGTTCGAATATGAGTTCAATTATTTTGCAGTGCGAGTACGTCACCCATGGTTGACTCGAACGTCTCTTCCTGCAATCCATCAGAAATTGGTCTCTAACGTCAAGTTAAAGTTCTTTGATATCGGGAAGACCACAATCTGTCAAAATGCAACTTTATGGTTGGTTCATATCTTATCTTTTTTTTTCAATGGAACATGAACATTTTAAAACGCAGTCAAGTTTTAATACGTTTTAAAATTTTCATGTGTAATGCTGAATGTTAATGCTTAATTGTATTTTGACATTTTGAAGTTCAACAGATTATGTCGAATTTTCGAATTTGTATGTTCTATTGGGAAACAAAGAAACAAAATATTTATAGATCAAATCTCAACACAAAACAAATTGATAATTTGGTAGATTTGATTTCAATTCTCTCGGAAGAGTATATAACGTTTCTCCTGTCAAAAGTGTGAAATACCTACATAGATTTTGAAAATGTGTGATTTGACAATAAAAACTTAATTTTTTTTAAATATTATGTACCCCTACCTAAACAGAAACCTTTAAATTGCATTTTGACACATTATGGTCTGACATATTTGAAATAAGGTGAAGTTTCCGAATACTAAGCCCGATCTGTCCTGTCCTTCTATCATACATATAAAGACAACAATTCGAGAATTGCTGCAAGAGGGGTTCAAGTTCAATCATGTTATAAAGATAGATTATTTTACTCCAAATTATATGCCACTCTGTAGTTAATTATTTACAAAATTTCAAAATGAGTTAAAGGTGAACATTTATTGTGAGCTGCGTCTGCGATAACACTTCACACGAAACCATGAACATAGAGTAGTGTGTATTTGAGTCATAATGTTGAATTATTTTAAAAATATAAATTCAAAAAATAACATTCTTTGCAGTCTTTAAGTCTTTCGATTGCATTCAATGTAAAGCATTATTTTTACTTCTAAGAACTTTTTAAATTTAATGTGGAAAATTCGAAATCATTATTGAATTCAAAAGTTCTTAGTAGAAAAAAGACTTCAAGCAGTAATAAAGACTTCAAGTATTAAAAAGACAAGAAAGAAATGCCATCATTATCTTAATTATCTTCCAACACATATAAACTCTTATGTTAACTCAACATCCCTATTGATTTGGCCATCCACTCAATAAATTTTAAGTTCAAATAACATTATAGCTATTAAATTTTCAAGTAGTGTAATTTATTTGCATCAATTATAGTTAAACTTAAAATGAAAATGTACATTAGGTACATAATATCGAACGTCCTTTATAAAACTCACATGAAGTTTTTGTAAATTGGTTTAAAAATTCCAGCAGAAATATGTATCCCCCCTTGAGATATTGAAATGAATATCACATCCCATTTGCATGTCAATAATTCCTAGAATGAAATCTGAATATTTGGCAATGGAGTATTATATAGAAACCATATTTAATTATTGATTTACAGTTGCCGACCTATTGTTCATTATTATTATTTGTATAAAATATTAAGGATGATTTCGGGGAATAAAACTTCCAACAAGTGGAACACAATACTTCACATGGATTGATTTCGATAACTTTCATAACTATTACAAAAATTTATAATTCTATACGAATAGAATTGTTTTTTTATGGTTTGCTTTTCGAACTTGAAAAATTTCCACAACGAAATTGTTGGTTTAAAAATAAATTAAATTTAGTTCTACCTCTCTGTGATGGTATTACCGCAATAAGCAAATCGAAGGTTATATACTGCGCATATTACATTCGTTGCCAGCTTCTGAAAATCAATTAAATATAGTCAAATATCACACATTTCATGCTTCATTAGAAAAACTTATAATGTGTTTTCAGGTGCTTTATGTTGTGACTATATTATATAAAAAAAATTGTTACAAGAATCAGTTTTTGACATTCACCGTCAAAAACTGATTCTTGTAACAATTTTTTTCGAGTGTGTCGACAAATTCAATATTCAATAACGAGCTTTATGGGTTTTACAAAACAACTGTTCTAGTTGTTGACTAATCAATCGTATTAAGAGAATCGACATTAACACTACAAAAGGCAAAGCTGAGCTTTCAGAGTGATGACTTTCTGGAACTTATCGCATATGCCAAAACCAGACGAACTTAAACCTTCCGACACACGAGCCCCTATTATGCGAAATAACGGTACCGCTAAAAGTCGCTCAAACCATCTATGCTAAGAGGCTTCCTTCGAATTTGAACGAATCCTTGGATATCAACGATAAGTGGACAAAGGTCAACTTAATTTTTTTTCTCAACTCAAGAGTTTGCTACCACTTTAATCCATCAAAGTCAAGGAATTCAAATCAAAAGGGTTAGAATGACTAGACATGAACTGAGCGCGATACCATCCAATGTAAATGAACTTAATGAACTCCGTCAAAAAATCGTCCTCGTAAGTATATTAAACCTCCAACACAGGCTTAATGAAAACGTAGACACGCCCAAGGACCTTATGTCCTTAGTTGGTTAAGTGACCTATAAAATTTTATGCTTCCATGAAATAAATATCACCCACACAAAAAATTTCTAAGGAATGGATCTGTCATACCATTTAATCAAAAGCTCGTTACGACCTACAAATTGAAATTTCGAGAAATCCCCATCACTTTCCTGACATTATAATTACTGTGAAAATATAATATCGATGGCTTAGCTTCGTAATGGTAAATTTTATTGTTGGAATTAAAAAAACAAAAAAAAAAAAAAAACATCTCGTCTGAGTGAACACAAGTTTTCATTCTTATATTTTGTATTGTGTAAAGTTCCAGTTCCAGGGATAGAACTAATTGCAAAGTTTTCCTTCCAGGAATACCCTATTACTGGTTGTTTTAGTTTCGTTATTGTCCTGATATTGTGTACAAGACTCAAAGCTATTCCATAGGAAATTGCTTTTTCCCTTAAATTCGTGTATATATTTATATGTATAGATACTGGGTAGGTACGTGTGTACACGTAGAAAAAATGCTACTTTAAAAACAACAGTTTCTCGTTGCCACTGATAACGCTATTATAATCGATGAAAAAAAAAAGTTGAAATGCGCAAAGAGTAGTCAAAATTAGTACTATGTTATCTTTGCTCTTTATACAGGGTGAGTCATGAGCAATGCGACAAAATGCTAGGGCGTGTAGGTTGCGTTGAGACAAGAAAAAAATCGTATGGGAGGGGGGGGTCTATTCCCCTCCGTTTAGCCGGGAGGGGCAATTTTCGAAAAAACTGACTTAAAATGGGAAAAAAATTATTTAAATCAATGGCTTCATTCACAATGCTGTGCGATACGTTTTTGAAAAGCCAATAACTTTTTCTTTCATTCTGTGTTTAAATAAATCTATTCTAAGAAATAGTTTTTGAAATATTAATTTTCAAAGTCAAAATTTTGAAAAAAAAAATTGAAAAAAAAATTTCAAATTCATTTTTTTCAAAATTTTACGTAATTAAGTGCTAATTTTAATTTCAAAATTCAATGCTGTTATTAATTTTAAGTCTAAATAAGAAAACCGGATGCAAAAATTTTATGTCGTTCTCAAGAAATTAAAAAAAAACCAAAACCACCTTTTTCTAAGAAAAACATTTATTTTTATTGTAACGAAGCAATTTAAGAAGCATTAATCTTAGTTTTTTTAGTTTTTTTTATTCCTTTTATTTTTACTATGTTTTTTATTGGAAGTACTTATAAAAAATTCTCGATATGTTCTCCATTGTTTAGAAGGCATAGATTATATCTCCTTGTAATGGCTTCACATAAGTTTATGCTTGACAAATTGTCCTGCAATTTGACTCCAGCGACTTCAATTCGTTCCTTCAGTTCTTCCAATGATACTATTTCCACTTCGTAAACATAATTCTTCATAAATCCCCATGCATAGAAATCTAGGGGAGTTAAATCTGGTGACCTAGGCGGCCATTCCGTGGGGCCCCTTCTTCCGATCCAACGGTCACTTAAATGATCATCCAGCCAGTTTCTCACCTGTAAGCTTCTCACCTGTGTTCCTGAACAGGCATAAAGTGGTACGGGTGTAAATTTTCCGCCCGAAGTACTCGACATGCTCTAGATTGGGACACTCCAAGCATAGTGGATATCCTTCTTGTACTGACGGAGAGATTATTTCGGACTAAATCCAGAATTCTTTCATCTAAGATTCTTGACTCATCAGAAACTGGCCTTTCGCTTCTTCGATGCTCCAGCACTCCATGATCTCTTAGACGTCGGTGGATTCTTGGAAACGTGCTATGATGGGGACACCTCCTATCGGGATATCTTTCAGCGTACAGTCTTTCGGCTTCACGACTTCGACCATTAGCTAAACCGTAGCAGAAATGCATGTCCGTTAATTCTTCTCGGTGTATGAGCTTGACATCGTTACGTGTTAATGAGTTAATATTCAAATTTGAAATAATTACTAAGCAAAACTGCAATGCCTTTTATTTATCTTGCGTTGCCATTTTCTTTTTTTTTCATTAAAAAAATGCGGTTTTATTGTCCCTATTGTCCCCATAACAGGTAGAACCCATGGGCTGCGGGCAGGCCAAGGCAAAAATATTGACAGGTCAGTTTTCAGAAGTTATCAATGAAAATAATATTAATCCAGGGTTATTCCAATACTATTTAATTTTATTACGTTCTCATAAAACTCCAATTAAAAAAAAAGTAAAAAAACTAAGATTAATGCTAAATAAATAAATAAATTGCTTCGTTACAATAAAAATAAATGTTTTTCTTAGAAAAAGGTGGTTTTGGTTTTTTTTTAATTTCTTGAGAACGACATAAAATTTTTGCATCTGGTTTTCTTATTTAGACTTAAAATTAATAACAGCATTGAATTTTGAAATTAAAATTAGCACTTAATAACGTAAAATTTTGAAAAAAATGAATTTGAAATTTTTTTTTCAATTTTTTTTTTCAAAATTTTGACTTTGAAAATTAATATTTCAAAAACTATTTCTTAGAATAGATTTATTTAAACACAGAATGAAAGAAAAAGTTATTGGCTTTTCAAAAACGTATCGCACAGCATTGTGAATGAAGCCATTGATTTTAAATAATTTTTTTCCCATTTTAAGTCAGTTTTTTCGAAAATTGCCCCTCCCGGCTAAACGGAGGGGAATAGACCCCCCCTCCCGTAAGATTTTTTTCTTGTCTCAACGCAACCTACACGCCCTAGCATTTTGTCGCATTGCTCATGACTCACCCTGTATAGTACAAACTTGACTACTACAGCGCCACACGGATAGCCTCCCATCCCCTATCTATAATATTATCACTTCAATGAAAAAATTCAGCAAGTTTATATTAGAAAATATTTTTTATTTTATTTCTTTGTTATATCTTAGCCTTGGCCACGAGGCAAAACAAAAACACCACCCCAATTGAAAATTATTGCAAACGTGATCTTGCTGGTATAGTTCACATTAGCTTTTTGTCAAAAAAGTTATGTCAGCTGAGCTAGAAAAATCTTTAAATTGCGTAATGACAATGTGCTTTTTGCTGGACGTCATCTGACGAGCCCACAAAGCTAGCATCGGGCGAAACGCAATGTTTTCTTGAACTATAGGCCGCTAAACGCTTTAATTTTGAATAATAATTCAGAAAAGTCCACTTAAAATAAAACTAATGCTAAGTCTTCTACTTGGTTGAATATTCTTTATATAAAAAATAAACTTTTTAAATTAATTTTCATATTAGTATATAGAATTTGTATCATTATTTATTTTATTTCTTTGTTTTATTAGAAAATATATACAATGCTATAACAACAAATTTATTTGAGAGAGCTATAATTTATTCCATCAACTTGGCCATTCTTACTTTTTCAGTTTTTCGCTTATATTTCTTAAACTAAGCACATTTTGTGTATCATGTTGGACAACAAAGTGGTCAGACCAATTTTTAGGAAATTTAATGTTCTTTAATTTTGTTGTGGAATATGGACTATGGTACACAAAATGTGGAACAAATTGCGGTTTTTCGATTCTCTCCAGGGGGGTCTTGCTAATATACCACCAAACTCTGTGCAAGTTTCATTAAGTTCCGAATATTTTCCAGGCAAAAATACATACATATCGACTGGACTATTGAAGTATAAGACCGGCATAGTTGATCACATTACCAACTTTGTCGCGAAGTGTTGCTGAATCGCAGTTCCATACTGCTGGTTAGTGCGGGTTACGTCATACAATCTCATACAAAGAATTTGGTGCCCCGCAGTGTAGTTGAAGTAAAATGTAGCGTAGTGCGGTCTTATCGGAGAATTTTGAATCCGTTCAGATACACATACATATAGGAGAAACTTTTGCTATAGAATTAAACTCAGACTATTGATGTGCGATGCAAAGCGTTGATCAATTTATTTTCGACAGCTATATATATTACAAATTCCTATAGGTTCTCCGGCAACAAATTACTGCGGAACATTGGATACATTTTTTTAAAGTTGTAGCTGGTTTGTTTGAAAAAATCTTTTGGAATTGTTTTGATTTAATTGTGTGCAGTCATGTACACTGTACAATTCCAACTTCATTGTTAATACATTTAAATTATCAGAACATTTTCCCCACCGTATTTGAATTAAGCTTTATTTATACTGTTCCAAAAAGGATACCTCGATCGTAGTTTGAGTTCTGATCGGAAGTCATTTCCGAACTTTTTCGGAACGGATACCTCGATAGGGCCCACTGTAGGTACCCAGTGGAATATTTGTCAGTGAAGATGAAAAATCATTTGTTCCAACCTTTACTTCGCTTCCGTTGAATTTAGAGAGAATTTAGTTCATAACCAGAAGCTACAGTAAGTGAGAGACCATTCCTCCCTCATAAGATTTAAATCTGCATATGGTAAAATCCATAACTTAATTATTTTGTCTTGACAAAGATTACAACAAAAGATAATTTAATCGATAAAACGCATTCATCGACCGAAAATCAAACTTGGTTATAATTTTTCTCAGTGTATTTGTATATTATATTTTGACGTTGACAACAACGTGGCTTATTCACCCCCTATTTCTTAGTAAAATCTTTTATAACATTTTCACTTTAATAAGACCAATTCTTAGAAGCTTTATCTCGCCACCCCAAAAACCAGAACCATAACGAAAACCAACTTAACAGCAACCACCTGATATTCATCAACCAACACCCATCATCGATAAAAATTGTTCTGCTGATTTAATATTCTTTAGTTTAAGGGCCATGTGTGTGAATTTGTACAAGCTATTGCGTCAGACATGCCAAGAATTACTTATAAATCCAAATGGAGTCTTTGTTTTTATGTTCAGAAGAAAGATTTCATATAATTAATGCTCAAGGCATATTCACTGGAAATCTTTTCTTTTGATTACAAGATGCTCTATTTATTTTTATACCTAACAAAACAAGATAAAATTATTATGGAATTAGTATAATTCTTGCGGAGGAGTTTCTTGGCAATATTTTCTTGGCTATTTTGGAATCCGATGGATGACGCCACGCTGAATAACATCGGTCTGTTGAAGTCACAAAGACAAAGGAAATAAATTCGGTTAAGAAGATGTTCTGTCATGGATCCTCTTAATGTTATGGAGCGCGCTCCGATCAAGCTCTGATCGAAAAAAGAAACACAAGTTGAGCGCTCGGAGCTAAAAAAGGAACACATATCTATTTTTGACAGCTCTAGTATCCAGTACACTGCACCGAGCTTAAAAAGAAAAACACCAATTGACAATAAAATTACCTAGAAGGTCGAGAAAACTTATCGTCTGTCTCATTCCCTTGTGTATGGTTAACAAAACTGTCAAACAAAAAATGGCGCGTTGCCAAGATGGTAGGGCGAAGTCCCATATTATCGGCAAAATCAAATAAACATGAGATTATAATAGCCTATTCACACTGACATCGAAATCTAGATTTCGAGCAAAGAGATTTCGTAATCTAGTTGAGCTGCTCACACCGCACATAAACTAGATTTTGTGTGACGTTTCTGTCAATTTCTTAAAAATTTTCAAATATTGAATTGTTGCGAAAAATTTTCAACTAGCCAAAAAATGAACGAAGAAAAATTCCAGTTAATTTTAATTCAAAATACGGATTTAATTAATAATCTTAATTATTTGATAAGTGCAGTCCGATACAAAAAAAAAAAAATCTCTTAATTTTGGAACTATTACAACTTCAAAAGGAAAGAGCGATCATAATGAAGGCCGTAGAGAAACGCAACCGATAGAGATTGCTGTGGACAAAGGTAATGTTCCTGTTTTAGGGCTACAGCATTTCGTATGATTATTATTTATGATTATTATTATTCTTTTAGAATATAGCCGTTTTTTCGGCTTCCACGGAGTTCGTGAATTTTTTCACCCCACAACTCCACCAGATATTCCTCATCATCCAGGCACCAATTCTTCTCTCTTTTTTTTTGTTCCATTTTTTTCTGCCAGAAAACAATCAGAATTATAAATTTATTTATTTTATTTATAAAAATAAAATGAAAATTTACCAGACGCAACGGTAAACATTGAAAAACACAAAAGTTTTGTTTTGTTTTTTTTTTTACAGCAGCTGTCAAGTCTAGTCAGCATTTCGCTGAATATTTAAAAGGTGTGTTTGTTTTAAACAATTTTCATTTGCAACTAGATTTTGAGGAGATTTCGTCGTAATCTACTAGATTTTGAAATCTGCAAATGTATGGGAAATCTACTTGATTTTGAAGAGATTTTGAACTTTTTGCTCGAAATCTAGATTTCGTTTTCGGTGTGAATAGGCTATAATCGACCAAAACCACTAAGGGAGGGCGAGTTCATTAATGTCAAACTTCAATAGGCCTGCATAATTTTCCATATATAAATGTGAAGAAAAATTTTGTCGTCAATCACGAGAAGTTGGCACTGAGCATTGTGTATGAACCTTGGTGAACAGATCATTTGAACATTTAATTTAAGTGGCAATTATTGAAGTAAGCTGCGCATATATTTCCTCCAGTTCCCGATACGGGCTTTCCGTACACTTTATATGTTTCAAGTTGGGAACATTTCTTCTTTGGATTTTTCTTACAATGTCTTTAATTTAGTTCTATGTTATGAGATGGGCACATTGACCAAGTTTTGAAAGCGACTTTTCCTAGCCATTCATTACTGCTTTGGCATCATCACTCCACCCATATCTGTTTCTTTTTCCCATTAATGCTAGTTTCGCCATTTTGTTTCTTGAACGAACAAAATTTACAGTTGCTTTCTCTTAACCATTTTTTTTTTTCAGCTCAAATGTTCTTCCGTTCATACTTTCAACGTTCCAACTTGCCACTCCCAGATTTCTAATAATGTGTTCCATTTATTTGCTCTATACAGCCTTCCATATTAGAAGTTCTTAGCAAATCATATGTGATCGGTTCAGGAGCAGTCGTACCTAAAATAACAGTTGTAGATTGCCAGCCGAAGGGGTAGTCTCCCTTGTATCAACAAGTACATTATACGTCTGTAATACTAGTGCTCTTGTTTGCTTGACTCTTATAACGCGTCAGTGATCCCCATTCCAGTGATTAAGGCGCCTCTTAAGAAAGTTGAATTTAACTGAAGGGATATTCTGGCTCGTCCCAACAAGGAAAAAAGACTAAATTTCGTATTCAAAAGAATTAGGTACATATTATTATTTTTTACAGAATGTCTTTTTGGTATTGCATGCTAACTGAATTTCTGCTAAAAAGTCTTTATGAATTTATCATACCCATCATGTCCCAAATACCACCCACATACTCAGACTAAATCACTTAAACGTGTCCTTAGTCTGTTTAGGTCTAATAAAGTTTTAATCCGGGCAACATTATTATCGCATCATCATGCTTAACAAGCACGCAACGATTAGAAATCTTCCACTTAGCGTCAACGACCTTATATGGAATTGCAACGACTAAAACAAGCACGGCCAATGATTCATATAGAAACTCTTTTGTTCACTAATAACTTATGAGGAGATTTAATTTTTGTTTGCCTCGCTTCTAAGTCGGACAGACGAATTAACAAAAGATTTAAGTACAAAAATGAACGAACGAAGTGCGCGCACACTTTAAATCCACAAGAGGGAGCCAGGAATTGGCGGGTGAATTTCAATTTGCATATATACAGATACAACACCATTAAATAATACAATACATCGATGTAGTATAACACAAACTCTGCTATATAGGTACAGACCTATGCCGGCAAATTCTATACGATGAAATATGATCTCAAGTTATGTGAAGAGCAGAGCTGCTGCTTCGATTCTGCTTCTGCTGCTGCTGATGCTGCTGTTTCCAACGGCTACCCTCATTCTTTTGTTAAAATATGCCGGTTGGTTACACCTTTTCATTCGATTCCCAGATCCCAGTGCCAATTCCGATAATGATCTGTTCATTCGGCCCCTCGCTCTCTGGTTTGTTTGAATTGTTGGCTTTTGGTTTGGTGCATGCCGAATGCTCGACGATGATGGTGATGATGATGAAATGATTTGCGTTTCTCAAGAAATCGCATGCATGATCTTTGTTCTACTACTGGCGACGACGACGACGAAGGCGGCAGATGTCTGGAGGAAGAATGGAATGGCCAAACCAGGCCATTGACGTGTATATTTTGAAATGATAATGCGAGGGTTAAACGATTGAATGATGAGTCATCGAGTTGGCGTTCGGGTGGTTGTTTAGAGAACTGCTCATGTAGTGATGGGATAATGAATGACACACTAAATTATACGTCATAGTTATATTCTATAAAGAGTCTTTGTTATTCTTATTTTATATATTGTACCTACCCCAATTTGGTAAGGTGTTAAAATTCAGTTGCAGTTATGGCGAGGCAGTACAGTGGAACGCGTTTTCTATTTTAAGATTTTTGTTCCTCAATTGCGTCAAAAGATGCATTGTAATAGAACAATATTGATGATTCATAATACGGGTTTTCTTTATATCGAGGGTTGAGAAGACTAGTCCTCCTTCATTCATGAGTCATGGCGGCATTTTACCTAAAAAGTAATGTCAATGTGTGTTTATTCAATTTTTCGGAGGCAATTGTTTTAAAAAAATTGTTTTATCGGTTTTTCCTTTTGTTTTTTTCAAAAATGATCTATACCTACCTACTCAAGTTTAGCAGGACTTTATATATTTTTGTAAAAATCGATTTAGTCATTCAAAAGATTTTCGGTGAAAAAAAAAACAGGTTCAATAGATACAGACAGACATGTCCGTCAAGTTAGCGTTACCACTTTGAAATTTTAAAAGTTTCACTATTGGATTCGTTGTCGTAAATTTGTAGTGCAACTTAAAAAATTGTCGCGCGACTATATTAGAAAACAACCCCTGGTAATGCTTACTTGACTCTTAAGTTAGCACTCCCACCGCAGAAAAAAAAATCGAATCTAATAGAAAATAAAAAAAGGATACCTAACGTAAATAATTTCAGTTTTTCTTTCGTAAATTTGTAGTGCAACTAAAAAATTCGTCGCGCGATTATTTAAGAAAACAACCACTGGTAATGCTAATTTGACTATAAAGTTAGCACTACCACCCCAGAAAAAGGATAAAATGTAATCGAAAATTAAAAAGGATAACACAAATAATTTTAGTTTTTTGTCGTAAATTTGTCGTGCAGCTAAAAAATTGTCGCGCTATTTTTTTTTTAAGTAACCCCTGCAAGTACTAACTGGACAGTCATACCATGATGAAATGAAGTATAATTTACGCACTGCTTGAGTAGAATAATATTTTCAATTTATTTTAAATTTTATCAGTTACCAAATTGTTCAGATACAGATCAAGGCCAGGAGCGCACTTGTCAGTATTATGCAGTTTAAAAATTTCAAATATTAAAATGCGCGCATGTACTCTCATTGAATTTCAATTTGTTCAATTGCTTGCGTTTGTTCAGTCGTGCGATTTCACCACCTGTGTCTGTGTGCGAGTTTGTCACTTCTCGAGAGGAAAACTATTGCTCTACTTTATTAATTTATTTTTTAGTTGCACGAAAAACTCAAAACAAAAGAATCTAAAATTATTTGCGTTATCCTTTTTTATTTTCGATTAGATTTGATTTTTTTTCTGGGGTGCTAAGCCAAGCTTTATTTGACCAAAAAATAAGTTATTTAAAAAAAAACTTGTGCGGTAAATTTTTTAGTTGCATAAATTATTAACGACAAAAAAGCGACAATTATTTCCGTTATCCTTTTTAATTTTCGATTACATTTAATCCCTTTTGTGGGGTGGTAGTGCTTGACTGGTATGTACAGGTACTCGAACTGCAATATTTATTGCAAACGATTGTGAATTTCCACGAAATATTTAATTATGTTCGTTTGATTTTGCCTTCCGTCCGAAACTAATTAGTGCTTGGGCTTGCTAATATAATTATGTTGTTTGGTCAATATGCAAGAGAGTAGAGATGGTGCGGTACTGCGGTTACAACCACAACAAAATGACAATGGTTTGCTACGAAATAAAGATATTATTACAGTTATTATTTTGTATCTATACGAAAAACAACAATTTCCATTGCAATGTGTCGTTAATTGAAACGGTAAATTTAAGTTTTTGTCGCATTCAAAGATGATAAACTATAAAAGAGTTTAAGCGTAACGCACATCCCTCCAAAAATCATTTGTTTAAATTTTGTTTATTCTTGTGTGTGAATGCAGCACTCATATGAATGCACCACAAAATACGACGAAGAAAAAAATGCATACCTACTAATTCAAACTCGTCATGTTCTACGTATGTACAATTTACACAGGTACATATACAGGGTGATTGGTATAAGGTGCACCAAAAAGCTTGAGCGTGTAGGTGGGTTAAGACAAGAAAAAAATCGTATAGGAGGGGGGTCTATTTTCCCCCGTTTAGGCGGGAGGGGCAATTTTCTAAAACATTGACTTAAATCAGAAAAAAAAATATTTAAAAACAACGGTGACTGATACAAAGCCTTGTTATATTTTTTTGGAAAGCCAGAAAACTACTCTTTTATTTAATTTTTAAATTAATTTGTTTAAGTGAACAGTTTTAAAAAAATTAATTTTAAAACTCAAAATTTTGAAAAAAAAACTAAAAAAAATGTTTAAACTAATTTTTTTCAAAATTTTATGTAATTAACTATTATTTTTATTTCCAAAATTCAATGCTCTTATTAATATTTAGTCAAAAACAGAAAACCGAAAGCCAAAATATATCTTAGTTTTTGAGAAATTAAATTCGTTTTTTTTTTTATTATTTGATTGAAATCGGATGTAATAAAAAATAAAAAAAGGGATAATTCCCTAATTAATAATTAACCTGAGCAGGTCAAATTTGGGAAAACCAAAAAAAAGTGTTTTTCTTGGAAAAAAATACTTCTAGTTTTTCTTAATTTCTCAAAAACTAAGATACATTAGGGCAGATACATTAGGTTGTTTTTAAATATTTTTTTTTCTGATTTAAGTCAATGTTTTAGAAAATTGCCCCTCCCGCCTAAACGGGGGAAATAGACCCCCCTCCTATACGATTTTTTTTCTTGTCTTAACCCACCTACGCGCTCAAGCTTTTTGGTGCACCTTATACCAATCACCCTGTATATACCCACTAACTTGCCCACGCTAAAATAATTCAGAGGATTATGCTCTCTTTTAATTGCCTTAGTGCTAGTCCCTACGGTCGTAGTCATCGTTGTGGTCGTAGTGGTATTTGTTCTGCCCCATTCCCATACCAAAGACTACGTTCGAAAAAAACATCACAAAATAAATTTAAATTTAAATAAAACGAATCTGTTCAACCCCCAACAATAAACACATTCAGATCGCACAGCACATGCGTAGCTCATGTTTAACTAAACTCAACTAAATGCGCATAATATCCATTATAGCCAACGCAATTGTGCATTCGCTCATTTACACATGCGATTTTGACAGTAGTGCATGCTTACTTATGCGCATTATAGTTGGGCCTTTACTCAAATTCAAAGTTTAATAATTTATCTTCCATTCTTAGACCCACTAGGATCCAATTAAATAGAATAAAAAAAAGAAATAAACTCTGATGTTAAGTGGTTATTGAAGGTAAAATATAATATAAATTTCCACGAAACCAATTATAGCCAAAGGGCATTTATAATAATACTTGATTTTCTGTTGATGGCTATATAAAGGTGCAAATGAAATTCCAATCTGAATTCTCATAATTCCCACTTATATTCCATGCCATGTCGAAAGGTTTCGGATTGAAAATAAAACAAGCAATATAAGAAGTTTTTCAATCAACAGAAAAATCTTAATTTTTTTTCATTTTCAGTTTTTATAATTTTATAAGAAACTAGGTATAGCAAGATTTGGGCAACCTGTGAATTACTAAATTGTGTATTGTATATGTATTTTTTTTTTGTTTATACAAATTGATGATATATGTATGAGTCACTGCGAAAGAGACTCGAACTGAGTTCGACCGGCAAGTCGGTCGTATTAATCGGAGGTCTTGGTATTAGATCTTTTTGGTTTTATTATGGTGACTTGGGTGAAGTTGGTTATGAATTAATATCTGTAATCTTGGCTTCATTTCCCAGTTTCAGTTTGTTGGCAGTATATTATATTGAGAGATCAATCATCGACGTCCTAATTGCTATATATCGTTCGTTCAAATAATTATGACAAATGTTCAGAAACACTATTCTATGGCAATTCTATTGCTGAATGAGCCGTCCGAACGCATTCCAACAACGGGGCCGCTATTCCAGAATAGGCGATTCCCATTCCAAGCGCGATGCCGGATTTTAAGCTGGACATACACGATAGACCCGTTTGAAAGTTGTTCCAGTCTAAAATAAGTCGCCATCGCCACACACGACGGAGCCACATCAATTTTGACATCGAATTTTCCCTTTCTTTTAAATGTCACTTTTGGCGCCGGCTCGTTGGATTTTCAACTTTCCGAAAATTCAACCAAGTCAGTAGATCCACTTGAAGCCATGTACACAATGGTAAATTTTGTGTAGGTAAGGCCAACTTTAAGCGTCTTTACACGGTCAATCATTTGACATCAATCTATGCGTGATTATATGTGTAGATGACTGACGTCCTCTGACTGACCGTGTAAAAGTCGCTTTAAATGAATTGAAGCAAAAATAAACAAAATCAGAAACATTTAGCCAAATCCACCAGGTCTTATGAAGGAAGAATATGCTGACATTTCCATGGTCAGTCTTCTTCATCAATGTGTCGTATACGTTCTTTCGCTTGATAATAAACTAGCAAAGGGACATTTGTGCGAACTGTTCCTATTAAAACGTCCCGATTGGAACAGCGTCATTCACACTCCAAAGTAGTTTATTTTCAAAAATTATACTCTACTGAATAAATTCTAATGAAATTACCTGCTATTAACATTTTTATTTATTTGACCCGTATCGTGTAAACGAAGGAGAAAAATAAACCTTAACATAATCAATACTCCTAAGGGGATGTTTCACCAGGCCACGTAACCCGCGTGGGCCAACTTATTATAAGAAAAACAAAATTAGGGCTTCTACACAAAAACTTTTTATTGCCACTTTTCTAAGAATCAATTTCAATGCTTCAAAATGCTTTCAGAAATGAGCAAAAATTTGTAACAATAAGATGTTCCTGAAAATAATCACGTGCTAGCCAAAAATGTGGTTCCTTTATGTTTGTATTACTTTGTTACCAAAATTATTATATATTAATATATTATTTTGTTGGATGCATACAATTCGAATTCTATGAAGAAACGAAAATAAAATAATGCGTAGTAGAGTAATAATTATTCCTTTAAATCTTCACAGGATTCTTCGTAACGATCTTAGCTTAATATTATTCTTCGAAATAAAGATGAGTATACCCGCTAATTTTGTACTTACGTAAGTATTTGGTTTTGGTAAGAGGGTTGGCACGGCACGTGTTGTAGGTGTTCGTTGTTTGATTCCAGCAAAACTGCTTATTATTTAAGATGACAACAAGTTAGGTATGTTTGTTACTGTTATATTATATCACGCATTTTGCTTGCTTTGATGACCTTTAATCAAATTATGGTGATTTAATTAACAGTTATTCGTTAGCTCGTATATGTTTGATTGCTTATTTTATGGCTGATTGGATGGTGGAGCTTATGAGAATAAATACATCATTTTGACTCATATAGATTATAGATGGGTGAATATTTCAAAATATTAATATTGCGGACCCAATTTTAATACTTTACAACAGCTTTAATTTTAATCGGAAATGACACTTTTGCCACAGAAATTACCAAATAATTCCGCCAATTGATAAATACGAAATATATCATCATTAAAAAAACTTAACTGTTGAACGTAGCCATACGAAAATCAATTTTGTATACAAAATTATACTTAAGATTAGGTTCAAATTAATTTGTTGTTCTTTTAACCCATATCCGGGACTTTTTTTAAAACAAATTCGGCATTGGAGCTTGAATAACGATCAAGATGAGTAAATGCAACTATTCTCAAGTCGTAATGCTCAAAATATATATTGATTTTGCCATGCAAGCAAAGACGACTATGGTAATGATGGCTTAGAAAAGGAGGCATGGTGTTTTACGAGAATATAATCGAATTTAAATAAAGAATGCAAAATAAAAGTAGTTTATAATATAGATGCGATCAAAATACATGCATTGACAAAAAAAAATAATTTTATACTTCTATATTTCATAAAAAATCACTCGTCATGGTAATGATGATATCAATGAACGAAGACTGTAATCTCCATTCGATTTGAAAAATATCACATTTCTGAATGTTTTTTGTAGTTACAATGCTACTATTCAAAACTAAACCTTATAAATAAAATTTATAAGGAAAAAGGATAATCTATTTCGATCATTAATTTGATTTTATTTAGGTTTTTACTTCTGGTAGATAATTTAACCTTTTATCTGGGACACTCCTTAGACAGCTCTTATATTACTTGACAAAAGTATTAAAAATAAAACTTACTGCACGAAATTAGCTACAGTAACCCCCATAATTGAACATCCCGCTTAATTGACCGAAAAAAACTACGTTCGAAAATATGCCGTATAAGAAGAATAGCTTTTTTAATGGTTAATTGACCCCGCTTAATTGATCTTACAAAAATGCAGCTAAAAACTTAATGCATGTTAATTTTTCGGTTAATTGAATGTCCAAAAAAAGGTATAATTTAAGAAGAAAAAAGCTACCGAAGAAGAAGAAGTTAAAGCCATATTACCGTCGACTTTCTAAATTCGTCAGTCCATTCAAATTATGCGATCATATTTCTTACCGCTTAATAAATTTAAGACTGAGCTGGAAAATATGGAAGAAGACATTGTTAAAAACAAAACAATTCAGACTAAAATCACAGACTTTTTCAAACCCATGTAAACATTTATGCGTTCCTTTTACCCTTTTCGAATTTGGAAGTGATATTTTTAGTGTTTTTTTTAAGATAACTAACCTATTTTTGTTTCATAGTTTCAAGTTTGTTTATTTTTTCAAATAAAATGTGTTCAAATTATTTTTTTTTTCGAGGTTTTCGTAAGTTGAAACTGAAATGTTTCATTTTTAAGATGAATATTTAGTCTTTAAATTGACCGACTCGTGCAATTATACGGCTTTCGCTTAATTGAACATCAGGTTGTTCGATAAAGCGGGATTTCTCTAATTAAACCACCCATATAATTGACCGAAAAATCTGACAAAATGGTCAGTACAATTAAGCGGGGAATACTGTATTCATATTTACCTCACAAAATTGAATTACTAGATTTTTCGAACGTTTTCTTATTTCACTAAAATATTCTGAGAATATAACAAAGGTAGGGCTTAAGACATACGCTGATGGAATGATATTTCAATTTGAAATTACGGTTATATTTTATAACAAAACATATTTTTTTTGAGATTTTAGTAGTAGCACAGCTTTTATTAAAGCTTCATAACTAAAAATATTTTAAGAATTATGAATATTTCTTAATTAAAAGTGATTGACCCAGATACAATGTTTATTAATCAGGAGCAATTATGTGTCATAGGAATCTATTTAAGTCATAAACGAATGTCACAAAAAGTCGTTGCAAAATAGAAGTTAGGGTACGCTTTGCGAGGTTGGCTGCGAACGTAAAGGCCCGTGATCATGCTATACAGTAGATACAATAGTCGTGTTTTGTTGGTAATTTTTAGTTAGTCAGCACTGGAAGGAACCAACAAAACGCTATATTCACTTTTGTATCCACTTTCTTATTTTATTTCAAAGTTGGTATTCTTGACTATATGCCAAGCCGAAGTTTCAAATAATTTTATGGATGTGTCTGCAAAGTATGGCTATTTGAATATGCCGAGTGGTCAATTTGTACCCCACCTTCCACTAAAAACAAAATAAAACCGGATAAATAATCATTATTTAGCTTGAATATTACCAAATTAAATCCCAAATTATATAATTTTATTTAAAAATCTGCTTTAACCAATTTTTATTTGTTTTTAAGCGAAAAGTTCAAAATCATCAAACCTTTTTTGCAACTTTCGTAGGTTGAAAGCTTCTTACTTCTTCCGCAACACGCCGCCCTAAAGGAAAACACAATGAACACAACCATTAATAATCTTTGTATATTGAGTCCATGTCTTAAGCTGTCGTAGGTGCCACCAACCTTTAAGCAAAAAATGTATTGACATTATATTTCGCGCCAAAAATTTCCAGGCATTCCAATATTTTATCTTCACTTTTATGTTCACTTTAATTACTGACCAATTTATCGCCACTTTTCGTATCCCATACAAAATTTTGCTAAAGTGACTAAACACTTACCAACAAAACACGACTAATGGTAGCAAAATCAAATTGGGAGTACAACTTCACTCTCTTCGAGGTGTAAACATTTTGGATTTACAATAGTTGTGTTCATCGAAGAAAAAGTCATTAGTCAGATGAGATCAAAACCAGAGCTATGTATATAGTAGAACAAAACAGGTATGAAATGTCAGATGAAGTAAGAGCAAAAATATCAAGTGTGATATGCCAGTAGAAAATGTTTTTTTTTTATTTCTCGAGCACGTGGTTTTTTCTAAATATTTGTTAAAAAAATTATATATTCCATCGGACCGAATGTCAAATTTACGTGCATAGGTACACTTAAGTTTAAGCGAATGAAAACTTTTAGAAACTAAGCATAATATACTGAGCAAATAAAGCTTTGTGAATTTTCTGAGCTGCATAGACAAACAAAACAAGATAGGTACCTTACCTACCGTCTGCTTCATTCTCCAAAAGACGAACACTCCATTCTCCATATGTGAGCTCTCTTTTATGACGATCCTAGTGATTTAACACAAAACTCAGTAGGTATGTATCTTAACGCTCATCTGAAGGTCAAATACGAATGTTTCATAATGTACGAATAAAAAAGCCTTTATTCCCAATTAGACCTTGTTAATCAAAGCGTGATGATACTTCATCTGTCATAAATTTTAACCGAACCTTAGCCAACACAAAATAAGTAGATACGATACATACCCACATGATGGTTTGAAAAACCTTTGCCATTAAATCGTTTAAAATTTAAAATTGGCTTTGAATATATCTATGTATAGTATAATATTATTCATTTGTTGTTGTCAACGAAGTTGAATGTCCTTTGCAATCAAATCGTATTAATTTTCAACCGTAATGACAGTTCCGGGAATGTCAGTAACTCAAGCTGCAGTTGTACACACTCCGATCATGTTCTTATATTTAGTTATGGCATCTGCTTGTGTTATGTTATGCTTCAACAAATGTCACACACGAGCTATAACATTTATAATCCTAATCTGAACTCCCCTTGCTTTGTTGACCCTTTTTACAAATTGCTTAATAAAGTGGTCGTAAACAGAGTGAACAAGTCTGAAGCCTGACACACAAAGAACAAAGACACATAATAATATTTAGGTATACCGAAAACAAAAGCCTGTCCTGTACATACTGTGAGTGCCTGTCCAGTCCTTTTCTAGATAATTTTTTTGTTCAGTTATCATGACCGACAAAGACGACAAAATCTATAAAAACGCATAACAAAAAGAATTCCTTAATTTCTGTGATCCTTTCAGTAGGTATAATTTTTTTTTTGTACGTCTCCTTTAGCATACAGAGCCAAAGAGACCCAGAATAAGAACCGAAGAGACAGAAAAACCTATGGACGGAGAGAAAAAAAACGATACTATTCTACCTTTCACAGAAACAAACACATACAGTTGCAGTTTCTCGGAAATTAAACAACCTTTTATAGTTTCGGAGGCCTTTACTAACTTGGCCAAGAGAACTAAAACATGCTCGAAATCTGACAATTTCTGGGATCTGATGCCAAAAAAAAACCTTTGAACATTTCTCTCAAATAAATGGGATGAAAGAACTCTGAAGACCCTTGATTGCAAGCTGCTTTATAAAAGGGACGTCCGCTCGCTGCTCAAATTTGATATTAGGTGTTGAACATGCTGTACACGAGAAGAAGTTACATATAGGAATTTGAAAAAAAAAAATAAAAACATAAAGGATAGATGAATTCAAAAGAATGAAAGATGGTAGTGCAAAAGTATAAATTAGATTTCCAAGAATTTCGCACTCACATTCCACGTCGTGGTGGGTTTTTAGTTTCAAGAGAATAAAAAAAAACTATTTTGACAGATGATGGGAAAGGCTCTAGCCGGTTTTGATGGAGTAATTATTTTAAAGGAATGTATAGTTAGGTAGGTACTTATACATATTTTTTTCAAAGATTCTAAAAATAATTTAGAATTGATTCTTGAACCATCACACATTTCATCACACGTTCTGTCATTTGTTGAAAGAATTTTTATAAAAATAAAGAAATGGAAAGCCAAGAGAGCCAAATAACCTTAACAATTGAAAAGGTAAGAAATATACTTCTAATTAAAAAAAATATTAATTTTATACAATTTGCAATCAGATACTAGTGTGGAAGCAAAATATGAAAATATTCTTTGAACACACAAATTTGACAGAATGATGGAATTTTATCAAACTTTTTGTTTGGCATGTCGTATATTACACTGTGGGATAGTGTGGAAATATAGCTTTATCAATTATTTTTCGCTTCCTTTCATTAAATTATTTTATTGTGTACGATTTTTTGTTTTTTGAAATATTTAATATGCACGCAATACCAACAAAACAATACAAAAACATTAACTAATTGGTGGACAATAGGGCTTTTTAGGTAACAACGATATATCTCTTTCTCGTTCTCACAGAATTGTCAAAAACAGCAGTATGACGAACAGCTGATTTTTTTTTATCATTGTTGAAAAATTGATTGAAAACAAAAGCGGGAATTTTAAAGATTTGTGCGCGAAAATTGTGAAAATTGTTGGTTTTGCTAATTAAAATAAATTTTTAAGCCACGGAAATCACAAATTTCACACAAAAAAGAATACCGCATTTAAAAATTATTTCCAAATTGTTTTCTTCAAGATCTTGAGTTTGACAGTTTGAAAAAAGCGCGATACATATTTCAATCTGTCTTCATCATAGTGTGAGCTTTGACAAGATAGTAAAACTCCCTATTGCTGCCAAGTAACGAAACGTCAAATTTATTTCACCATTTATTTCTTCTACCATGACAAGAAATAAATAGAGAAATACCTATGTATGTATATGTCTAAAAATAAAAGAAATCAAGAAATAAGGCTCATCCAAAAGAAATAGTGAATATACATTTCATGCAATCATTCATTTCAGGTGAAGGCTCGGTGTAATTCTGTGTTTTCACCGGTCATTTAATTGTGAATAGAATAGATTTACACATAATTGTCTTTACCAAATTTAAAAATTAGTTTGTCTAATCTTGTTAACCTTGCAATTATTATGATAAAATGCCCTCTGGTGTGAATACTTTCATTTTAAATGTCATATTTTGCAAAACAAAAAAAAGAATTTGCAATTGTTATTATTTATTTAAGAAAATTCTTATGTACTTTACAAAATAAAAGAGACCACAAATGCTGTGTAATAGAAGAATTATTTAGGGCTTAAGTGAGCCAAAGGAAATGCTTAAGTGGGCTCCCGAACTGCCTACTACATTTGAGTTTTAATTTTATTTAAGTGTATTTAAGTGAAGTGTAGTGAAGTGTAAACGAGGGAGACGTTCAATTGAGAAAAATTGACTTGAGTGACGATAAATGAGACAGGTACAGGAAACATGACTACATGAGCAATGGAAACAGAATAGGAAAAGCAAAGCAATGGTTTCATCAAAAGCTTGCAATTCCAGGAAGTATGAATTAATAACTTTGTTGTTCAATAAACTTGTACGCACGAACTGTACAATTTCAAATCAGCCAGCAGATGAATTTGTATTTTCAAAGCCCAACAAATAATGAGAAAAGTATTGATATTGATACCTTTGACGTAAAAACCTATACATAAAAATGAGGAATTTTTTTTTCAACATAGAAAAGACAGAAAAAATCGGAAAATTTCGCATGGAGGATAACTTTAGCATTCCAAATAAAATATCGAAACTCCTTACAAATCTGATTGGAAACATTTTTTAAAGGATGAGTAAGGTGAAGCAACACCTACACGATCGATATTTCGCCGTTCAAATCAAATCGCCCATCAACTCATGTACCACGGTGAGTTATTTTTATGAACCTTCCACCCAGTAATAGATAAACATGAAAACCACCAAATTTAATATTCAACTGTATTTTTGAATTCCCTACACGGCTCAGTTTTTGCTGCCCATCCTCATTTGAATATAAAGAATGTCAAATCAAATGGCAAATAGCATTCTAGCGACGATTTTGAGGGAGGCTTTTAAAGGTGAAGACGTTCTCATTCTGCAAGTTCCGCCTATTCCGAGCCTCGTATTTAAGCGTCTTCATGCTTCCCGTCCGTCTCATTTTCGTTAAAACAATTTGAATTATGTAAGTGGCAAATAAATATGTTTTTGGCATTAATCTTTATAAAATGTTGTGTATACGTATACCTGAAGCAATTCAGTGAAAAATCGGAAGCTTAGGCTGACACGTCATTTACTGCGGTCAAACTTTTTCCATTGTAGATATTTTAAGCAAACACACGGTCATAAAATATATTATGTGTTCGATGACTGACCATGTAATTCGCTTATAGTAGTGCTTCAAAGTATCCGGATATTTCGGATATCCGGATATCCGAAACAGATCCGGATCCAGGATCCTACATCCGATATATCCGGATAGTATCGGATAGTGTCAGATATCCAGCTTGTCGTCTATATTTCGCAAACTAACCTATAATATCTTTATTAAATAATGTTTTTAATAATTAAGTAATCTCTTTTAAATATCCTTGTCAAATTATGTGAACTCGCTAATTTGTCTGAATGCACTCATTTGAAATATCATTTGAAGTGTCGACAATGTTTTTTTTTGCAATAGAACTTTTAACGAAAATAGCCGCCTGTTAAAAAGCCCTATAGGGAATTTTACCATGTTGTCAAAAAATAAATGACAACTCACACTACGCGGATGACAGATTGATATTATGTATCGCGCTTTTTTTTCATACTGTCAAACTCAAAATTTTGTAAAAGTAAACAATTTCTTTTTACGAATCTGTCAAACCAAAAAAATCTCCCCAAAATCTGTAGGAAAACAGAATTTTACCGATAAAAAATCTTGTGGTGCGAAGGAGCCAACTGTACGGAGATATGAGAATATAGCCGCCTGTTAAAAAGCCCTATAAGAATTTTGCCAAGTAAGTCACAAGAATTAGCAATAACAATAAAGTGACTGCTCTCGATTTAAGATGGATTGAAATGACTTCCCGATTTTTTTGACTCTCAACTTTTTGTAATTTTGGAGTCGTTACTCTTATTTTCAATTTACGATAGAGCAAAAGAACAAAAGATGGTCTTTTCAATTTCTCTCTCTTTAAACGTGTTTTAAATGCGGAGTTTATGTCATCTTTAAGCGACCTTTACACGGACAGTCATTTGACATCAATTTGTAATAGTGTTTGTAAAAATAAGTCTGTATGCATGCATTTGTTTGACGAAAAATCAAAACCCTCTTGATTTTGAGTGATGACTGATTATATGTGTAGATGACTGACGTCCTCTGAATGACCGTGTGTAAGGGCGCTTTCAATGAAGTTTTTCACGTTTGCTGTGCGAACGAGAAAGTGGTATACGGTTGTTACCTATGTGAAATGAAGGTGTTTAAAATTAATTTTAGACAACAAAATAATCAACAATTTTATACCTACATGTATTGGCAATACGATATATCTTGCAGTATGGCTTTTCAATACTTCGAAACTCCTCATAATGTTCATTCTTAATTAATTTCATTCGATTCCAACGAATTTAAGCCCTATACACAATACGCATTCCATTTTAATGATTTTCTGTCATTGTTTGTCATTAGAAGCATAGCTATGGTGATAAAAGCGACAACACCATCACGCTTGGTCAACTCACTTCTTTTACCCATTTAACAACTCTATTTGAACTTAATTAAGAATACTAGAAATGAATTCGTTAACGCGAGATGGTCAAAAAGCGTGTCTCACATAACTAATTAGTCAAATACAGCACACTATTGAATTGCCAATATTTTGCATCATGATTCATGATTCATTGTGGTTGAAAGCGCATTTCTGCGTGTAAGAAGTGCTATAGGTATGTGCATTCGACACTAACGAATACAATTTCTAAAACTAAATACTAAAGGGATGAACATCAGAACATGTACTGAATCATAAATTTATTTCACTTCCGGAAAACAAATAAGCTCGTATATCTCAACATTCTGTAGGTGACGACGGCAGTGATGGACGCAATGCACCAAAGAAAGTGCAAACACCCCACATCGGGCATGTGATTAGCATAATAAATATCACGCGTTCTTTTAACCAAACAAAAATCCCAATTATAGGATTTAATATGGCTGCACTGGATGCGCTTCTTCATTAGGCATTCATGCCACATCACATTATAGCCCGCAGCCCGAGTTGGTGCTGGTGACCGGGAAAGTACCAACCTGCAAATTGCAACGGAATCCTAATCAGCAATTCAAAGTCACACCTTGAAATGCTTCCTGTTCGTAAAATAAAATAGCGGAGTCAACTCTACTGATTTGTATCGTCTATAGTTTAGTTATCGTTTTCAAAACATCAAAATATTCCGTGACTATAAGTACAACAAAATGTCAAAGTGACACTGACAGTTGGCAAAATGTTTTCCTTTTTTGAAAATAAACTTCTGAGAAAATTCCCCTCAAAACACTGATTCTTCCTTTGAAACCGGAAATTCTCATGAGTTTTACAATGAGAAAGACAACCATTACAGTTATATTAATTAACCAGGCACACAATAACGAATAGGTGCTTGTTGAAGTAATACAGTTTGAATTATATATATATTGACTTGCGTGTGAACGTATGCGTATATCAGTATACAGCATATCAATTAATTCCTGGAAAATTAAAGATAAAATTTTTTGGTATTGCGGTTTTTAGCCAGAAAAGAAACGGATGTTCCAGCTAAATTTATGGGAGGTCTCCCTATACTGCTGCTGCTGTGGACGCCAACAAATAAACGTCAACCATAAAAAGGCCATGTGTCTGGGTTTGCATGCGTGAAGCACTTCATGTGCGCCACCACAGTAGCAAATTATTTGCAGGTGTAATGTGTAAAACATGCGATAAAATTTATTTTTGTTTTTTTTAAGTGTTTTTTTATTATTTTTTTATTTGGTTTAATTTTATAATTTATGAGTTGAATACTTAATTGATTGAGCAAATAAGTAGGTATTCATTTGGTTAAAAAAAATACAGACAATCAATTTTAGATTGGCTTGAGTTGTGGGTAATATTTTAACAAAATAAATGCGTGTCAAGTAAATTTAACTGGTGATTCAATAGAACTCATCTGTTTTGTTACAAAAAAATTAAAATTATAAATTACCTAAATGAAAGTTAATGTTTGAAATGATTGATATGAAATTATGAAGAAAGAAAGTGCATTTGATTGAAATCAGATGGCTAGAAACTGATTTTTCAGCACTTAGTTTTGGTTATGCGTTTTTTTTATTTATTGGTACAAGAATAGATTCGCTATGAATTGTACCGACAGTTGTTTTTTACCACAGAAACATAAGTAAATATACTTATAGCCCGATTCTCCCCAATATCAGTGATACCTCACAAGTCATAACAAGAGGTGAAATTGATTTTGTTACTTTTTCGGATTCTCCCCCGTAGTCACAACTTGTAAGAGTTATAAAAACAATCGAAATTGTTATCTGCTACAGAGCAGGTCACAGCACTTGAATTTCAATTGTTTTTTTTTTTTTTTGCTTTTTTTGTGAGTTGAAACGAAAGGAATTCTTTATTATTTATTTTTATTTTGATGATGCATTGGGTTATGCAACTTTTTGTTTTAATTAAAAAATATCAAATCAAAAAAATTTTTTGGAATTGTTGAATTTTTCTTTATTAATTCCTAGGTGATCACATTTTTTTTATAGGTAAATTCTTTCTTCGACTATCCACGTTTTTTCTCCAAAAAAGCTAGTCTTGCATCACCACACATATTTTTCACTGATATTAGTTCGGATACGTTGTTTATTTCTATAAAATTTTTAAATTTGATTGAATTATTTACTTTTCACATAAATTTTGCACAGAAAAATTAAAAACTTTATCGTGTTCTGTCACAATCAGCTGTTCCAAGTCGAAGAAAAAAACTCACCATGACGCGGTGAGTTTACTTGAGACTTTTCTTGTGAGGATTGGGGGAGAATTCGATAAATGTTATCGAGTCACAACAATCCTCGCAATAAATTATCACAAGGGCTTATGACTTATGACTCCTCACAAGGGGGAGAATCGGGCTATTAGACTCCTCCCATTTAGCTAAGAAATTGAATATGCCATATAGTTTGCCTAAGTGTGTGTGATCTGTGCTTTTCCAAAGGAAAGTGTCGCACTTCTACATGTACACAAAGTAGTCACAGCCACATTTCCCGAAAATTTCTATGAACACGGCTAGAAGGGATCAAGTGGACTATCGTTGGTCTATCATTAGTAAATCAATAGAAGTGCAAAGAGCTCAGGGTTTTTCGAAATCCAAAACACACACGTTTTCAAAGGTCGAACTAAACCTATGTATAATACAATTGGCGCTGGACTGGGCCAATGATCTGTTCGCCACCTTTACTGTTTTTCATATGTCAAGGAGCTGTTATACAGATGTGAAAGAAGTTACGCTCAATTCCAAAACACCCGCTTATTTTAGAAATCGAATGTAACAGTGTATTGCAGCAACCATCATACTGATATAATATTCAAAACAACCGAGGAAAAAATGTGTCCTTCTGACACACGATCAACTCCAAACCCTCTTGCTGGCCAAGCCCACAAATTGTATGGACCCAAAACATTCCAAACGCACAGCTTCACACAAGAATCTATTAGTGGGGTTAACCGGGTTGCCCTCAGAGCCTTCTGGTTTTGGATTGGCGACTGAATGAATGTTGGTGTCATTTGTTGGTCACAAGAGTTGCATTTTTTCATAATTTACTAAAACCTGAAAAAATGTACCATTGAAAATTACCTATGTTATGTAGAAACGTCAAATTATGACGGTAATTGTTTGGGCTAATCCCCAATGTCGTTTTGTTTGCCCAACTTCATATAATCTATATTTCTATAAACAAAACGAGCTTCTACCTATTTATCTATATGCAAAGCTAATTTTCCAATTCGCCAATTTCTCTTTAAAACTAATCTATATTCTGTAGAATGACAATAATCTTCAACCAAAATATCTAAATTACCTGTGTAAAAGATTAAAACAATGAAATCTCTTATAAAAGGTGTCGAGTCTATAAATTTGTTCACGGGCCACCAAAGAAGTTTCATCCGACTTGCAGAGTGTGAATAATGTTGTTAATGAATGAATGGGTTTTTTCAATATCAATGTTCAAATCTTTAACAAAATTAATTAGTTCAGGTATACAAACACTTTAAGAACGTTAATAAGAATGTTATCTATGAACATAATATAGTAGCCAAAGAGCTACTCAATTAAAACACCAGCAGGTATGTATGGAAAGTTAAAACAAAATTGATATACCTAAATGTGCATCCAACAGCTGTTGTTGTTTGTCGACCTTTCTTGTATCAATTCGTTCCTCATCCTTTCCAATGAATTCCTTCCGATTTGTTTTTATCTCTGGAATTCACTGAAGTACCAATGTCAAACAAAAAAAGAAAAATACAAATGTAAGCAGTGTGAAAAATAATTTTTTAATTGCAACAATACTTTTATAACAACACTGTCGAGACATTTTGAGAGTTGACATTATTGCTAATAGCACTGGTTCTTCAACTTTCGATTTATACAAAAAATATTATGACAGCTCAACAAATGTTTGTCGACCACGAGACAATTTTTAATAGAATTCTCAGTCCACTTATAAAATAAATTTGATTCGAACCATCCAAAAAAAAGTATGAAGTTTTCTTAGGAGTAACATAACTGTAGGAACTACCTGCTCCTTTCCCCGCAAATTAATGGATTCAAGGAACTTGCAATAAAGTCGACAACTTTATGACCTGTCACATATATTTTTTGAATAGCGAGAGTCGTTGAAAAATTCCATAAACATTGTGAGTACATGCAACATTTTAAATTCTCCATAGCCATCATCGTTAAAATTAACAAAATGATTTATTAAAAAAATATGGATATAATAAGCAATAACAAAAGGGGTTATGTATTGTATGTAGGTACTTAGGTACATATTTTGTTTTTATTGCAAGACCTTCATAAATTATTTTTGACATCTGACATTTAGTTGTTCGTCAGAATATTATACATAAGTTAAATGACATGATGGCTTTTGAAAATATCACTTGAGACATGTGTTCTGAAAATTTAAAGCTAACTCATAAATCATGACACAGTCCATCTTAAAACGAATATGGTCGCCTTCGAGTATCCGTTTTCGATTAAATTTCCGCTATGAGTTGACAGAATCATTCCATCTATCGGTTATCACTCTCGCTGTTGACATTTCCCACGCGGTTATTTTTAGAACCCTGATGTCTCCTGCTCTGTCAGAACACATATATATTTATGCATGACTCGTCACACACTACACACAGTGCAATTAATTTTCACGCGCTCCCCATCATTACTCAGTCGACCTTATGTGACATATTCGATGTTGCTGGTTTTCTTCCAAGTGGAATATTCATCGTTTGACTCCAATAATCCATCCTTTAATTAAGAAATATTCTCAAAGCAACTGCTGCGCTGCAAGAAATGACAGACTATAAGAAACCAAGTCTAAGTGCTCACAGTAGTGTAACATCCAATGACACAAAGTACTAACTATATAAACTCAGCATCATTTGGTTTGGGACGCAAGAGTTCACATGAGTACGCATTTCGCGTCTGCCACTTAGCCTGGCATATTCTCAAGCGACTCTCAACGACTTTCATGATGAATGAAAGATGATTAGTACAAAATGAACGTAGGTTTCGATTCGTTGGTTTTCATCGTACCGAATTCTAATGATGGAGTCGTCAACGCAGAACATATACCAGCAATCATCTGGTGGTGAACTCTCGATTTGACCTTTTTTTTCTTTTTTTTCTCCAACTATATATAGTTGGTGAAAAAGTTTCACAATCAACATCAGTTCTCAAGGAAAGGAGTTGAATCGGTGCGCGGTGTTGAGTGTGGTGGCGAGAAGACCGACTAAGATGTATCTAAAATTAAAAAAGTTTCACCATTCCGAATTTGATTGCTGTAGTTTTCTCATAAATGTGAAGAAAATAATTGCATCGCAAATGGGATGCAATTAGATAATATTTTCTATGGCAACACAAATTCATTTACCTATGGCGGAAGTTCCAAGCAAAAAATTTTTAAAAATGTTTATGATGGGTATTAGTTAGAAAAACTTAATTTATAAGAATTGTGTTGGGTTTATTAATGAAAATACCATGATCTGCTTAATTTAAGTCTGACATTAAAAACTGTAATCGTCAAAAATAATCTTAAATGTCACATACAATCAACACAAGTGTTGCCTATGCAGTGTGCACCCAGCCAACGCATTTGATACGACCCAAACTAAAATTGTCACCATGTGATGTGCATTGTGCAATACAGAACATACAAATACAAATACCATTTGAATAAACCGAATAAAGTGTGCACACTTGTGTTGTGCGTCAACTAAATAATGGGAACATGTCAAATTTCGTATGTGTGTAGTCTGCATTTCTATGAGACAATTCGTGTTAAGGATATATGGACAACAACATTAAGTTTATCTTAGTATGTATAGCGTTTGTGGAGTAGATAACAGGTATTCTGTGTGCACACTTGTGTTTTGTGAGTATATTCTTAGTTCGGTATGTTTGATTTTTGTCTTTCTCATTCTTTTTCGACGATTTCAATTTTTGGTCAGGCATCATAACCCTTCCACATTCCTCTGCTAATCCACAATATTTATAAACATATTTGTAAAGTTCCCTGATTTGCATTATTTTGATATATGTATTATCAATGTCTCTCCTTTTTACATTTGTTTACCTCTTATTTTCACTTTCTTTCCACAAACGAAAAAAAAACTGAGAGCAAATGGTTTTGACAGATAGTCATGTTCCACGATAATCAGAAATAGAAGGTTTGATCAGCTCACTCAAGGTATCCGAAATTCTGAATCGGCGTTTTGTCGATTTCGCAGATGATAGTGACGTCACTATCAACTTTGACTATTATTTTATGTCTTATGTGATACGTATATTATAAAATTAAGCATTTAAATCAATTATTTTTAAGTCATAATAACTATGAGATATGAAATAAAGTGCACGACTGGGTCACACGAACTTGCTTTTGTGGTGGACGACTGGGTTGCACTTGCACGTACTTATTCTTGTGGCAAGTTGCCACGAAAGTAAAATTAAATTTAATATATTTTTTTTTTTAAAGGAAAATATAAAAATATGTTCCAGGAGGAGTTAAAGTGTTGCTATTTAAACGTATATAGCTACCGGAAAACAAAAAGAAAAAAGCCTATAGGTGACACCACGCAAAAAAAAACGCACCTTGTGCTATACCTTGAAGGTGGCGTGGAAAAGAGTACATTTTATGTTTTTGGTTTTTTTAATAATATTTTGTTCGTTTTAAGTCGATTTTTTATTAAGTTGCCCCTCCCGCCTAAATGGGGAGATAGACCGCCGATATTTTTCTTGTCTTGACCCAACCTACTCGCTCTATCTTTATCGCATAACTTATGTGAATCACCCTGTATAAAGAAATCGATGTGTGCATGGATTTTCGCTATGGATGCCAAAACGGATGGACCGATTTTGATGAAATTTACAGGCAGTCTTCAGATAAACCCAGCGAATAATCCTGTAAAGTTTGATATAGCAATAGAAAAAGAGATGAAGAGCAACCACAGTCCAGGGGGAGGGAGTTTCCCATAAAAACAGTAAAGGTCGTATCTAGCGATCAATTTATTTTGAAAACGGTTAGTTTTAGGAAAAAAATTATTAAAGCATTTTTTGTAAAAAATTAACTAAGCTACAAGATTGCGATTAACTTTTTTTTTAGCAGTGATTGTTATGGAGTTATTGAGAAAAACAGTTTTGGGAGCATTTGACCTCCGTAAAATCGTTAGCGGCGCTCATATCGATGGGGACTTTTCACAGTTTCCTTAGAACACCATAAGGAAGCTATGTACCAAAATTCGACTTTCCCGGAATTTTTTCCAAGTTTAGCTGTTTTTTCCGCTTTATTGACTGGACTATTATAGTACCTACAATCGCAAGTAAAAATGATAAAAACAATGAAATGGAATGAAATACTTTTTTAATTTTTGGACAAAAACAGATGATAGCGACGTCACGCAACGAAGTGAGCATACCTTGTATCTGTTTATCGTGGTCATGTTCATTATAGTTATTCATCATGTTTGTACATTATATCTAAGCATGACAAAACAGTTTGTTTAACTTTAAAATAACTTATAATTAAAATAAAACAAAAAAAAAACTGCTTTTCTTTATCAGAGTGCATACGAAATCCTATACTCATCCCCCCACACCTGGAGTCAAATTAATATTTCTAGGAATGTTCATTAAAAGCAATGCTATGTTGTTCGTTATTTACGATCGAAAATTTTCCACGAAGTTGGGTTCCTATACCTACCAACTTTGATGTATAGGTACCTATATCCTTTTTATTTAAAGTTTTTTTTATTTTTGCATTTTTATTTCTGGGACTGACAACGCTTGTGATTTCTTAGAATGAAAAATAATAAGAAGGATTCGTGCGAAATGTATTTCCTTTTTCAAAAGAGTTGGAAGAACAAATCATGATAATTTTCATTTTATGTTGGTGATAGAGTTCCTTAAGTATATAGACTGTTTATCTGAACTTAATATCAATTTTTGTTTAACAATAATTTTAAAGAATGGAAATTCACATTTAAAAATCTATACAAAATTGACTCTAAAAATATGAAGAACACAAACTTAATTTTTGTGTTAATATACATACCTATAACTGACGAGTAAGGGGTGCGACCATACTTAATGGCATCTTACCAATCCTTCACGAGAGCAGCGGAGTAGCTCCAAGGATGCAGCTTACGGTGTTACCCACTAAAAACTGAATACTTTGTAGAGCTACTGTTGCATAGCAGCACTATATGATTTCGGCTCTATATTCATTATACCTAGTTCGTATAGTTTTGACATTAGCGGATGCATGGCCATGCTCATTATAGTTGGGTCACGGTCAAGATATACAGAAAACAAGGTAGTATATTGCGCATGTCGTTATCCTATCTCCCTCTTTTGTGTGACGTCACTCGAATTCTATTTCTTGAAGTGAGTGTAGACTTTAATATAAAAGTAAATAAATGTTTGTGACAAAAGATGCAGATAAGTTTTCATCTCTCAACGAATAACTGCGACACCTTTAACTTACCCATTTATGTATTTCTGCGTAAATTATCATATTCAATAAAAAAAAGTATAACACGTTAGGTATAACTTTAAGAACAGATTTTATTTAATTTTCTTTTAAGTTGATCTTTTTTCTTCCAAACATTGTTTATTATGTTTTGATTTTGAATTCTGATTCTAAAATACATTTTACACCTAAAGAAAGTTCTTATCATTTCAGGATCCAAAGAGCAGTCGGCTGCCAAAGAAAACAAATTTTGTATGTAGCCTTCAGATGGTTCGAGAGCGTATTCTTCTTCCTGGATATTGTTAAATTTGTTGAAAATTAAATCTAACTTCTTCAATTCCATGATGAATAATTCGTTTGGCTTCTGAAGACCCCCTTCATTGATGACATTTGTCCATGTTAATCCTGTGGTATCTTCCTTATCAGCAAGAATCTCTATGTTTGGTATTTTCGATTTAAAACGCTTTAAAAGGTAGCCAGCAAGGTACCTTTTAATCGTTTTTTCTAATCGATCACTTCGCTTGTTGTTTTGGTCGATATTCTCCTTGTTTGAAAAACTGGCGAATGGAAGATTTTCTGTAGGAATGGCATCGGATTTCAGTTTTTTTCAACTTTTTGGTGAATATTCCAAAAGTTCATGTTGCAAGTTGCGAATATATTTGTCCCGAGTGAAATGCTTTGAGCAAATGTAGGCCGTTTGCACATTAATTTTATCTTTTCTGCCACATTTATTCTGCCAAACTTTTGCCAATTCCAAATCTTTCGGAAAACGAAATAGTTTCACAGGCACATTATTTACTTTATTTTTATATTGTTTACTTTTTTTTTATTATTATTGGTATCACAACCGAAAACTGAACAAACCGCCATAGTTTTTATTTCACAATTTTTTTCTTTTTCAAAACACAACACACGCGATATTATTCATAAGCGACATGAATGAAAGGAAGCGCAGCTGTCAAACGACAATAATTCAGATGACGTACATGCGCAGAACATACACAAAACAATGTGCGGGAATATATTACCTTTCTATTCTGTATATCTTGGGTCACGGTGACGTAAGTGACACCCCTGATGTCAATGAACACCAATAAAAATATATTATAATAGCAAACTATATTATTTGTTCCACAAATGAATGAGACGAATAGCTTTTATGAGCTACAAGCTACTCGATGAAATGTACCACAAATGACCTTGTTATATATGTATAAAGACAGTTTTTTTTATTTAGCAAAGCCTTCGTGACAACATCTCCGATAAAACGTTTTGACGTAGACGGACCATTTCGGCTATGTTATTTCAGCAGCGTCTCTCAATTACATTGTCTATTATTTTTACTATCCCCAATAACCTTAAATGCTACCGAGATGAGAATGAAAGAGTTGGTGACTGTTCGAGTACGGCTAAGACTAAGAACGAATTGTTTCATTTACATACATATGTACGTACACTAGTCGGCATAATTATTTTGACAAAAATGTAATGTTTCTTTTAACGATAATATTAAATAACGGGTAAATATTAAAGATTAAAAAATCACAGTTGTTCCAGAAGATCAATGGGTTTTTAATATGCTTTTTGGAGAGTTGCATTTTTTCAGTTTTTTTTTTTCTTATGTGTTACAAACTGTATCATCCATTCTTTTTTCCAACCTGCAAATGGTGAATTTGGCACAGAATAAGTTCTGTTGTCTTGTCGTATTTGGTAGTCTTCAGTTCTGTGCTCAATCGTTTAGCAAAAATCCGAGAATTATACATTGCAACATTAGATGCTCTAGATTTGTCATAACTTGCACAAAATGAAATCTATCCTTCTGCACAAAACTTACCAAAAGATTGAAATTGAACAACTTCTGATTCATCATAACATAGTCTTTAAATAACTGTCAATTTTAATCTTTAAACTTTACCCGTTATTTAATATTATCGTTGAAAGAAACATTACATTTTTGTCAAAATAATTATGCCGACTTGTATGTCGCTATATACATTCAGTTACAAAAAAAGTGGCGCAGTCATACTTTTTGATGTGTTGTTATCATTTTGACAAACTTATCCAAGGTATGCCCAGGCGAATTAAAGCTTTATTAGATGTTCGTGGAGGCAATACCCACTATTGAAGAAACAAGGACTAGTTTAAAAAAAAAAAAAAAAAATGTAAAATTTGAAGTTTTGAAGTTTATGCCCATTTTCCTTAATTTATGGTTTATTTCTAAGTTCTTCCTATTTTTTCGTTTTTTATTACATGAATGACTTACTTTTATGTTAATAAACAAAACTGTACCAGAAAAACGTTTATTTGTTTAAGTTACTTCAAAATGTTGCAAAATTTCAAGGTGCGCCACTTTTTTTGTAACTCAGTGTACGTACATAGTTCTGAGTTCGAATATCTTGTATGCCAATTATAAATATAATCTTTAACTTTAACATGAAAGAACTTGTTAAATTTTTATTTTCAGTGTAGGAAAGCATCCATTGGAAAAATTTATTATTCATCGAATTGAAAAATGGTTTTTTGAACTTCCACAAGTTCAATAATTTTTTTCTAACGGCAATATTTTACATTCGTAATATTCTTGGAATAATTTATTGTTGCTTATGGCAAAATGGAGTTAGGTACATTTGATCATTAATACCATAATCATGAAAATAAATTATAAGTTTTATGGAATTCGATGCGATTCTGAGAAAAAACTAATTCAATATAATTGTCTTTAGTACTGATTTAAGGTTAACAATTAATAAATCATCTAAAAATGGATAATTTTTCCGAAAATCTGAAAAGCCATAATGTGCTCAGGGGTCAATAGATGCTTCTTCTGATGATAAGAACTAGGCAGATGCGAAGCTATTTCTATAAAATTAAATTGGATTTTTAAAAAGGTTCTTTTTTTTTTTAATTGAACTTATTGAAAATGGTATTCGAAGGTAGTTAACACATTAAATATTTCACATTTTTCCGATTATAATTAGTTTTTTTTTTTAATTATGTACCTGTTGACATGTAGACATTTAATATTATTTTTATTTATTTTTTATTTTTGCTACTTCAGAATAGCCTTTGATTTTTGTTTGCAGGAGATCAATCAGCTATCTGAATCAATTTCAATATTGTAAGAAACAGATATCAGCAAGTGCACTGGAAACTGGATTTGTGCCCGAATCCGAGAGCAAGAAGTTTATACATCCCAAGTCAATGCAATTTCAAAATATTATGGGTAGGTATAGAACGTCTTCGTTGACCATATGAAAATAAATGTCTTAGATTTTATTTAGTAAAGTTATGCAAGAGGGATAAGTATAAACGAGTTCAGGACTTCATTTGTTCAATGGATTCCAAATACAAAATCTTAAGCGCTCTTCACATGTTCAATTTAAGAACATCAATCACCAATAATATGTACATATATAAGTTTCTATAAACAGTCATCATGCTGATTGATGTCAAGTAATTGTTCATGGAAGGAAAACGTTCGTGTTCATACTGTTTAATCACGCATTGTACTTCATTTTTGGGAACTGCCGTATTTGATCAGCCCACACTTTTTAGAGAATGGCAGCTCATGTTTTCTCCAAAAAAAAATTCGTGCGTGTCCTATCTTTAATCCTTTCCTTTTATTTATTTAGAATGCACCCTTTATGCCATATTTTGTATATGAGATTACTAAATATTCGCCGCTGGTTCGCTGGGTGATGCGCTTTCAAAACATCCAAATGTACATAATTCTGGCGCATAAATCCGGATAAATTCGAGCACCGGCAGAGATATGTGTTGGCTTTCAGGGCAGTGGTCATTCGCGGTGGCTTAAGAAAACCCCACAAAAGAAAGTCTGGTAGGGTCAAATTGCACGATCTCGGTGGTCAATTCACATCGGCTACGCGTAAAAAAACTAAGTTGGGAAATCGCTCGTGCAACATGTGCATTATTCGGCATGGGCTGTTTGGCACGTATAGCACGTTAAAACCAAATGGTCGTCGGGGTTCTTATTATTTAATTTGGGCCAATAGAGATTGGTTATCATGGAAGGATAGCGTTCGTCGTTGACGAACAATATGTTGTTCTCAAAGAATAAGACATCATATGAAACCACAATGGATGCCACCAGGCTAAATCCATGCCAACCAATACCATACCGGTGCTAGTTTTTGGCAATCTATACATAGTGAAACGTAGCCGCGTTTATGTATTTCAAATAAGGTACTTCTGAACTGTCAGACAGAGTGCAATACAAAAAAACATTCTTTCAGAAAATTCGGAAATTGAAATTGTTGAATATTATATCATAATTCTTGTTATTATTCATAGCAGATTGACAATAACAAAGGGACAAAGCGCAAAACTCAGCAAAAGATTAAAACAAAAAGAACTTTCTTCTTGACAAGAGACTGTTAATTTTTCTTTTTTCGAGGAATTATGAAAAATGCAGGAAGAGCACATTTTTGGATAGAAATATTGCAGATGTTATTTCCTTACGATACATATTTTCTAAAAACTTTTAATTTTTCTTAAGAACATGACATAATTTGTTTTAAGATTTCGGTATGTTTGTATGCGATCGAACATAAAACGACATCTCAATTTGAAAGTCACTAAAACTTTACAAACATATACCTAATCCCATCGAGATAGGTACATGAAATCAACAATATAACAAAAATTTTGTTCGTACTCGAATGAAAGTCGTATCTCTATCGGTTTCGGTAGTGCAGTGAGATTTGAATTCTCCTTTTATCGGCAGTGATTTGCAGTGAGACTTTTGAATGAAAAGTCATACTTCACTAAGGATAGCTTTTCCAGAAATTTGTATTAAACAACTCAATCATGCACATGTTGTTCAACGCTATAACTCCTTATCTTACAAGAGAATTAATAAATGTCAGCTAATTTGATAGATTAGCTTCAACAATATGGCCGTAATCACCTTTAAAAGTTCGAAAATCCTTATTGGAAAACTTTTAACGAACAGTTTTCAACCTAAATTCAAATCATATTCACTCATAGGTACATTTTCTGAAGTTTATACCTACCTAATTGCTTTCGATAATCCTCGAAAAAACCTTAAGCTCGAACGTACTTAATTTGTTTACATAAAAATCGTTCGGAAGGGTGCTTCAGCCTCTCAAGAGCTATAATTTTCATTTTAGGAATCTACTAGACCCCGCATAAACATATTCTCACATAGGTACCTAGGTACAAGACATTTATACGAACACATTGGAAGAACATTTTTCTTTGCCATGGCAGTAGCTAGGCACCTAGGTACTATGTCATTTCGTAATTCCAGAAATTCAGGGAGCGGCAAATTCGCAGAATCTTTCTGCTCTGTATAGAATTGATGACAGAATATTATTCCAGAGCAGGAGCAGCAGCAGCTGTTTGTTGTTGGATAACTGTTACTTCTGTTAGTACTAACTACGAACGAGGAGAAATGAAATATTTATTTCTACTCTAGAAAATTTAATACCTTTGTCCAGAAATGCTTCAGCTAAGCACGATTATACCGAAATGTATTTTTACATGTTCCTCCCTACCCTAGTCCCTATCTATTCGTTTACATAAATCCACTCCAACTGGCACGCAAACTACCCAAACCCTACTATGTGTTCCTTGTGAATGAATTCCGAGTAAAACTTATCCCGTCCTGATTCCGACCCGAACATCACTCTTCCGAGCAAAGACGAGAATGATGGAATAAAAATAAAGGAAAGTATTTAGGTATAATGAATGAATGGGGTTTCAGATTCTTTCTTTCAATAATATGTGTTCTGATCTGATGTTTGTGTGAACCAGCTACCACTCCAGCACCTTACCGGGTTTGCGGGGGGCATTGCCAGAGCGCATGTAGGTATTGCATAGGAAAAGGGGGCTTACAATAACGAGTTCCATAGGTTCGTCTATCAATGTGACATCATGAGCTGTAGATATAGCCGGTTAACGTATAGGTGCTCCACATACTGCCGCTCTGCCAACATCCCGTAAAAACGAAATCCTAACTTTCTTTCTTGTATATGAAGCTCCATACAGCTTGCTGAATATTCTGTGCACCTGATACTCAAATACGAATAAAAAAGAGGGGAGGCTTTTTTTATGATATTTTATTTTCTTGTTGGATTTTTTTTTTTTTTTTTTTGTTTCATCAAATATGTGTAAGAATAAGTAGGGGTCCTTCATGTCACACCACACCCAGGGGGTCTATATTGTCGTAGGTGCATGGTTTTAGGTTCATATTTGGATTGTCGATAAAAATTTAGAAACAACTTCAAATCAAAACAAGAATCTCTCAGACAGAATGTTAAAACATATCTGCCTTTCAGTATTATGAAAGATGTGCCAAAGGGGTTTATGACCTTTTGGTATCCAGATTTTAATCCCATAATCCATTTTAATTTATTTTTTGTTTGACTTTATAGTAGAAGGAGTTCAGGTTTTTAAATAGGATTCTCTTATTGGATATCTTCTTGAAGATTATATTTTCATTTTTCCTTTACCAAAAACATTTCAACCTTAAATAACCTCAAAAAGTTTTCTGAAATTCAAAAAGTTTTGTTTTGTGCATTTTCTTCTTCAAAAGTATATGGATTTATATTTTTTTAATAAATTCTCAATAGATATGTAAAATCAGATTGTTTGCATGAACTTCACACTAAAGTTTAAAACTTTAAATTAAACTTAAATCGAAAAAAAATTGTTTCAAAGAAAATAACTTTGGAAATAGTTTTAAAAATTGGATAGTTTTGGTAAAAGTTAAAAACAGTTTTTAAAAACATTTTTGAATAAAATAAAAAGTTTTCGATAAGAAACGAATAGATATGGAAGGAATTTCTTTGTTTTTGAGTTCCATAAGATGATCTTTGTTAATATTTATTAGCAAACTTCACTGTCGTATGTATCGAATTTGATACACCATTATTTAATTTGTAACTGGGTTTTCAGCGTCCAAAGTATTGGATTTGGGTTGGGTACGAAATCCCGACTGCCAAAATCTCGACTGGACAAAATCCCAACTGAGAATCCCGACTGAGAGGAGAGCATTGTTAACAAGACAGCATGATGTACTCATTGGCCAAGTGAATTGAAACGCACTATACTTGTTATGCAGTAGTTTAGGCCCTTCGGACAAGAGTCGACTGATTTACATCTCCAGTAAAAAACACGTACCCCAATATAAGTATCTACCTTATTAATTAAAATTGTGTTAGGGGCTTGAAAACTATAATATGCTCGCAAAAATTATTAGTGTGAACAAGAATCTTATAAATCTAAAAAAAGAATTATTCTACTGATAGACTGTGGTATTATTACTCTGGGGCCTATTTCTCATCAACTAACTTCAGCTATATTGCAGTTTACACTGACATTGTGTAACATCATTTCTGTTTCACAAAAACATGTGGTAAACAATATCTACATTGTTTTTATGAAATGATGACAGAAATGACAGAAATGGGATGACATAAGGTCCGCGGACATAATGTTATGGCTGCTTCAAATGGACACAATGTCCATGGACATTAAGACGGATAGAAAGAACTCATAAGGTCCAAGTACAAAATAGTCATAAGGTCCATTGGCTTAGAAATCTTTAAAGAAGCACCCACTCAAAATCAGTTCAATATCGTTTGGCGAAATTCATTTGGAATCCCTTTGTTCCACCTTAATTAGCAATTTACATTTTGTTTTATATTCATTTTGTTTTTTTTATCTATTTTTGTTCATTTGCTATTTATGGTTTGACACTTTATTGTTAAACTTTATTTATTTGGCATTCAATTCTTTAGGAATTTGTTCGCTTCATTAAATTAGATGCCTTAAAATTTCGCACGAAAATCTCTTTCCTCGCATGATTCAGTAGCCCTAAAAAAAAAGTTCAATAGGTGTTCTCGAAGCTGGGCTCGAACCCAGACCTCCGGCGTGATAGCCCGACATACTTACCACTACGGCATGGGGCTCTACCGGTTCCGGAAGCATAACGGAACCTCCCCAGAAATGTTTTTACTAGGCTACTGGTGCCGAAGATTATTTCCACACCTGATTATTTCCACACTTGCCATATGGTGAACACAGACAAAACCTGAACTTATCAGAGAAACGAACTGTACTCCAGTTAGCCTCGCTACAGATGAAAATTGGGAAAAACTTAAACCTAAACCTTTATATGAGGTACCTGTTATAGTATTAGTTTTCCCAGATTTTCTCGAAAACGACTTCAACGATTTTGATAAAACCTTGTAAATGTTTTACTTTTATTGTTTTTAATATAAATTGATTTCAGGATTTTGGCTAAATCTGCATATAAAGGAGTTTTTACAAATTTGGACATAAATTAGTAACGGCTTAACCGATTTCATTTAAATTTGTTTTGGCATTTAAGATTAAAGTTCAACACAATAAAATGGCGAATACAGTTATTTCTGAATGTGATTCACGAATGAATATTTGTTGTTGAAATGTATATTGTTGCGGGCTGGCAAAATGCAACTTAAAAATTAGTATTGTGGGCGGACTAGACACAACTTTGTCCTGGCAGGACGATGGCCAAATCCTTCTCGATCCGGCACAGCTGGAAAATAAACTTCCTCCAAAACGAAATAAACAGACTATTCTTATTTAGATATGGTTTATTTATTTTGTTGTCGTAGAATTTTGGACAGTGGAGAGTGGTTTATTCACTATAACAATTAATATTTGTTAAATGAATATAATTCAAATATATAGATAGTTTTTTACAACTTACATTTTTTTTGCTGCTGGATCGCTTGCTTGAAATCAAAAAAATGGCTATGAGCCAGACAATTAGAAATTATAAATTTAAATGCGATCCAACGTTAATATAAGACAGAGACAAATGTATATTTTTAAATAAGACTGTTGTTTCATAATTTAAACCAAATTAAATGGCAGCATACAGCTAATAAAATAGGTTAAATAAAAAGGGGCTGCGTTCAATTCATAACATCCCCACCCCCGTGAGCTGACCTGGAGGGGGAAGCCTCACCATCTTCGGGCATCTTCACATCTAGGGTCGCTAACTTGGAGACAGGTCTTCGCAATTCTCCAGTACCCGTCCTTACTACTGCAGACCGTGCTACACCATCTTTGCCATAATACAACTTTAATACTCTAGCTCGTGTCCATTGTGACCTTGGTGCATCAGCATCACAAATTAGGACAAGACTTCCTTGTTCCATTGGCTTGGTAGGTTGACACCATTTGGTTCGTCTCGTAAGTTCTGGAAGATATTCTCTTATCCATTGATGCCACATTCCGTTCTTCATATTTTGGATCACACGCCATTGCTTTCTCAGACATAACAACCGGGGCTCGAACTGTGCTGGTGTTTGTGTTGAGTTAGGTCCACCAAGTAAAAAGTGGTTCGGAGTCAACGGCTCAGGTTCTTCAGGTGTCACTGGGATATGTGTTAGTGGCCTCGAGTTGACTATATTTTCAGCCTCGATAAGAAAGCTCTGAAGAGTTTCAAGGCGTGGAGAGTGTTCCTTCAACATCATGTATAACGCCTTTTTCACTGATTGGACTAATCTCTCCCAAACTCCACCTTCACTTGGATTCAAGGGTGTGTTGAACTTCCACTCAATACCCTAAGGCGATAGACCCGCTTTGATGACGTCCTGGTCTATAAATTTTGTAACTCCTTGAAGCTCCTTAGCGATGCCCACAAAGTTGGTACCATTATCACTTCTAATAAGGATTGGCACACCTCGTCTGTTAATAAAATTCCGGATGCATACAAGGCAGGCGTCACTGGAAAGATCTGCAGCTATTTCAAGGTGGATGGCGCGAATTGTCAGGCAAGTAAACAGTGCCACCCATCTTTTTTCCCTTTGGCGACGTATTGTGACAATGATAGGTCCGAAATAGTCAAGCCCAGTATACGTAAAAGGTCGAACGTAGGGTGTCACTCTATCTTGTGGAAGTGCACTCATCTGTGGTTGTACTGGTTTGGCTCTTCTAATCTTGCAACCCTCGCATGTCATTCGCTCATTGTTCATCAACCTTCGGACCGAAGGTATCCAAAATTTTCTTCGGAGTTCACTTATTGTCGTCGCCATGTTAATATGATGGAATCTTTGATGATAGAACCTTACCAATAAAACGGTTAGTGCATGTTTCTGTGGTAGAATGATAGGCTGTCTTGTTTGAATGGATAGGAATCCTGCGTTGTTTATCCTTCCGTCCACACACATCACTCCATCTTGCGCGATAAATGGGTTCAAGGTCTTGATAGTGCTGTCTTGAGAGATGAGTTCATTTTGAGACAAGGCTGCATACTCTTCTACGAAGACCTGCTGCTGCACCCATCGACATAGCTGCCTTTCTGCCGTCGTTTCCTCCTTTGCCTCCAATTCGCCACTAATAACATCTGCTTTCATTGATTTCCTTTTTAGGTTTTCCATATATCGGAATACCCAGGCGACCGTTCTCTTAAGCCTGGGATAATTCGAAAAGCGTTTAATCAGATGGTCTATTAAATTTACCTGTTGGTTGGCTAAGAGCAGATGATATTTAGTGCGAATCTCGTCCTGACTACTATCATCACTTGCTCCCATCAGTGATTCGTCTGGCCAGGCTTCTTCTTTTTCACACAGAAATTGCGGACCCTTAATCCACCTGCCATTCGGCTTCCATCTCATAGGAAATTTTGCTCGCGTTGCGTCGTCTGCTGGATTTTGCACACCAGGGCACCATCTCCATTCACCAATTTGAGTGCACTCCAAAATTTCCGAGACACGGTTTGCGACGTACTGCTTATATACTCGATGATCTGAGCGTATCCAACGTATCACTGTATGAGAGTCACTCCAAAAATGCCTTCTGTTGACTTTGACGGTATGGCATTTTACAATTGATTCCATCAACCGAACTCCCATTACTGCTGCCTGCAGTTCGAGCTTGGGTATAGTGTGAAATCGAGTTGGAGCCAGACTACTCTTTGCTGCTACGAAAACCACCATGACTTTGCCTTCAATTATCGCCCTCCAATACGCCACTACAGCCATCGCTTCCTCGCTTGCATCCACGAAAACATGGAGATCCACTTGTGCTGTCTCAAAGCCGGGGAAATAGCAACGTGACACTCGTAGTTCTTTAACTCTTGGTAGCTCTTCCAGCCACATCTTCCATCGACGATAGATGTTCTCTGGTAATGGCTCGTCCCACTTTATTCCAGTCTTCCACACAAGCTGCATCAGCACCTTTGCTGGTATCATAAAATCGACCAGTAATCCGAATGGATCAAATACCGACATATTCATGCTAAGCATCTCTCGTTTGGTCGGTCTTCTAATCAAACTTAGTATCTCGTGTGGTACCTTGTGGAATTTAAGTGAAAAGATGAATACATCTGGACCTGGGAGCCAATACATCCCCAGTATTCGTTCGATCTCAACGTCCATGTTTACTCTGTCTTTATTCATCGCACTCCCAGAGGCTGACTTTAATCTGTCGGAGTTTGATGTGATGTTGCGAAGTTCGAATCCGGCTGCCCTGTGTATCCTCATAACGTCTGCCAATACTTCTATTGCCTCCTTCTCAGTGTCAAAGCTATCGACGTAATCGTCCACATAATGCCTCTCAATAATTCCTGTGACGGCCCTAGGAAACTGTTCGACATATTTTAGTGCGTTGAGGTTTTTTACGTATTGCGCAATTGTGGGTGAACAAGTAGCTCCAAAAATTAATCTTTCCATAACATAAGTGTTGACTGGTTTTGATGGATCTTCCCTCCATAAGAATCGCTGGCTATCTTGGTCTTCTTTTGCCATCTGCACTTGGTGAAACATCTCTTTGATGTCACCGCACACCGCATATCGGGCTTGACGAAATTTAAATAATATTGAAGCTAGTGGTTTGTTTATGTCGGGCCCCGTCAATAATGCTTTGTTGAGAGAAAACTGTCTTACCTCGGCGGCTGCATCGAACACCAATCGTATGCCCTGTTTATTTGGATTGGTTACACCAAAGTGTGGCAAATAGAATGTTCTATTAGTTCGAATCCTATCTTCATCGGGGGTCAGCTTTCGTGCGTAGCCTTTCTTTTCATAGTCTCTGATTTTATCTGAGTACTTTTTGGCATACTCCGGATCACGACTCATTTTTCTCTCGACATTTTCGAGTCGTTTCAATGCCATGTCATAACTTTGTGGAAAGGCTCCTATATTCTCCTTCCAAAGAAGTCCTGCTTCGTACCGATTTCCCAGATCTTTGGTTGTTGTCTTAAGCAGAAACATAGCCCTCTCGTCGGCATTGGATAAAACCTTTCTAACATCCGGGCGTATGCCAAATGTTTCCATATCAAAGTAACTTCTCATCATTTCATTCATTTCGTCCAGCTTACTCTCAGAAAGTTCCTGGCTTTTGTTGATATGCAGTACACGTCGATTTATTCCTTTTGCATTTTCGTGTGCTGTTACAGGTCCATAGACTATCCACCCTAGTCTTGTTCTAGTTGCAATTGGACCTACACTTAAAGGAGCACATGGACGTTCCAAAGGCACCGTCGAGAAAGCATGAGCCAGACTTATTATTATCTTTGGCTGAATATTATTATAATCCGTAAGTGGCAACCCTGACAGATGAATGTTTTTATTTTGTCTTAATAACTCACCTCGGTTAAAACTTTGTGTTGGCAATGTCATGTTTGGCGAAGTATAGACGTTTGACAGCTGATACTTTTCAGCATCTTCTTCGATTCCACTAATAGTCAATTCTATAATTTGAGATTGTTGCCGAATAGTTTTGTCATCTAACCATTGCAGTTCCAGCGATTCCAATTTTCCTCGTATGCCCAGTTCACGAGCAAGATCCTGATCGATCATAGTGACGTTGGCTCCATCGTCCACGAATGCATAGGTGATCATTGTTTTGTCTTGGCCATAGAGTTTCACCGGCAATATTTGAAACAGAATCTCTTTAACCCCATCATGGTTGGTTTCAGCATGGCAACTTCGATGTTCCTTCTGCATTGTCGGCAAGGGCATCTTTTTCATTTGGCTAGTGGATTCTCTGCCATTAATGTCTGAACTAAAAACATGTCTCTGTGGTGTACCCTCGTGATGCAGAAGACGGTGATGTTTGTATGAGCACGAATCTATTCCACAGCGCTTACGTGTAAAACAACGGTTAGCTTGGTGACCAGTTTTAAGGCAAGAGAAACATGTCTTTAATGCTTTAATTGTATTCCATCTTTCGTCCACTGAAAGCTGCAAGAAAGATTTGCATTCGACCAGGTCAACACAATTGCCTTGGCATATCGGACATTTAGACTGTGCAACGCTCACATAAGCAAATCTACGACCCTTTGTTGTACCCGAATTATGTGCTGGTGGCTTACGACTCGAACTGCTACTTGGCATAGGCTGAGATGAAAACAGCGTTGAATCTGTTACCATATTTGCTATCATTCGTAAAGTCACTAGCCATTGGCTAAAATCCGTAATAGTTGGTGTTCGCCCCAGTTGTAAACATTTTTCAACCCACTGCATCCTTCTTGTAATTGGCAGTTTTGAGACGAGCTCACTTAGCAGCGTTGGATTTGACAGATGATGTGTTCCTTGAGCATTCTGCAAGAATGTGGCCATATTTGCAATCGTATTTGCAAAGTTTACGAGAGATGACAAATCCCCATCGATAACTGGAGCAACAGCCCGTGCTTTCTCAACCTGGCTACCAATCAATTGTTCTGGACGTCCAAACATTTCTCTCAAAGTCGTCATAATTGCTTCGACATTATTGGAACTAGAGAGAAGCGCCTCGACTACTTGTCTGGCATCCTTTTGGATTGCCTCTCGCAATCGCATGATGTTGTGCAGTGGCGAATAGTCAAACTCGAATGTGGTGCTGTAAAATGCTTCAGAAAATGTTTGCCATTCCTCAGGGGCACCCGTGAAGATAGGAAGTGGGTAAATTTTCTTGTGACGCTGTTCGGTTGTTCTGGCTTGTTGCCACCACTGGTTTGTAACCATCTGCTGCGGCTGCGGTTGCAATGTGTGCCCATTACTTTGATTTTGTTGTGGTTCTGGATTGATTGGACACGACTCTGGATTGATCGGACGTGGCAGTGGCAATTGTGAAGGTTGCTGCTGTTGTTGGTGGGACGTTGGCTGAAATGGCTGTGGAATTGGGGAAATTAACGATAATTTATTTGAAGAGGAGGCTTGTCCAGAATTTGATACGTCAACCTCCTTTGACAGACATAATGTTACGTTTTGCATGGACTCATTCGTTTGCCTTAGAAGGGCTTGCATTGTCTGTATTTGAAGGTTAAATTCACTTCGCATTTCAACCATTTTCTTATTAAAATCAATTATACGTGATTCTGAATCACGAATATTATCGTTATTAGTATTGGCGTTACTTACTGCGACATTATACACACTGGAGGCAATAGGTGCAGGTAGTCCTAATTGGTCGTTCGGTGCTGATCCGTCTGTTCTCATGTTAGATGCTTGTACTGTGTGTGACGCACTGGGAAGCGGCATGGCATTTGGTGTTGTAGTCGTAGGCGGTGATGGCGGCGGAGATCGGTCTACTGGCATATTGGATGCTGATGAATCCGTGTAGTATTTTTCGAAGTACTTGCGTAGTCGACGCGCACAATTTGACGAGAAAAAATGTGTCCGAATGTTCTCGGGATCTATGGCAAATTTACAATATTATTAGCTGGCGTTCGGCAAATTAGGTGGCTAAGGCAAAAGGTGACTTCCAAATCCCAAGTTGTGACTTGTCTGCAGTTGAATCCCGCACAGACAAAAGACAATCACTTTGTTGAATATTGCGTACCAGCAAATTCACAAAATGGTGGCGGCTTGGCAAAGAACAAAGGACGAAGTCTTTTTAATGCGACGGCAAAAATGCCACAATGGCGGCAAAAAAAAAAAAATTGAATAAAAATGTTGCGGGCTGGCAAAATGCAACTTAAAAATTAGTATTGTGGGCGGACTAGACACAACTTTGTCCTGGCAGGACGATGGCCAAATCCTTCTCGATCCGGCACAGCTGGAAAATAAACTTCCTCCAAAACGAAATAAACAGACTATTCTTATTTAGATATGGTTTATTTATTTTGTTGTCGTAGAATTTTGGACAGTGGAGAGTGGTTTATTCACTATAACAATTAATATTTGTTAAATGAATATAATTCAAATATATAGATAGTTTTTTACAACTTACATTTTTTTTGCTGCTGGATCGCTTGCTTGAAATCAAAAAAATGGCTATGAGCCAGACAATTAGAAATTATAAATTTAAATGCGATCCAACGTTAATATAAGACAGAGACAAATGTATATTTTTAAATAAGACTGTTGTTTCATAATTTAAACCAAATTAAATGGCAGCATACAGCTAATAAAATAGGTTAAATAAAAAGGGGCTGCGTTCAATTCATAACAATATGCATAAGGCATAATATTATTTTTTTCTCGAAAATTCAATCTTTGCCTCAATCAAAGCAATGCAGGTATTCTCCTGTCATTTCCACTTTTTCGCACATAACTCAACTCTTCAAGCTGTTGCTGAAATCCCCGTGTTGGAATTTCGTTCCAACTAAAACTCGATCTTTCGACCCTGCATATAAACTATAGGTAATCGACGCGAAATTGCCACGGTTTACATTTAGTGTACTTATGTGGCGTTAGCTACTCAAGAATACAAAATCTTCAATTCGTAGTTTTTTTGGGCGTAAAATTTGACATTTTGTTCAATTGTTTTTTTTTTGTTTTTAATAAATATCTTTTACAATGTCAAATGATCAGCTGTTCAATGGGGAAGAAAGCTGGGGAATTAATCAAATTTTCGAATAGGTTTTTAGTACCTACCTACCAAAAAAAGAAACGAACACAGCAACTCTTAGTTTCTCGTAAAAACGCACATTTTCAACTCGATCGATATGTGGTTTTTCTTTCTTTACAATTTCATCTCTTCCGATTGCATTCCTCTTCGTTTACAATGAAACACAGTTAGTAGTCACCCATACACATACTATTTCCACTATTAAATATTTTCTTATTAGATTTTCCCACTGTGTACAAGTAAGTATGTGTACAGTCTTTATATCCTCTACATCTACTCTGCGCAAAATCCAACACAAAATGAAAACCACATTCTTTTCTTGGAAATCATAAACAAACTACAAAATTATAACCATTTTCTGTTCTCTATACACGAATTACAGTAAAAACCAACACACTCAATTCAGTCAGCAGCCAAATCCACTGGCGTACGGTTCGTGTGGCCATTTTGTTTTATACAAACGCTAATTTAATAATTGAGTGAGTTTTTTTTTTAAGTTTCTTTCTTTGATTATAATTTTGTGTGAAACAAAATAATAAACAAACACAAAATTCTTAAAATCCAATCATTAAATATCCGTGAAGTTTATTTGTGCAAATTTAGTTTGTGATTTTAATTATGAATAAGAAATTCATTGAAATTGAGAAAACCACCACTATTTTACCAAAAAATACAGAATATAAAAAAATGTGCTCATATTGAATAACCAGTTTGTTCTCCCTCTATCTTGTTGTTTGGCTGACTTGAAATCATGATCAGTCTGGCGGGCGCGGCAGTATAAATTGATATTAGTGAATGAGAGAAGAAGTGTTTATTTTATTTTTTTGTTTACAAAAATAAAAATATCAAGCACATTAATAAATTTGTTGTTTGTATTTAAATATATTAAAGTAAAATTTAATTTTTTAAACCGCGAAATAGCTGAGAATCAAAAAAAAGAAACAAACAAAACCTGCGAATGTAAGTGGAAATAAACTTTTTTCTTTTGAGTAAATTTCGCTTGTCCAAAACTACTTTAAATTAATAGAATGTTTTTGAGTTAAGTTCGATAAACTTTTTTTACAGATAGGTATAGTATACCAATCTATCAAGTTAGTTTGGATCAGTGCTGGGGGGCTTTTTTAAAAGAGATCCCTTATAACAGTGCCGGAATTCCCTTTTTTCCCACAAATTATTTCATGTATACCTTGTTATTTCCCTCAGCGAAAAAAAATTGAACAAACCATATTTATATGTGCAGTACTAGTTTTTAAATTTTTTCTTTAAGCAAAACAAATCAGATTCTTTTACTTACACATTACATGTAGAAGATATATTTACAGAAAGCAACATGATTAAATAAAAAAAAACTCGTTCATTAGAAACATTATCTAGTTTTGTATTATATCGTAGTGGCCATCACTGACTTCATTTTTGATTTTTATTCGCTAAAGCAGTTCGAAAAACGCAAATTGAGTTTAGTGTACCTACTTTTATTTTTAGTTTTAACGTCTGTGGCAGTGCTGAAAATTCTTTAATCCTCAGAGTTAACAAATTCACCTTCGATGTCTTTATATAATTTTTTTTAAAGAACTCTTCAATATTAAATGAAAGAAGCCTTTGCTTTTGAACTTCATTGAAGTAAGAAAGAAGTGGTAGCCACTCAAACTAAGAATTTTGTTTAGACCTGTTAAGTCATTGCAATTTATTCTTTGTGTTAAGTTGAGAGCCATATTAGTATTTAAAATCCTCTAATTAATTAAGTTAAGGATCTTGGATAGAAAATCTTTTTTTTTAAATTTAAAGCAGTTACATATAATTTAAAGCAGTATAGAAAGCATATAGAAATGTTTGCAATTATTTTTTACTTGGACAATAACCACCATATTATTCACTCTTTAAATTCAGATGTAAAATTAAATCAAAAAATAATTATTCACTTTACTAATTTTTTAGCCAAGATTATTATTATTTGTGCACAGAAAATAATACAATTATATGAAACAAAGATATGTAAAGGAAGCAATAATTAGAAAAAATGGATTTTATATGGAAATAAACGAAAACAAAGGTTAATTTACATCTGGATTTAAGTTTTAAACTACTGAATAATGTGGCCGTAAGTGTTTTGTCGATTGAATTCAAAGTTAGATGGACTTGGTTTGACATAGATTCGTAAAAAGGGCTAATCGAACAATTAAAGAGAAAAAAACCTAAGTAACTGGCACAATGAATTGGAGTATGGATGTCACATGTACAAACTATTATATATTGCGATTAACTAGAATTTTCGCAAAAATATATTTTTTCGGAAAAGAAGAAATTCCCACAAAACTAGTCGGTTTTCCGTTTGTCCCTTTTAAGTTTGGAATTTCCACAAAAAGGGATTTTTCCTACGATTCCCCAATCCCCAGCACTGGTTTGGAGAGAACTTAGAAATGAGAAATGCAAAACAAGCAAAAACTAATCTTTGTCCTCCACATACAGCGTTTCTTTTCTTCGCATTATTTTTATTTGATTAACTATTTATAACAACATAAAAAAAAAGTTAAAACGTTTTGCAATCGTAGTGTGTGAATGGAACACGATGTTAAATGCATTTAAAGATTTTCCATTTCACTCCAATAAACGTCAGTAGTAGGTATAAATAAAAAATGCTCTGTGAATCTCTAAAAATAAACATGAAAGTTGTGTGCTTAAAAAATAAAATAAAGAAGCAAGTAGAAAAGCAAAATAGAAATTGAATACATTTTGTATTTTTTTGTGATCAAAACAAACTTGATTTTGTTTTTTTTTTATTTTATTAATCTTCTTTCCTATCAAAACAACTTGACAAAAGAAGAACACCGTAGCGCAAACAGCTAACCGAAAAGAATTTTCGCAGTGAGTTTTGTTGGAGTGAGGAGGTACCTACCTACCCTACCTGCCCCTGCTACTGCCTACCTAGTTTCTTCCGAATGTTGTGTTGAGTTTATTTTTACTGCATCAGCAACTCCCATTCAGGTCATTGTACTTACATCAATGTATGAATGTAGTAGGTAAATACACTTCGCTTCAACTAAATAGATCCAGTGATGCTCTCATTTAAAGTTTTACGTGTTAAAATAGCTGCAAATTTACAAGAAAAAGAAAAAAATTAATACTTGTATCCGAACCCTTCTAACAGAGAATACTCCTGAAAGAAACCCTAAGAAACTGAAATTTATACATAAATGTTTTAAAAACTACCTTTTAAAAAACTAGCTGTTACCAGGCGCGTTGCTGACGCAGAAAAAAATAATGAAGAAAACATTGTTTTTGAAAAAGTTATTATATGTAATTTTATTGGGCCAAAATTTTGTTAAAGGGTTTATTTTTTTATTTATTTATTTTAATATTAATATTCAATGTCATCAAACACATATATATGAGCTTTTAAAAAAAGTGACCCCAGCGCTATCTATTACGTTGTTGAAATTGCCTTAGTAAAATCATTTCAGTAATTTCTGATCAGTTCATGTATACGAATATGCGACAAAGCCTAGTGAGTAATTAAAAAGCCGTTACGCGCTACAATATTAGCTATCGGCCTATGAAAGTACATAAATTACATATAGCTACTGACTTAAGATATGTCTTTAGTAGCTGTCCTGCCAAATTGAATGAAAGGGAAAATGATCAACAGTAAAATATCTTAAATATCTACCTCTAAATAATCGTATGGCAATCGTATGGAGGCCGATCAACCAAAGCAGCTATTTGCGAGCTCAGAAATACAAAAATCTATGGATGTAAAAAAAAAAACTGCTTTTGCCTTTTTAACATAGACACCATATTACAAAAGGTCTCGTGCAAAGTATGAAAAAATGTTCTCGATTCCTTCTTCAATGATAGCAAAATAAATTGATGAAATGTTGAGCATCAACGTAGTCATTAAAATTTTCAGATTAATGAACCTGAAAAAAAAATTCCTAATGTGAGATAGGAACAATCAAGGAAGATTAAGTATAGGTAAGTGCTTCAGCTCACATAGAAACAATAGAAGAATTGTATCACAGGTCAGGTATCCACACCGGCCACTGCAAACTTAGAAAACACTTTAGAAATAAGATCAAATGTTGGTCTTATTTCGTCTTCAATAACGAAAAACCGCCAAAATGTTTTGTTTAATCCAAATCATTTAGTGATAAAAAGTAAGGTACGTATGGGGGAGCATGTTTGCCCCCTGCAACCCCCCTGGGTATAGTATTTAAATAAACAACTCTGCATATACCCAAACTTGCACCCAACCCAAATCCTATCGTAGGCCCAGGCTGTGGGGTTGCAGAGGGGCAGCATCCCCCCCCCCCATACCAACCTCACTGTTTATACGCCGCAATCCTGAATTACCTTGTTCTTGTTGATTGGTAACAAAATTACGCCAAATTGGACTTATTTCGATTTCTAAATTGAAATTAAGCCAAACTGCAAATTTGGTGTTATTTCGTTTTTGAAAATGCAACAAGGCCAATTTGGCGTTATTTCGTTTGGTGCTATTTCACGTCACCTTATTTTGACAATGAACAGAAATACTGTATCACCTAAATAAGATAATGTGGATCAATACTAAAAAAACACATGCATTCCTGGGACGTTATCAGATATTCCTGATAAAACGGCGAACTATTCTATCTAATATTAATCCAAATTTTAAAACTTATCAAGACAACATGTCTAAAGTAAGAGCTGTAGAATGATCTGGTTCTAATTAGGCCACAATAGATCTTTGTCGTCACAGTGCATCTGACGCTGACGCTGACCCTACTTGTTAATGTATTTATTCATAGTAAATGGTGTTGCAAAAAATCTTTGATATACCACTCATCTTACATATTCAGAAACGGATCTAATGACATTTAACGAGAAGGTAGAATGTTTTCGTGTAAACGATAAAGACGTCTCCAAAGTAAAATCTAACCATTTCCTTTGATTGAGTTACTATCAAACGTAGGATTACCGGAGCATTAAATTCAACTATTTTTATATGTCAATTTCTGCTCTTGTATGTTATGTCAAAATTAATTTCGAATATTATTCTGTGTTTTCTTTAAAACCGGTAAAACAAACGAATAATAGAAAATTAAAATCTGAATTCGGAAAGAAAAATGTAAAATTTAATATCCAAACCTTTAATGCAAAGAGGCGTCTTAAAAATGCAAGACAAATAAAACGTTGAGATTTTTCGATTGAAATGCTCTCCAATCGTTTACTCTAATGAAAGAGAAATTCGTGGTTGACACAAAGTTTTGTCATTTTTAAAAATTCAACTTCTAATGTTAGTGCAACGCATTTTAAGTTAAAATGCCAATAAATTTTATTAGTCTGGTTAGCTAAAATGCTTTTAAGTGTATTTTGGTGCAACTAAACATTAATTCATTATAAAAAATTATAAACTTCGTTTTGAAAATTATTATTGTACCTATTCCGATGAAGGGAAGTGTACTTATGTGCATACTACATAACATACTCGAAAAATCAGCTTCATCTCGTTCCTTTCGTATTCGTATAATGTTTTTGTGTTTTTCTTTTAGAGAAATTGGAACGAGATTTCCTTTACTCGCTCGTTTTGAATGTTATCCTTGTATGTAAAACTTGAGCAAGAAAAGGTACTTATACCATAATAAAAGAATATTTGAAAGTATGTATTATCGTCCTGTGTGGTCCTTGCTCTTTGGTCCATATTATCGTCAACAAGGCAACAACCCGAAAAAGGATAAAAAGAAAAATTATTTTAATTAGTGCCACAGAAATGTCATTAACAGGAAATGATATTTTAAGGGTTTTGTGAATAAGACCAAGTATACATTCAAGATGACTTGAATTTTGCTAAAAAAAAGGGTTTAGAAAAAAAAACAGTTTTTTTTACAATTTTTTGAAAACATTTTTTTTATCATCGTTATGTCATGTATAATGCTTTCTAATTTTTTTTTAAGAATGCCTAACTTTCCTTATTGCATGTAGTAAAATAGCCGTCAGGCGTACCTTCAGTATAGCTCCAGTTTGTGCCGCCCCAGATGCTGTGAAAAATGAATAACCCCTAAAACTTTGGCTGACGCCTGACCATAGTGACCATGTCGCTCTTAATCTAGTTTCAACACACTGTCAACAACATGTTGAAAGTGCATCCACAGATAAGCTATGTTTGCGAGGCGAACACAACGAAATCCATGGTTCGATTTCTGGCTAAGAGCTTTACGGGCAAAGAAATTAATTTCGCATGGGAAAGAACTCCAAGGTTATAATTTAACATAAGGTGAGAAATACTTTAATTTGCTATTAGGGTACTACGAACCTTCCATTTTTAAGTGTACGAAAAATAACAACATTATGTTTTGTGGTCCTCGAGCAACGTTTGCAGTTGTAACTATTAATCTAATTAAAACAAAATTGTGCCATTGGCACTTGATGTTGAACAATGGTGTTGTGCATTTTTAAACTTTATTTTAGTGGAAATTAAATCTCGTGTGTCAAAGTTGTAACAGATTTAGTATCAAATTCTGGCATTTGAATGTATATAGCTATAGATACATAAGCAAATTATGTAAATCAATATTCATATTACTTAAACCTTGAACAAATCTGTAAAATCCTTAAACTATGTATGTCGTCTTGAGGCTGTTTCGAATTTATACTGTTCGTAATTTGCCAAAAGCGTGAAATCGACTTACATATATGTTCTATATTTTCCCCAAGCACTTAATCTTGATTTGATTAGATTTATCCATAATCTCCTTTTAAATAACTAGATTTACCATACAAATTTAAATCCCGAAACTTAATGATTAAAAATTAATCTCTTATAAATCTCTTGCAAATTACTTTCATTTCAAACGTCATTTAAGAATTAAGATGTCAAAAATATATTTGTCAATAAATTTTGCAATATATATATTTTTTTTTGCAAATAAAATAGGTAGGTACTTTAATTGCATAATTTCGATGGTAAATTATAGGTAAGTATAGGTATATCTGAACTAAATTCCAGCTGTGTTTTGAAATTATAAAAATTCGTTAATCACTTTATAAATTTAAAACCGGTGAAAACGCTGGGTAATAAATCTTCTTCTCTCAAAACAGTGTTTTTTTTTGCTAAAAACATATACCTAGTCTTAGACTAATTTACAACCGAACGGAATGGATTTACCTGTCATCTATGTTTGAATCTCGAATTTCACCCTGCAATTATTTTGTTAAATAATACAAGATTAAATATTAATCGCTTTTAAATCTACTTGGGAATTGTGTGAACTCAGCCATTTGACTGATCTGAACGCACTCTTTTAAAGGAGTTTGTTCCGGTCATTAATTTGCAATTGTGTGTGTTTTTTTTTTCCAATTTAATGACATACCTATTTACAAAAAGTATCCTAATTACACATTTAATGGTAATTTTGTTTATATTACTAAATTTTCTGAAATCATTGTTTTATTTTATGAGTGAAGAGTGAAATCATTTATGTATAAGATGTGTTTTTTTAACTATCAAAATTAATTCATGTATTTTTGACTGGTGGAAACTTTATATAATAAATCATATGTATAAGTATTGGCAGTACTTTTAGCTTATAATAAATTAAGAACCTAGTGAATTACACTCGCAGTTTCAGCCTTTCCTTTTGTGACTATTGTAAGCACAATTTTGTCCGAATTCGAACGGCTTAAATAAGATGCCCATTCGATAAAAATCCGCCGATAGTCGAACCGTACCTATTTGCCTGAAACACCCGCAAGCAAAAAAGTGACGCTTCGCTAATAGCAGTACTAACAATATTTACCGGAGTCTTAATTTTCTTTTCTCTGAGCAAATTCCTTCTTACTTTTGTAATTACAAATAATACTCAGTATTTTTCTTGACTTAACACAAGAATGTGGAGGCAAAGAAAAGTACTCGATAGAATTACATATACATGCTACTGAAACATCTTTAGAAACTTTAATTTTACTCTTGAATCCTTATCCATGAATGTGTGTAATATCAGTTGTTATCTGCTATATTTGGAAATAATGTTAACTTAAAAATAGTGCAACTGGTTAAGAGAGAAAATCAATTGGACAGGTATTCTCTTGTATATGTAAATGAAGTGGAAGGTTCATCCTCCAAACCTTCCAAAACTCTACTATACATTTACCTTTTTTCGTGTATTTTTTTTTTTAATTTTTTCTAGGTGTATTATTTTATTTTTGTGTTTCTACAGTCACGTTTGCTTTTTGTTTTGAATTTTCAATCTCTAATAATTATTATATTGAGTTTGAAAGCGATGGAATCGCAAATTAAGTAAAACAACATTCAAAACAATGAAACCAGCTTAAACAAAATTTCAAAGAAATCCTCACAAACCTTCAGCGATAATTTTACAGTCTACTTATAAGAAAATGTATCTTACTCTTAGCATAAGTTAAGAAATTTTTCATATATTAAAGTATCATGAAAGATTCGGGGTATAGCCTCAGGTTTACACGCGAAGCATACAAAAAAGTTTGATCAACAAAATTTGAAAGAAATAATGGATTCGTTAAATGGTAATAGATTCGTTAAAAAAATGTAAACAAGCCTAAAAAATCCCAATTTGAAGAACCTAATATTTGTAGAATTATTTTAAAAATGTTGTTTAAAACAAACCCGATTTTTTTAAACAATAGATGCATTTATAGTTTTAATTACAAAACTTTTAAAATAAGTTATAATGAATGCAATATTTAAATTAAATTCAATGAAAGATTTTTTATAAATTGAATTCACAAAAGATTGCATTCTTTTACAAGTGTGCCCTATGTAAAGCTTTTGACTTATTGGCGCAAAACTATACTCAGTCTAGGTGTCACAAAACTAACGCGGCACTTTTTAACTTAATTTTAAATTTAAAAAAGTACTCTATCTATAACTTTCACTTAATTATAAACAATTTTTAAACTTCAAATAAATATTTCAGTGATATTGTTGTGGAATTCACACAGTTCTTGTGTATATTTTTATTCCACAAACAATCTTTCGGAACAGTCAATCGTTTTTCTCCCAAAGATTTGAAAATGTTAGAACACAACAATATTAAATAGAGTTATCATGGTTTTAATCTTAATGCGCTATTTCTATTTTTTAAAAAACTCTTAGAACCTGCTTTTGTCACTTTTTAAAAAAGTTTTGGTGTTTTTTTGCTTAATAAGTTATTAGCCCATGAAAAGTTTTAAAAATTATATTACTTAGATAAACAGTGCTATAGAACCTTTTCTAACACTTCTACTTTCATGATATTTTTTTTTATAAAACTTAGTTGTATTAACTTAAACAAATAATATTTTTTTTGTACAATATGTATAATATTTATAAATGAATTAATTTAAGCAATTTTTGATCGTAGTTCTTCAAAATGCCCAAAAAAAAGTCTCAACTTTCACGAAACACTAGAAACGCTACCAGGAAAGCTCTCAAGCGTAAGAAAGAAAAAACTTCTGAGGAAACTAAATCTGGATTGCGTAACGAAGTTAAGCATATTCCTAGTCAAGAAAGTAACCTGACAAAGCAGGAGCGTTACAAAGCCAGGCAACGTGAAGCCGTTGCTAATTCTAGAAAGCTGGAATCTGAGTCACAGAGAAAAGAGCGTTTGGCGAAAGCAGCCTTTTATAAAGCTTTTACGAGAAAATACGAAACGGTAGCACAGAGAGAATCCCGATTAAGAAAAAATGCCATTCGAACAGGATATTACAGACAAATAGAATCGGAAGCCGAGAGAGAGAAGCGTTTGCTAAAAACAAGAGAAAAACAAAGATTAAAAAGAATTTCTCTGAAACAAATGGACGTATTGAAATGAGATTAAAAAGACAAACTAGCTTAGAGAGTAGTCTTAAAAAATGAATAGCTGTAGCAGGTTTGTTGACAGTTCTAATCATGTTTGAAATACAAAAAAAAAAAGAATCATTATGCTTATGCATATTAAACTTCCCTAAAAAAAAATTGATTAAGTAATTTTTTTTATTATCTTTAAAGCATGTCTGATGTCTGCACTCGGCTCTAATACTAAAATTTTCATCTAACCAACATATAAGACAACAATGGCAACAATAACCAGAACAACTCCAAAGAGAATTTTTTTTTGAAATATTACATACATATGTAAATTAAAACCTAAAAAAAAAAGAAATAAATGAAAAATCGTTTTATTGACAAAGAATGTTTCGTGACAAAAGCTAAAAGCTTTCGCTGCAACGGCAACTCTAAGGACGTTTTTTCGAATGCAAACGTTTAAAATGTTTTTTCTACGGGAGGAGACGGAGGATTGATGACCTTTGTTCCACATGTATTTGGCTGGCTGTCAGATTTACGTATAGACAAGTACCTGAATACATCATCATCATCATCGGCTCGACAACCGGGGTCCGGTCCTGGCCTCCTTCAACAAGTCTCTCCACCTATCCCGGTCTCGAGCCGACGCCATCCAGTTGCGCACCCCAAGGCTCCGGGCGTCCTGGTCTACGCCATCTCTCCAGCGCAAGCATGGTCTACCACGCTGTCGTCTGCCATAGAATGTACCACAAAGAAGCTCATGCGAGCTAGGTGCCCTGCCCACCGAAGTCTACCGAGCCTAATTTTTGTCACGATATCTGCTTCAAGATAGATTGCGTACAATTCATGATTGTACCGTCTCCGGAATCGTCCTTCCTCACATATGGGGCCAACAATTCTCCTTAAGACTTTTCTCTCGAACGCTGCTAAGAGGTCAGAGTGCCTTTTGCTAAGCACCCAAGTCTCGGATCCATATGTGAGTACTGGCAGGACCATGGTCCTGTACAGCAGTAGTTTTGAAGTTATGGTGAGATTTCTGGATTTGAAGAGCTTTGACAGACTGTAGTAGGCTCTGTTGGATTTGAGAAGCCGCCCGCGTATTTCTTCTTCTATATTGTTATCGGCTGCTACTATTGACCCAAGGTATTTAAAGGATTGCACCACTTCAAATTCGTGCTCATCTACCTTGATTGGTTGACCAACTGTTCCTCTTGCATTCGACGCCACCATATACTTTGTTTTACCTTCACTAATGTGCAGCCCCAGATTTTGTACCGCCTGCTCGATCTGGATGAAGGAATCGTGTACAGCTTGCTCGGTTCTTCCGATGATGTCGATGTCGTCTGCGTAAGCCAGTATCTGGCTGGACCTGTTGACGATGGTCCCTCTTGTTGCCGTGCCAGAGTCACGGTACCTGAATACGTCAGAGTCAAATATCGAATCAAGAAAAAAATTGACAGCTAAATCCATTGACGGAAAACAATCGCATTTTGTACTGGCGGAGTACAATCTCGCACTTAAATCCCGTATTAACACTAACACTTCCAATATTTTTAATCGAATTATTATTTAAAACACTATTTGTTAATTGCTTAGTAGCAAAAAATAATAAAAAAAATATTTGTTAATTATTTAGTAGCAAAAAATAAAAAGAAACTCTAATCCAAGATAATTTTTCTTTATATTTTGTGGAAGACCGATCTCTCTTGGAAAAATCCCAACTTTTGGTTTTTTTTCCAACAAAGGATTTCGTTTGACGTTTTTTGAGGCCTTGGAGTGAAAGAGAGTTATTTGTTAACTTCTGAGCAAAAATTAACAGGATGTTTAACCTTGATATAGTCGGAGATATTTTAATTTGCACTTGTTTGCTCTTATAATTCCCTATTTGTTTTGGTATTCAAGTGAATCGTAAGTTCGATTAGCCCATTTGATTTCCTTTCGCTTTGCCTTAATATTCTGCTATCCATTGGGTGAGCAACATTGTAACAAACTAATTTGACATTCAAGCAAACAGCTGCTCCATACTATGCTCCATATTCATGCGAAGATGTAAAACAAATTCAATAAATTGTTTCGGTTGATTATTTTTATTAAAACAAAAACAATATAGGTTAGGTACCTAAATACGAACAGTATTAAGAATTCGGCAATTGACGGCGAAAATTCGTTAAGCCATCGGATCATCTCTTCCCTGCCAAATTCAAGAAATTAAATGGGCGGAAAATCTTTTATTTCTTTTTTAAAAATGTACAAGATACCATCCCATTATTTGAAATAAGTGCTTACAAAAAAAGTGAAAATAGTTCAATGAAGTTGCTATGTTTTTTGGTACTTTGCAATTCGCACGATGTTATTCTACCTATACATAGCCAATGACAAGTCCAACGAAGCAATTTCTAGTGGTTCCCCAAAAGCATATAGTTTCCAAGTATATTTTTGAAACAACCCATTACATTTTTTCCCAATTTTGTGTAGGTACTTTAATCTTTCAAAATAGAAATCACAAATTGGTGACGCACTCTTATCACACTCTATTCTCAATTACACGTTATCTCAAAAATCATTCATACGGTTTTATTATTATCAACCTATATTAGTAGGTATACTTAAATCCGCTTTCTAAGAATATTGCATTTCTCTTGTATGACTTGATAACTTCAAAGGGGATTTCCTTTTTATTTAGTGTTTATTTGGAAACAATTTTATATATTATTTATATACAGAAAGTAAATATACATACACACACACTCAGTGATTTAATTACTTTGTTATTTTATTCTTAATTGTTAAACGGTAGTTTTTATTTCAACTTCACAACTAGTACATAATTCAAATTAAGTTTATGTTTACATGTAAACATGGTGTTCATTTAATTTTTTTTTATTTTATTTTTATGAATGGCAAGCTTGTTTAAAGATGTATAATTGTATATTATGTAATAGTTCTGAGAAAATCTTATATTTCAAAAGTGTTTGTTATTGTAGCTATAGAAAAATTTCTTAGAAATATTTTATTCATAAGAAGTGGCATCACTGAAAGTGATAAATGAAAACAAAAATTGGGTTTTAGTTCTTTCTGCAGTTTGTTTATTCACACTGAAGTAAAAAAATACAGTTAAGAAGTGGAAGATTTGATAGATTTTTTTTTTAAGTAAGTAAATTTTATTTTTTTTTTAGGAATAGCATTGTTTTTCGAATATAATTCTTGAAATTTAAAATATTTTCGTAGTTAATTTACCTGCACTATACTTATTACTTATACAACTATACACGCTGCAAAGAGTCAGCTTATTTGTTGAAGTGATCAGGTTTATTGTTTTCAATATTCGTTTAATTATTACATCTGTGAAAAATTTCTCGGTGAAAAAAGCAACTACGAGATCTGATATTGGTGGTCAAAAACAGGGTTTTCGTAAATTAACGTACGGATGATCATTGCTAATTACAAGAGAGTCAAAGTTACTTTTTTCTCTTATCTTCGTCTCCATGTATAAGTAATGCTGAAGTGAAATAACAAAAAGACTCGCGTTGGGCGCCATTTTTGACTGCATTGATTAATTTAATTTCTAATTTCTCCTGGTCTCCATGAAACTCCTTTAAACAAAAAAATGTAGATATTTGAGAACTAAAACTAAAAACTAAAGTAAACTAAGTAAACGTTGCTTTACTCTAAAGACGGCACTTTATAACATCCGCGAAAGTTTTATCGGTAAAAAAGATTTCCAAAAGCGAGATCTTATATGGGTTCAGCCTTAAGAAAAAAAGGAAATTCTGTAATTGACAGACGGATGATCTTGGATATGTACGTGAGAGACAGCTGGGTTTCCCGAAAAATTTCCTAATCAAAGTTGGAGTGCAGCGAGGAAACGTCTATAGTCCTTTGCGCTACACACAGTACAGTTGCTGATTGTATGCTTATAGATAATGTGGTAGACCCAAACAAAACCAATTATCTGCTGATAGTGGAGCCATCTTAAGTGAAAATGCTACATATTATGTTTTCGAAAGAAATAGGTTCACTAAAGTTCGGACAGTTTGGATAAAGATTAAAATAAAGTCCCTATTCAAATTCGTAAGGCCTAGCTATAGTAAACTCTTTTTCCTATAGTTTTTAATTTTTACTGATTCCAAAACATTTACAAGTAAAAACAAGTACATTTTCTCCTCCTATAACGTTCAAAAGATACAAAAACAATTCTTTTCCTTCTTCAAAAATGTCTCGATACTTTTCTTTTTATTTTTTCTGATTTTTTTTAAGAAGTTGATGTTTAATTTCTCTACTGGGAAATATAAAATTTGCAATAAGATCATTTTGTTTCTCATGAGATCTTTATAACTTAATTCTATGAAATTACCTGTCATTTATGAATGGTTTTAATTATATATTTACTTTTAATTATTCCGGGTATCTATTATTACTACTCCACTAATAGTAACCTAAATAATAAGATCTATAAACACGTTTTACTTTTCTCAGTACCTTTAAACGAGCCTCCAGTTTTGAATCTGGTTTAGTGGTTTTACTGATTAAACATTAACTGAAATTGAATTCGAAGAACCTTAACATTCTTACTATTGATCAATTAAATAAATGTATGATAGAAAAAAAGGCCGGTGTAAATTGATATTATTTTGACAAGAAATGACTTAATGATAATTAAATATTCAAATAACGATCATTCTTTCTATTGGAAACTTAACAAACAAAAATTATATTACGTATTCTAGGTTTTAATTATGTATATATAATGAAATACAAGATGCGAGACTATGAATTTAATTCAATAACAGAATAAACAGGTTATTATCATACATGTGATTTTTATGATCATTGATGCTTACGTCAAAACTTTTGCATTTATTTTATTCAGGAATTTCTTTCAGGTTTACAATTTAAAAGACACGTTATAGACATTCCAAGTATATATTTGTATCTTAAAAATGTTCTATATCTTCACCCATGAATAAGATCTGCTTCGGTTATATTGTTATATTGTTCTTCGGAGAAAACATTTTACCAAAACAACATTCTTGCAATACTGAGGAAAGTGGCGCCCAACGTAAGGTTCAATAACTTTGGGCGCCATTTGCCTGAGTATTGCACGAATGTTGTTTTGGTAATTTCACTCGATTTGTGAAGTGTTTTCGATTCATGTATTAAAAAAAAGAAGATTTTTTAATACAAAATTTATAATTGGCAGAATGCATAAATTTACATGGTTTAGTTAGTATCAGCATTTTGTTTCAGTTTTGTTTACCAGGCTTGCATGGCAGTATTATTCAGCCTGTTAAGTTTTCCGTCTTGCCTTTGTATCCATGTGATCGTACACATATAAAATGCTTAAATGCTAATCACTTGTTATAACATTTTGGAGTCTTGCGTTGGGCACCACTTGGGTACATTGAACGATTAATAATTCTGTAATTTCTTTTGGTTTTCCCTTTTTTTTCTTTTTTTTTTTCTTTTTACTTTATCTTTCACTAAACTGAACGGATGTTATTTGAAAAATTTCCCTCCGTTTTGAATAAGAATTTTTTGTCGAAAGTCCTTCCAGAAATAAATTTCTGAGAGCCGTATAACAATTGAAAGTGATTATCATATCATGGAACACCCATACTTTTATGGTTACGATTTCTAACTTAAAAGTTTTTCAAGTGCTTATATTTATGGCCATCCTAATCTTTATGAACCGAAATTCACTATGGTATTATGAGATACATACATGTACTTTCATCCTGCTTTATTTATCACGTCCTTGGTTTCATATTTATTTCCAGATGTATAAAATGCCCCAATGAAATGATAATAACAATTACAGTGTTGGGCCTAGCTTTGTGCGCCACTTTTAACTAAGTTTAAAGTGGTTAATTAAGTAATTAATCACCGTTTGTAAAAAAAAAAAAGTGTCGCAATTAAGCAACAGCTAACAAAAAGGTACATATTAGTCTTCCAAATTCGTTCGTTCGATTCATTTGCAATAAAACCCATTTTCCCGAAATAAAATTGGTAAAAATTCTATTTCAATATAGCTTAAGGCATCCTTATTACCATTTTTTTATGTTATTTTCTTGTTCATTTTACAGTTCCATTGATATCAACAAAACACCATGCGGATGTATACATTGTACACATTATTTTAAATATTTCTATAGTATTTTCATGCTGAATAATCACCGCCTGGCCATCTTAAGAAACTTGTGAATAACACATTTTTAGGTTCGTGCATTTACTAGTTGTCTATTTTGTTACCCTGACAACAGTCGTAAGTATGTATGATTTTTGTTTTGTTTACGACTCTTGTCAAGGAAATATGGATTTTAGAGCCAATAAAATACACTAACTATTGTTAATTTGTTTTGTTGACGATTATTGTTAGGGTAACAGAATATACACTTAGCAAATGTAAGAACCTTCAAATGTGCGGTTCACAAGTTTCTTTAGATGGCGCTGCTCCATGATTGTACTATAGAAATTTATATACAATGATATTTCTTACAATCAATAATTCCTACTTTATTACAAAAAAAAAAAAAAACAAATACGTAACTTTTTTCCTGCGAACTGTTGAAAATTCTAGTAATTTTCCTAAGGTTAAAATTTTGTTTTTCAAAATAAAATAATATAAAATATGTAGGTTGAGTATAATAAGATCTTAGAAATATTTATTTTATTTGTGCACGTTTTCCGGGTTAACATAGAATTTTTCTTCAATTCTTAAAGTTGGAAAACCAACTGATGCAGTATATAGTCACAAGAAAATGTTGTTATGAAAGGTCTGTTTGATATGGCTTTGGAAAATTCTTAAAATTAATTAAATTAAAAAGTATGGTTACGTATACATTCTGAAAACAGAAAATTCTGTTGTATTTTTTCATATTGAATAATATTTTCACAAGGGAAAGAATGTTAGCAAAAATTCTTGGGACCGAACTGTTAAGTTCAGTTTGGTATATAAAGATGATTCTTTGTAAGAGATTTTTGTGGGCAGCTGAATTCAACTCAGAGATATTAAATTTTTCAGATTTTCATTTTGTCTACATAATATACGTTCATAATCAGTGATTCTCTTGAAGCTTCTTTATGTCTTGGAATTTCAGACAAATTATGGACAGCTATTATACACAAGAATTCTATGCACTATTATAACGATGTTATGTTCTTAACTTCTGAAAAAAATTTATCTACCTAAAAATCTTATCAGGGGCTGTTTTAGTGCAAAGTGTATTATTAGAAGATTACAGCATCTTTTGGACGATTATTGCACATTTAAAATTGATTTGAAGCAATCTCTTAAAATGTAAAAATATACTCTCAGCGTTGTTGTCTTAAAAATTTTATAGTTTAGACATCGAAGATCGAAAACACATTTTGAATGGTTGATATAATGATAATAAATGCCAAATCGGTCAAGTCTTATATATGAAAAAAACCCGATATCTTCTTTGTGTTGATCTTTGTTTTACCTGCAATCAGGAGATCATCAAAAGAACGAAAAAGACATAAAGATTGTGTGGAGATAAGTATGGTGCTCGAAGAAGATGGTTACCAAATTTCCAATTAATAACTCTGGTTTTGCTGCTCTTAGAGTTGAATGTGTGTGTCCATTTGAGTGTAAGAGATCTACGAGCAGTGGATTCTCTCAAGTGGGTACTACCCCAACATAACATAAGTTCGAGAAAAGTTGACTTTTTAGTGTCGAAATTTTTTTAAATCACCCGCAGTTCGGAATTTCCTAAAAGCTTTCCGAGAGTCAACGAGGCGAAATCGGAAGAAACATTAATGCTTAATGTGGGTGTCCAGAGTGTTGAGTTTTTACTTTCGACATTCCAGCGTTTTTATGTTCGTACGCACATGGATAGAGATTTTGATCAAAATAGGAGATTACCTCGCAAAATTCCAACACAGTTCGTATTTTGCAAGTAGCTGCTAGTGAGTCAACAATGGCAGAATATTGGACATCGGAGACACATACATTTATAAACTTAAAATGTTACGAGCCGCTCTGGCTCTATTGCAAATAATGAAGCAGATGCAACCCTTGTGCTTCTAAATACAACACTATTTTTTCTTCAAACTGATATTTCTAGCATAGGAAACAGAATATCAAAAGAACACGGTTATAAAAGTACTCCTAAAAATATAGGTAGGTACTCTCTTTATTCTACAAGACAACTCGCGAATCGCGATATAAAAACCTCGGAAACAGTAGATATTCTCAATCGGACAGTCACATAACAGTAAAGAGTAACAGTCTAGAGTAAACTAGCAAAAACTGACCTTCTTTGCAGCTGTAACCTCTCGGTGGTAAACATATCTCAGTACTTATATACTACATATTCTCAGTAGTTGAAGGAAATACTGTATCCAGTAGACACAAGAGAACTCGCGATATTAAAATCACGAAAATATTGCCACCCCAAAGCAAAACTCTATAGCTAAGTACCTGCCTAATGTAGTAATCTCAAATAAACAGACACCTTTTAAGTTATTTTTTACCGCCACGACAGTTTTTTATAAAAAAAAATCTACAACGAAATCCTCTCATGTATATCTAACGATCTCCGATTATTTTTTTCCAGTTAGAAAAATTACATTCACAGACTGACCTCCACTTCAGCAATCATTTTTATCTTTAATATGACCTCAAAATTAAAAACAAGTCATTTGGAACATCCCTGATTTAATTGCTCAAATCAGACAAATTGTTCAAACTCACGCTCTAACATCATAATCTCCTCCGTGCCGACGTCGTCGTTGTCGACCGACAGGTCGTCGTAGTACCTATACGTTGATGAGTTTTAATTAAAAAGCAAACCTGGGTTCCTCGTTTGTTCTTTATGCCGTAACAATGTTCTTCATTGTAAGAAATATAAAAAAAATAATAACAAGCAATAAAAAAAAGATGTTAAGAAGAAAAACCCACGATTAAAGTTTTTCGCCTCAAGCTTAACTATGAAACGCACTTAAGACAGAAATGAAAAACCGGTAGAAGAACGGATTGATATTATCCATTTCCATTACAAAAGCAAAAAAAGAAAAAGAGTTACTTGTGTACATGGGCTTTTTAGTAAACGAGCACATCATACCAACATCGTTGAAGCAGCTGCAATACTCCTTCTCCTTCCTTTTTCCCATTTAAAAAGAAGACTCAAAATGAAGCCTAGCATACTCAGTTGGTTTGACTGGTTTAATTTTTATGGACTCTCGCTCGATGCATTTTGCCTTTGCCCACAGCAGTTAGTTGCCACTGTGAGACAGACAGACATACAGTCAGACACACATCAGATACCAAGTCAAACTTGAGATAGGTACATATGTACTTGAGTCCAGTTCCAGTATGCGTATGCCGCTCTCAAACGACCACGACCAACGACGTTGATCGAGACTGCAGGCAGCGAAGCACCAAAGCCAACAAGATACTAGTGAGAGCTGGATCGGTTTTTGTATTTAAATCTCCCATTCATAAAATTCGTGGAACTCGTTTCATCGTTTTTCCATAGAAAATTACCGCGCAACAAGACGTTTCTTCAGCTTCGTCCCAACCCCTGGATCCGGATGAAGCCAGAGGCAAGTAACTAAACAGAAAACTACATAAGTGTCGAGAGAGCTGGTTTAAAGCGCTTCAAGACTACACGAGGCTTTATGTCTCAAGTCAAGAGTCTTAATTTTGATTTCTACGAAATGACTTTTTATTATGCCCTCTGCTTTCAATTAGTTTTTTTTTTCATTTACCTGTTTTATATCGTCGTCACTTGTGGTGGTAGCCCAAGGTGTACTAAAAAAAAAGTGCTAATAATTCAGCAGTTGCAAAGTTAATGCGCAACCGTGCGCACTGAGCAATCTCAAAACGCATACCTACGTAAGTGTCTCATGCTATATGGTAACTGGCAAGTGGCAACTGTTCGCAGTCACACAACTTTACCACAAGTGGCCATCTTGTCTCATAACTATCTACCTGTCTCTCCTGAGCTCTTTTTTTTTCTTTTCTGCTAGTTGTACTAAACAAAACACTCGTGTCTCAGGTGTATAGTTTATGGGGAAATAATTCTTAGAATTTTTTGATTATGATTTATGAAGTTTCTACGAAAAACAGGTTGGTATCTCAGGCAGGCAATCAGAAATATAGTTTTTTTTTTTCATTTTGTTTTTCATCAAGAAAGACTGAGACAAAAAATATTGACGTTTTGCATTAAATACAGATTTAAAATTGAGTTTATGAAAATTGTTGGCAATATTCCTACCTAGGTATCTATGTATATAGAATAGATATTAATTAGAGGTTGTTATTTTTATTTTATTTTATTTTTCACTCCTCATCACTAAATTATGTGAAAGAATTTATGAGAAGTCTGAGAGATAAGTGTATAAGTTATGGCGTTTTAGATTTTTATTTTATTTATGTCGGTTTTTTCACTGGACTAAGAGGATTTCGGATTCAATTTGCTAAATGATTCATTACGTTTTGACAGATAAAGATAATTATCATTTTACCACTATTTATATCTGTGTGAGATAGGTCAGGGAAGAAAAACTGTTTACCTACCTTTATATTCTTATAGTATAGGAGAGTTCGATGACCCTTTATTTGGTAAATATTTGTTTTTTAAGGTATGATGATAGGGTCTCGTTAAATTATTGTAAATCGGAAAAATATATGTAAATATTCAAATGACAAACAAATAAGTTAACCTTGGAGAAAATTTTTAGGCAAAAGTTTTATGACTCATTCACGTAAATGTTAACAGACGTCATTATTCTATTCTGTAAAGATGACAAAAGAAATTTAAGAGATGAGTAAAATTACAAATATTTGAATAAATTTTTACCAGTTTTTATTTAAATTGAAACTCTTGCAAAACCACAAAATCAATTTTATTGTCTTCAAACCATTGACTTTTTTTTATTTCATTCTGATAATTGTACTAAGTGACAATAATGACGTCATGTTTTAATGGGGACATTTGCGCAGTACACAGAGCTCGTCTAAACGTATCACATTATGAGAAGATTTTATAATTTTTGCAAATGGCGGAAACTGTCAGTTTAATTTTGGTATTAGTGAAGTAAACAGAATGCAGAGCATACTTTGACAGACCAAGAAATGGTTTAACATCTCATCAAGATCCGGGAATGCTTTTTTGGAGAAATAATTTAGCAGTAATTCCGCAGATTGAATTTTGCAGCAGATTTAATCCTACACTATCAGGAATATTTCTCTGGCGATTTGATACAGTGTATCTCGAAGCAGCGTGGATCAGAAGAACCAAGAACCTTGACAAAAAGCTGAAAATACAGGGCTGAAATGGCTAGGATTCGTGTTGCGAGGTTAGTACAATTTGGTCTTTGGTAGAAAAATACGATTGGAAAATGACGTCAACTATTTTGGTGTGCGTAACTGGAATAGTGGAGTCAGTTAGCTTGGGACCGAGCTGACTTGAAGGCTTGTTGGTTGATGCCTCTTGGTTGTTGTTTGGTGTGCAAATAGAAGGTACATGTTTGTACGTAGTACATTGTACCTACATAATGCACATTTCATTTTCACAAAATGTTTTATCACTTTTTTACAACACAAATATATAATACAAAAGACAAGTGATATTTACTTTACTCGAAAATAAATTAAAACAATAAAAAAACGCAATCCAAACACAAACGAAAAGAATAGAAAACTGAAACGTCAAACAAAATGCCCGTTCACAAGAGAATTTTGTTAATCATTCACAATAGATCAAAAATGTTTTAAACGACAATCAAATACCGAAATTTTGTTTGATTGAATTATGTTATCGTTTATCAAATAATTGATCTTTGATAACCGTAATAAGGGTGTAACTTAACTTGTGAAACACTAAGGACCACTACAATCGTGGTTCAAGTTTTTAACCCACCGGTTTTGAAAGATTATCTATGGAAATCAGTGGTTTAAATATTTGAACCAGTTTAGCTATGGTTCTCGAAGCTAGAGATATATCCGAGAAGAGTGCGATAACTTATCGCTAAAAAATACTGAAACTCCATTGGAATTTGGTGCAGAGCATTTCTTGATCCGTTAGTGTACCATTTGATGACATTTGGGTTAAAAGTGTATATTAGTTCACATTTTCTCCTGTTTAAAAACAACAATGAATATTCCCCAATATATTTAAATTTTAAATTATCCATCATTTTATAAGTTTAAGTTTTTTTTAAGTTTATTGTTGATGAGCTGAATGGCAAGTTTCGGCAATGATTTTTGCTTTCATAGGTTGCCCTATTGAATAATTTATTGTTCGAGTCGATAATATTCTGACATTATTGACATTTCTTTGAAACTAGCGCCAGTGGTGCCAGAATAGTTAGATTAGTAACACCAGGGGTGTTACATTGTTTAATTTATTAGTCATAGTTTACATGAGCAGATTTATAAGTTAATTAAATATAAATTGAATCCTACAATGATATACTAAGATGAGATCCTTAAAACACCAATCCTATAGATTCGCAAAAAAAAAGCGATACAAGTTTAGAAACTCCTGAAACAAACGTTATTCTATTCTGCTGGAATCCATCATGAAACAATTCGAAGCTGGGAATATTTCCGGCATTTTCTAAGGACAACCCTGCAACCCACATCTTATGCAGAAGTTAAGTGGAAAAGTTTTTATCCCAGTTGCAATAATTAACATCTTCCGGTTATACTTAGAAAAAGAATTCCCTCATAGCACCAGCAAATCAATTCCATGTTTGCTCATTCTTTGTAGAGAACTCCCACGACGAAGTCCAATCACAAACTTTGTACAACAATAACAGTAACAACTGTTTTATTTCTCAGTCATTTCAATCAATAGAATTCACTGGTATTGCTAATATTGAAAACACATTTTCTTTTTCGTATTGATTGTTTGCATTTCTAGTTTTACCTACTTTAATTTTTTTCCAATTTGTTTCTGCAACCAATTATATTCCCTTAGACAATATGAAATTCAATTGGAGGAATTCCATTCAATTTAGAATTTCCAAGAATAAATCAATTCTGCTTATTGTAATTGAAATAAAAAGACCTTTCGCTTGAAAAACTGTCGCTACATAGTTATATTGGATTTTCTGTGTACGTAGGTAGTTACATAGGTATGTACTTTGCAAATAAAAAAGTCTTCTGTCTTTCATTGTTCAGTTAGAAAATAAGGACACACTGTCAGATGGATTAATGCGAAACAACAACAAAAGTAATAAATAACATGTTTGCAGTTTTTTTTGTATCTCTAGGTCATATAGACACTAGACAGAAATCCAAGGGTATTCAGCGCAATGCCCTCTTCCAACAAGCATCCATTGGTTTATTTTGCATCCTCAAAGATATACAATGAAAATAATATGGATTTTCAAAAACTCTTCACAGCCAAAGGATTTCTGTGAATTTTATATTATTTTCATATCGTCAAACAAAAAGAAGGGAAACAAAAATCTGACCTCAGGTACAGATATGCAGATGAACGAGCAAAAGATACTTTTTTATCTGGTAAAGTATAACGTACCGATACCAATACCGATTTTGAAGTTCTTTTCTCTGGAAAACATAATTTTTTTTTATTCTGTCTGTGATTCTCATTCGCCTCCATTCTTCGTTTTGATGTCTCTATGTTGTTCGTAGATACAAAATAACTTGTTTTGTAATTCATGGCAATAGAGCAAGTTGTAGTTATATTTTACTATAACTTTTTACTTTGATTATTTTCTCATCATATTTTCTTCTTAAGAGGATGTTGTGGTTACACAAAGTTCGAGTAGGGTCGTAGTAGGTACGTACTTTGAAGTCTTTTGTGTGGTTTTGATTCAAGTTATTCTATTCTTTTATTGTGAATGTATTTATTTGAGTCTATCCATTTCATCCATAAGATAACATGAAATTTATACAAATTTATTGAAATGAAACAAATTACTAAACTTGATTGGCATCTTCAAAGATTGAATGATAGTTATTTGATATAAATGCTTCAGTTGATGTTTTTATAAAAAGAGACATTTTATAATCATGGATAGTTGATTACTACCTTTGTTGACAAAAATCCCTAAGGAGAGGAAAATAGAAAATTATATTTCCTTACAAACTATATCATATTAAATTTTTAATGAATTACAATATCGCCAGACACAAAACATGAGTGCAGAAGTAAGAGGTTAGTAGATTTCAACAAAAAACAGATTACGTTATAATGATAATTACAGAAAGATAACTCGTCCCAATCGCAATGCCTAGGGTTTGTGTGCCGTCGTATTATTTTTCTTGATAAACTGTATCTCATCTTGGCAGTAATAGGTTCGGTGGGCCCCATGTTGGGCGCCATTTTTTCGAGCTTGGTTTCACAGCGGAGTTCTTTGGTAAAGTAGTTACGACAGTGACGCGCTTATTGTTGCACGGCTAAGCTCGACCGAAAATGTAATAGAATGCATCGATTAATTTATTGATCGTTATTCAGATGAATCTAGAACCTAGATATTAAAAAGAACCAATATGGTTTTTCATGTTGTGTCGACATTTTATGCTTTCTGAACAGTACGAAACTTAAAGATCAATTTAAGTTTCCGTAATATTGTCCTTTCATTTAAATTTTATACTACACGAGAATTTGGGTATCCTTCTACACATAAAGAAGGCAACATCATAGACAATATTCCAAATGAAGAAATCGATCCCAAGGAGTTACCTTGGTTGTAAGTTTATTAACATACATAGGTACATGCATAATTGCATACACACCCAGAAATATACTTGTTTTGGAATTTTATCCTATAGTGTCATTTAATACCTACAGATATTTGAACTAACTTTCGAAGTGCTTTAACATTGATAAGAAGGAGCTTGTACATCAACAAAGTTGTTAATTAATATATTAAACAGCTGAAGGACTTATTCAAATATTCTTAGAGAAAGATTCCTTGGTGATTGTTGTTTGACTTATCGATAATTTACAGGAAGATTTATTTATACCAATTAAAGTTTTTAAAGCGTTGTTGGTCCTTCTTGAATTAATTTGAAGAAGGAAATTGCTAATAGCGTATAGTCAAATAGGTACATATTTATATTTATTTTATGGCAAATATTGAGGAAAACGAATGTCATTATCATCGTCGGAGAAATAATTCGTTCCGAAGTTATGAGCATAGCTAGTGTCCTATAGTTCTTTGCGCTTTTGATGCAAATTCTTCCTAGCTTCCATTGTTTAATTGCAATTTGATTGAGATTCATTATCCTGTGAGATATTAAACTATGTCGTCAACGTAGGTATTTTATATAATTTTCAATTAAAAATAAATCTAACAAGCTTCAACATTTCCTTTATGTATAAAATATATTCCTCGCTACGATTTGCCCTATTAAAGATTTAAACAAAATTCGAAATTGTACCTATCGTTTATTACAGTACACGGCACAGTATATAAAAACAAATATGAAAAATCAACTACAAAGTTTCTAGCACGTAAGTACAAGTATCCATTTCTATAAGCAATTATTATTCATGAACAAAAGAAAAAAAACTCAATGGGCCGTATTCATAGATGCTGTTATTAAGAAATACTTGGGGTTATCCTATTCATAGGATGAACCCCAGTCTAAGATAAACTGGAGTTTAAAAACGACTATGAATACCCCCAAAAACGACTATGAATACCCCCAATAAGTCTGTTTTTTTTTTGTTAATTTGGATTAAAATTGCTTTGATTGAATCGAGTTGTTGTTGTTGTTCAAAAATTCAATGAAAATCGTTTTTTTTCGCGGCATTTTACATTTTGTTTTCACACTCCTGAGGTCAATTGGAAATTCCAATATTAATCAGGTCATCGCATGAATGAAGGACTCAATTATTGTTTTATGTTCGAGCTTGATTTTAATTCTGCGAAATATTTATTTTTTTTTTCTTTCTGAATAGTTTTTTTTTTTTTGTAATTTTTTTAAATTATGTACTGTTTTAAATTGATTTAAATTAATTTTTGTTTGAACACAGAACTAACAAAAACAACTGGATTTTAAAGTTTTTGACCGCTTTTCCACTTGCAAAGACAAGATAAAATATTAATTTCGTTCTGATTAGAACTAATAACGTACAGTGTATATAAGTCAGAGTCACTAGGCCATGTTTTTTTAGAGCTGTCGGTGCCACTGAATTCAATAAGAATTTTTTAACATTTCTTTCGTAAACTTGTAAAGCCACTAGCAACATTCGATCCATATTTTTCTTAAACAAACAGTCGATTCTTACCATTTCAATGTGTTTAATATTATTTACTTAGGGATAGTTTTAGTATTGTGGTAAGTCATGTATAAATAGGACATTGTTAGTTTTATTGCATCAGAAATATTTTATACTTTTAAAAAATATTCAACGAAAAGAACTTTAATCGAGAACGCATTGTATAAATTTAGGAAAATTTTCTGGGTAGGTACTCTGATTTTCGGTTGAATTTTTAAAACAAAAATTAATTGTATGGTAGCTATTATAACACGTTTGTTTAGTCAAAAACTTGAAATGCCATTTTGTGTTAAATAATCAAATTAACTTTCATACTAAATTTAAATGAAATCGGTTAAGCCGTTATATGCATTTTTAGCCAAAAACCTAAAATGAAGTTATATTAACAGTAGTTTTTATTAAAATCGTTAGAGCCGTTTTTGAGAAAATTTAGAAAAACTAAAGCCGTTATATGGGAGGTACCCGTTATAGCATGGCTAAAATAAAAATTCGAATTTCTCCTCTAGGGAATCACTAAAAAGTGCTACATACGATGTTTGAAGAAAATCCGTCAAACCGTTTAGGCAGCAGGACATCCGCACAGACAGACTGACGCACGGGCGGCATGACGAATCCTGCTTTTTTGGGCTTCTCTAGTATTGTAGTGTCGGGTTTGATTAGAACATCGAATTTTTTTTACTCGAAACCAATACTTGCCCTATTGAGCAAGTAAAAATCCATAAGCTAATTCTCTGAGTAATAAGTATCTATAGTGGATTTTACACGGTCAGACAAACGACGTCAGTCATCGTACACATATAATCTGTCATCATGCAGAATCCAAAGAGTTTCGATTTTTCGCCGAACAAATGCACGCATAATTTTTTTTACAAACACTACGTCAAATGTTTGGCCGTGTAAAGTTCGCTTAAATTTCATCATACTGTAAAAAAGACCGATGCATGACAACTTTGAAATTCTTCATAAAACTTCAAACCAAATCTATGTATTTGGTATGGGCGTCATGTCAATATATGTACCTGCACAAATACCATCGAGAATTATTTAAAATGTTGGTTATGCACGAAATAATTTTCAGAATTGTTTTCAATTCCTTGAATTTATTTCAATAAAAATATTTTTTTAATTCAGATGAAAATTGACAACGAAAGAAACATATAAAATATATTTTTTAAAGTGGGTTTCCACTAAATAAAATAATAGTATTATTATAAATGGTTATGAAGTACTTTCTATAATTATTGTTTTTAATAATACAAAAAATTAATTAAAATTAAAACTGCTAATTATTTGTTATTATTTTCTCTTTTCAGCATCGATAAATATTCGACTGAATTAATGAGTTATTGCTTGTTGCTTGTATATTTATATAAATTTTTTGGTAAGTAAATAATTGATTTGCAATTATAAATATTGTGGTTCGTATTATCGAAGTATATATATACAAATCTTTTTTTCATTTTTAAGTATATTAATTGAATTTAAATTATCAAAAACTAAAAAGAGTTGGTGTTTTAAATACTAACAGAATGAATTAAAGTTTTTCATTTTTTTTTATAATAATGCAGAATAATTTAACAGAAATATGGAATGTCTGGGAAACAATTATATTGGCTTGAACATATATGTGTGAAGAATGCAGAAGTTTCTGTGAACACGGGTGTGAAAGCCTCCACGCGTACTGCAATCTGAGAAACGAAACGGTCCTCAAAATGGTTTCCGACTTATTATCAAGTTATATTATTGAAGCAAAAATTAACAACAAATCCTTTTCTTCTTTCGGCCTAAAGTCCGGGTGAACCCGTGACGCAATCAACATGGCTTGATTTTCTGGTATTTCCTTTCCTTGAACTCCTTTTGGTGGGCTTCGAAGAGATCTTACGAGCTGGAGTCAAAATCGCTTTTGCAACCATCTTTCTAGGAGTTCCTATCATTTTGGGTGGCTATATGTCACCGTGGAAACCGAAAAGCTCATCGTTAAACCTTTTACGATGCGCATTATTTATATGCAAAGTTATACTAGTATGAGAACGACCATCAATCGAATCGAAGGACTTTTTTCTCAAAGCGACCAAGCACACCCTATTTTATCTTGACAAAAACCTCTGATTTTAAAGCAATGTTATTATTGCAAATAAAAGCAAAAGCAAGGTAAACAAATTCGACATAAAATACATTGTTTTATTTTCATTTTTTACAAGACCAATTGAAGCTATACTGAATGCCGTCGAAATGGGTGCAAGGAATTAACTTCACATGGGAACTAACTTAAGCAATATGTTCCCATTAAAGGTGAGAAACTTCATCTGAACTAATTTTCACATCCCTAATTGATTTTTGATTCGTCAATTTTTTTTCCGCTACGCTTTTCTTTTTTCACTGTTACCTTCTCTCTTAAAGATACACGTACTTATACCTGCAACTTTCCAGAGCTCAGCCAATGAGTTTCTTACATGTGATTTGAAAAAAATTAGTTGCTGGTCCAATATTAATAGAATTTTCGTTTTCATAATTGGATTGTTATATAGTTATTCTAAGCTGAAAAATTTAAGAGAAAAAAATGGCACAGACTTCCCGAAACTTTTTTATGAGTACGCTTCTGAACTCTTTGCGATACCCCTCTTGCTATCAAAATCCGAATATTTTAAGAAATTCAACGAGCGGAAAGTGTTATAAATAGATATTTGTATGATGATCAAGCGAAGTCCTTGAGTAGAGTTTTAAGAAAAAAGATATTTAGCGTGAATTGTAATAAAAGTCTAATTGAAAACATCAATTAGAATTTCCACAAACACGACACATAAATGCTTAAACTTAATTTTAGAAATTTAAAATAAGAATCAAAGAATCATATTCAAGCTCTTGTCTAATGGCAATTTCTTATCGTTTATATTATTTATTTATTTTCTTGCTTAAAACCACTTTTAAATTAATCCCTCGAAATGTTTCCTTATCTCAGTCTGCAGATAACTGCAGTATTTCACTGTTGGAAGATTCTACGAATTTAGTGCCATAACTGATTATGCAGTTAAGATTAATCAATGGTAATCTAACTGCACGAAAAAAATATTTTTATTTTCTTCAAATTCTGATCAAATATTAGCAAATTAGCAAAAAAATAAAAAAAACATTTTTTTTTTCTAAGAAACTACGCAAATAAGAATATAAACAAAAACAAAAACAAAGCACTTAAAAAAAATTATTATTTCTTTTTCAAAAAAAATGGTTTCTGTTTATTTTTTATATTTGGAGGTAAATAAATTAATTTGCGCTTCACAAAAATAGTATCTACTATAAAAGTTAATACTCAGAAATAATCTTATCATTTCGTATTAAATAGATTAATGTTCTTGATGTTGATATTATTTTAACATCTGTTTCTAGGAATTTTATACCTACAATCAATTAACATTTTTCGTAGTAGATTTTGATTAGATAAATATTATAAGCGTGCGTACTATGATTGGACGTATATATACGACCTTTCAAGCTTTCATTCGTACATCGGTACATGAGTACGAATTACCTATATGAGGGCTCAGAGGGGTTGAGTAAATCGGTAGAAACCCCATAGTATGAAAAATCAAAAACTTTGGAAATTATCAACGTGCATTGCTTGCAGCCTTGCAATTAATTGTTTCTGATTCGGCAATGAAATTTGTTAATTAGGTAGGATAACATGTCACATTATAAGTGTATTTTATTTAATAAATTTTCTATAAATAAATTGTTTGATTCTAACAAAATACATGATTAAAAAAAATACCAAAAACAGTAAAATATTATGTTAGTTAATTTATCTTATTTTTTTAATAGAAACCTTGATTCTAAGTAAATTAGTCAGAAACTAAAAAATACCCCAACTATATTTTTTAGAAATTAATTGATTTGATTTAATTTGGGTTATTGAAGTGACAGCTCATAACATTGTCAAAAAATGAAGAAGTACACAATTATGTGGGTGTGTATATGCTGTAGTTGCTGTAGTTACTTTAAAATATGCGGGGAGTGGCTATTAACTAGTACCACTAGTAACAAGTGGCATATTTTCAAGGGCACAACCATAAAGCATATAAGAAAGTTAATAAAACATCGACATACAAATTGCCATTCAGCTGTTTCTTTAATCACTTTTTGTAAGCAAGTTGGCTTACTTTGAAATATATGACGATGTCACACTTGTAAAAAATATTGTTCAAACAGAATTGATTGCCTCACACTGTCTGTTCCCAAGTATTCACTGACAGGAAACAAAGTTTTTGGGTACGAGTTTGCCACTTGTGGGCACAATCATTTTTGATTTTTACAGTCCGCCATTATAAATGCTTTCAATTTTTTAAAGCATTTAAAATGGCTTCATTTTTAATATTTTAAAATAAAATAAATAAAAATAAAGTTTAAACTGATTTAGCAATAGTCTTTTACAAACTTTGGACGATATATCATGTTTCTAGTAATTTTCAAGTATTTTGTTACATCTACATTAATTTGATACAATTTGACAATAGCAAAATTTTATTTGCTTGAATCATACTTGTGAATAATTTGTCAATATTTAATCACATCCCTGTTCTTTTACAGTACACACCGACACAAATTTCCCATTAGGGCTCAAACACATGTTTGGGTTTTATGAAAATTAATTTCTTTTCAAGAATTCCCTTCTGTAGGTTAGTAGAGGAAAGTTTACACATAATTATGCTTGTATTTATTGGCGAATTTCCCTTAAAAAAGTTCTCCCTCTAAATCCATGTAAGGAAATTCATGTAAGGTAACATTTTCCTCTCTCCCTTTTGTAGGATTATTAACTATCTCGAAAGATTTAAGTGCCCCTGTATATACGGACCATAACTACAGGAGAGTCCAAAACACTAATACACTATCCACTATTAACATCACAACAACAAACGTCCACATTTACAATAATAAATAACACATTATTATGGTTACAATGTGTATATCAGACATTAATTTTGTCCATAAAAAAAAGTTCACTATATTATACGCGTTGAATTTTAATATTCACTTTTAATAATAATATCAAAAATACAAAAATGAATAAAACATTGGATTTGGCATTTTCATATAGCTTTCGTTGGAATTTCGAGTTCATGTTAATTTATTAACTATCATCCAAATACATATAAAATTCAAAGAATTTAGAAATCATACTTTTAGGTGATAAAATCGATGGTTTAAAATCAAAATAAGTAAAATGATATAAAAAAAAGAAATATGCTATAAATGGTGTAATTTGCTTCATGAGATGCAGCCATATTAATAGCATCCCATGACATTCTTTGGGCTTAAAGGCGCATGTAAACTACGCATTTTATATTTGGATGTGTTATATTCTTCATCTTGTAACGACTTTCATTGCTGAATTTGGTTGTAATTTTTTTGTTTAAGTGTGGAATAAAATATTTTAGAAACGCATTTTTTTCAACAAAAAGTAAAAAAAATGAGAAAAGTAAAAAAAAAAGAAGAAGATTTCTAGATGAAATACTAGGTAATAAATAATACTCTATGGATCATCAAAAAAAACTCATCGTAGGAAAGTGTTTTATTGATTTTTTCAAGGTATCTTTGTACGTACTTTTTGACTTTTTAAGTGATCAGGATTTGTCGCTCTGAGCACAGCCGGAGCACTTAGTACTGGGCAGATAGAGATAGAGTATATGCTCTGATCAGAGTACGCTTCGTAGGTACACTCTAAATTATTGACTACACACACTTGAACACTGTCCTCCACGTCCACAATGTTTTATATTGATTAGTAATCTGCCTAGCTGTCAAATAAGATGAATGAAGTTTGCCGCTCTTATCAACTCTATCATCTTATTTTGGGCTCCGAGCTCTGATCGAAAAACAAGACACAATTTGAATGATCTGGTATGTCAGACAGCGCTAAAAAAAACAGATTTATTTTAGAAAAATCAGCGCACTGCTCTGAACGTTAAAAAAACGTCAATTGTGCTACGACCGAGTTTTTAAATAATGCTTTTTCTCTCATGGAAAACACGGTTTTCAAGAAAAAAAGTCATAACAGTTATTTTTTCAAGCTACAAATGATATGATAAAATTCGTAAAAAGGAGTTGCCACTTTTTAAAAACAGACACACTTTGTAGGACATTCAGCCCTATGTTTTAGAATAGAACATTCATATATGTTTTTCAAGTGATAAATTTTGTAAATATTTGATTAAAATTAAAAAAAACAACTACTGCAAATTTATCGTTGACACTTAAAATGACAAATGACGTTTCAAATGAAAGCATTCAAGCAAAAATTTAAGATTAATGAAATTAATTTTTGATTTGAAATTTAAAAAAAGATTAAATAATAGAGCCCTTCAGTTCACAATTAAGTGTTTGGTGGACTAGGTATCTTTATTGATAAAAAATCTAAATCTTCAACAACACTTTGAAATGTCACTTCTATAATTAATAAAACGAGCACAAGATAGATACGTACAGATACAGACACAAATATAAAATAGTCCACGTGTGTTTATTTAACACAAATAAAACAAACTTAAATGTCGCATTGGAATTACACATTATGTGTTTGACAAACATACCCACCGTTATATTGAAAAAAATGAAAAACAAACGTCAATAGGGTCATTAACACCGTTGTTGTTTATTTCTAAAAGCAGATGTACCCTGCGTGTCTGTCCTGTTTTCAATACAACTTAATTTTTTTGAAGAACACACTCAAGACACACCCCTTCAAACCCCAACTGCAAAATGCCTGTTCAAAATGTCTTATTCGAAAATAGACAACAATTGAACAAATAAAATGAAAACAAAAATTCAAAGGGAAGTAAATAAAATAATCAACGAACTAACAGCGCGGCGCTTAGAACTAAAAAAAAAAAAAGGAACGGCACCAGTGTTGGCGTATCAAACAAAATTAGGTAGGTAGATACATTCATCCGAACGAAAAGAAATAATTTTTTGTATTTTATACAAAATGACACAATACAGCGCAGTATGTTTATGGATATGTTTCGTGGAATTTCATTGAGTTATTTCAATTTTGGTTTTTTTTTTTGTTCTCATTTTCGGGCAACAACATTCTTTGTTTCATGTTCTTTTACACTCAGCTTCTTCAATAACACAACAAAAACAAGCTATGGGAACTAAAAAAAATCTCAATAAGAATCTTCTGCCTCCAAGAATTGCAATTATTATTCAAGATGATTACGCACACACAAAAATGGGAATATATTTTTTTTCTCAAGAAGTAAATTATTTTTGATGTTCCAAGAACGAAGATGATGGAAGAAATGTTTCATTTTAATTTTTATTTTTTTGAAGTAGATGTTTGTTTATGACGTAGATACTGGTAGGTACCCCATTTCTTGGTTACAAGTTACAAGGTGTTTATTTTTTAAAATACATATATTCGTTTCAGCATACTTAGGTAGGTTGGCTGGTGATTATGATTGTTTGTGCATGAGTGATGAGGAGGTGATATGTTTACACTATTAGCTGCACAATTTATTCTTAATTTAAAGATCATGAAACTCAATAAAAAATTTATTTAGTGTTGTGAATACCTTAGAAAAAAAAAAACAGATAATCGACCTGTACCCCTTTTGCTGCATCAACTTTCAACCGTTAACAATTTTTCTCCTTGTTTTTCTTACCTGTTGAATGCGAACATTTATCTGAATTCGTTTTAAATGAGTCAACCCATTACATATGCAACTGTGCAGTGTGCACTTTGTCCATATTTAAATGGCTGCATGAGATGTAAAAGCTTGAAGATGAGATGGGAGGAGTTCCCTAAGATGATATTCTTTTCTGATTATTTTATGGTGCTAAGTTAGCAGTCGAAAAATAAGCAAATAGGTAGAAGCTGATTTCAGAACCGAACAACACGTTCACTGACCCCCCGATAAACAGAAATAGAAGATATGCTCACTCAAGCATATCTATCATATCAAGCATATGATCGTCAAGTAACTAAATAACCAAACTATCCATAGAGGGAATTGTTGGTAAAGATTTAGGACTGTTATTACAAAATATGAAATTAACTGTTCAAAACCGAGAAAAATAAGTAAAATTGAGATTTTGTTACATTTTTCGGACAAAATTATTAACTTTGTACCTTTCAAGTTGGATTTTGAATAAAGAATTAACTAAATTAAAGAAAGAAAAATTTTTTTTTCAGGGATATTTCTTAAATATTGAGGGAATTTTAGCCAAGGTAGTGTTTTAAAAAATCTAAATTGGGTTAAAAATGATTTTTTAAAACACTACTTGGCTAAAATTCCCTCAATATTTAAGAAATATCCCTGAAAAAAAACAGCAAATGGCTAAATTTTATCCCACCTCAAACCAAACGTCAAAATTTAATCGTGGTATAAAATTTATTAACCCACAATTTTAACCCAATTCACACACGGCCGAGCTGTTATTATGAAAGATGCACGCATATCCAATTGTCAAAGATAATGTCTCATTCGAATATTTTAGAGTAGGTAAGCCAAAATTATTATTGTTTGCTCTTTAAATTTTTCGCTACTACTACTTTTAAATGTGCAATTATCAAAAAACAACATGAGGTGCAAAGAAATAACTCTACCTTAAATGTTTACACAAAAGAAATGCGTATCTTATCTATCCAATCTATTTAATAAACATAGAAACATAAAGTATTTGGGTCAAGTATCAACATGTGCCGGAAATCTGACATGCATGTGATCGTTTATGAAAGCCAAACTAATTAATTTCACAATTTCAAAGCACTATAAAGCTGAAATATCCAATTATCCATTTCCATTGAATGAAAACGAATGATTTTGCAAACGATTAAAAATAAATTTCTTCGTAAATGTTATAAAACGTTTCATCACTGTTTTGCCTGGAAACGCATCTTGTTGGAAAACTGAAATTCTAAAAAAATCCAACATAAAAATTCGTGAAATTGTTCGTAATTACACTGAGTCGTTTGTTATCGATCGCCCTTCGCGTGAATCTCTATGAACCAATTTCGTGTTTCTTCATAATAAATTGAATTTTAAATTCTCGGAATACCTTTTAAAAAGTTTTAAAGCGAAATCTGCATTTTGGGGCAACTGAAGGACGTATGTAGTAGTCACTATAAATATCCTTGAAAACATTCCTTCAACGTTCTTTTTGATAACATTTTAAAATTTAAATACCAACTGCCTTTTCATTTAAAGGCGCTTTTAAAATTTGAAACATAATTTGGATTTAGTCACTATATAGCAATCATATTCAAATAAAAGTAATTAATATTAAAGATAACACTCACTTCTTGCACTAAATAATCGATGAAAGTTATAAAAAGAAAAATGTCCACAGTAACTTTTTGTATTGACGTTTCATAGAAACATGAGATTGAAAACATGATTTTGAAAAGTGCTCGCAAATTCCGCAAGGAAGTCACCTCAAAGTCAAAGTCATACATTATGTTACACTTTCTAAAGAATACACTTTACAATCGTTTACCCGCATCTGGGTTTTTGAGATAATTTCTACGCATCACAAGTATCTAATCTACGCTAGTGGCAGTTCAAAGTAATTCATGAAATCACGAAATTATAAATCAATACTTGTAATCTGCAAAAGTAACTAGATAAAATATTGTTTTGATAAAGAAAATCTAAATTACTTATAAAAATGAATCATGTTTTGAACTTGAATGATTGTGCAAATTTTATTTATCGAAAAAAGAGCAAAGCTTATTTAGGAATACCTACTTTTATTTCGTAATGAATTTTATTGTAGCAATATTGTTTCCTTGGAAAATTAAAGTTCTTCAAGTAACATTCTAGAGATAATGACTTGGATAGTAATTTTTTGTGATAAGATATAAAACAAAAAGCGGTCAGTTACACAAATTATTTGTCAATTTGATAAGGAAATCAATTGAAACTTAAACATTTGTGTGACGCATTAATATTTTTCTTACGAATTTTAAATAAATATCTTTTACTAGGATTAAAATCTTTAAAAGATTTTAGAAAATGACTAATAACTTTTGAATTTAAGATATATTAAATCCAGTTATATATAACTAATTCATATTTTTCACTTCTGTGCCAAGTTTTTTTAATAAATAAATACCAAGCAAATATTATCTTAATTTATTAAAGAAACATTTCTTAGTCAGGTTTAATATTGTTTGTTCACAGAAAATAACACATATATAAGAAACAAAGATATCTAAAGGAAACAAAATCAGAAAAGTTGGTTCTTATATGAAAATAAACGAAAACAAGAATAATTTATATCCGGATTTAAGTTTTAAGCTACTGAATAATATGACCGTAAGTCTAAAGAATTAAATTAAAATTTTAAACGACTGTTACAGTTTAAATCAAATACTCCAAATTATCGAATTGGAAAATGCCATGTCCAATCGGAAATTGTCAAAATGCTTTTCGGCAGATTCAACATACAAACGTCAAAATCAAGTTAGTGTGTCCTTTTTTGACGTAGGTATATATTAACTCAATTTGACACTATGCTTGCACAAATTTGACATTATTTAATATTTATATTTAATGTGAACTGTCACCGGAAAGCATAATCTTTTTTTAAGTTGCAAAGAAATGCCAGTTTTCACAAGGAATTAATACTTTTCTTAAAGTCATATCCTACAACATTTCCTTTTCATTATTTTTAACATTTAAGACAACTTCTGATTAATTTCTTATCTCACATTTTTAGTTTTGATAACTTCTCAGTTTTTACTAAACTGGTGAAATACTATACTCACCGGAACACACCTACAAATGTCATTTTAATATACCCCCAATTTCCTCGAATCAGAATGACAAAAGGTGTCACACCCACATTATTGACAACCATCAGCAAAAAATCACACTTTAATTTAGGTATGTTCAGCTATATGACAATATTCTATTAGATTTGCGTGCTTGAAGCAAACAAAATACAATACTCATGTATATAATTTGTAGTCATTATAAGCTCGTGTGTATACAATAAATCTAATAAAAAACTACATTCCCCTTAAGTGTTAACACCATTAAAGAAAGTGTTAAACAGAAAATTCTTAAAAACCTATTACTGAATATGTATTTTATGATAGTTGAATAAAATTATAATCTTTAATTCAATCGTAGTATTGTATGATATTCCACATTTTGTATTCTGTGAAAAACACAGACGTCATAGTATTTTAATTAAAGTAGATAATCTGTTTAGAAGAAAAACAATTAATCCAAATTTTCCAAAAAATGCCATGTCCGGTCCGTATCCGTTTCCAGTAAACCGGTAGAGGAAAAGAAATAATCAATGAAAAAACTTAAATTTTTAATGAATCATTCACATCATCTGATTGCGGGAAAAATAAAGGTATAGGTATTTACACAAGTACACAATGTATATTATTAACGGTTTAGTTCACAATATTCTTTTTGTTTATAAATAGAAAATTCGATATACAATTTAATAAAAATTTTACTTTTGTAAAATTTCGTTTTTCATGTCAGATTAACAAAGTTCTGCAATTATTTTGTTTCTCTTAACGAAAATAAAAAATACATTTTAAAAGAATGCTTGTTTCATAGAGAAGATTAATGCAAGTCCAGAAATCTAACGTGTGATTTTTTAAGAGGTTTAGAACTTTTTTTTTAAAAAAAAACACAAAAAATTCGAAAAAATGAATGAAATATTTATTTGAATCGATAGTTTGAACCTTGCAATTTAATGTTTAAAGATAATTTCATGCAAATGTTGACCGCGGCTGCGTCTCAGGTAGCCCATCCGCTGAGTCCAATTTTGGCATACTCTTTCACACATATCGGCCGGTATCTCACGAATGAATGCATGGATGTTGGCTTCCAGTGCGTCAATCGAAGCGGGCTTGTCCCTATAGACATTAGCCTTGACATACCCCCACAAAAAATAGTCTAATGGTGTCAAATCGCACGATCTAGGCGGCCAATTGACCGGCCCGAAACGTGAAATTAACTGTTCACCAAACTCGCCTCGCAATTGCGCCATTGTTTCGCGTGCTGTGTGGCATGTGGCACCGTCTTGTTGAAACCACATATCATGCAAGTCAAGAACTTCCATTTCGGGCAAAAAAAAGTTTGTTATCATCGCTCGGTAGCGTTCACCATTGACAGTAACGCTGCGATTCGCATCATCTTTGAAGAAATATGGCCCAATAATGCCATATTCATTCGGGATGCATTGTTAGCTGTTGCAATGCTTCTGGCTGATCTTCACTCCAAATGCGGCAATTTTGCTTATTTACGTACCCATTCAACCAAAAATGAGCCTCATCGCTGAACACAATTTTTCGATAAAAAAGCATTTCGAACATTTCGAACCGAGCACGAATTTTGATAGTAAAATTCAATAATTTGCAAGCGTTGTTCATTTGTAAGACGATCCATGGTTAAATTGCAAACCAAACTGAAGCTGTTTGACAGTGACACCAGGTACTAAACACACGTCAGCTGTCAAAACCAGTGTTGCCAAAACCAAACCAGCTAAAAAATCACCCGTTATATGAATAGAGATTACAAAAAAAGATTGAAAACAAGGATAGAAACTAAAATGTATCTTTATTAAAATAGCTTTATAACCATTATAAATATATTTATATTTTCATTTTAAACATTTATTTTCCATTTAAATTTGTGAATTACAATGATTTGTTGGTTAAATTAATCACAAGTAAGACTATAAGAGCAAATTAACTAATCAGTTCATAATAGTAAGGGCCGATTGTACAATCGTGGTTCAAGTTTTTAACCCACCCATTTTGACAGATTAAGCTAATGAAATCAGTGGTTTAAAAATTTGAACCACGTTTGTACAACTGGCCCTAAGAGTTTAAGCATTACAAGTTTAAACTAGCGTTAATAGCGGCACAAACAAAATCCCCCATTAAAAAAAAATTTCGAAACGAAATATTTGATCCTCTCGGCTAGCTGTGTCCGATTTCTTGTTGAATTAATCACTAATAAGAGCAAATTAACCAATTAGTATTCAACAGTAAGAGATTGAGCGATACAAATTTAAACTAAAGTTGTAGCTTCACGGACAAGATCCCCCAATCTGAAAAAAAGTCGATGCTCTCTGCTAGGAGGGGGTAAGAGTTGAACATTGGTAGTGGTTACCATATGCAAGAGAATACCTGGCATACATAAGAAATTTATTGCCTAATAGGCTAATCAAGTGCCTTGTTTATTTTTTTATGATATATAGTAGACGAACGACCAATACCAACATACCGCAAACACCCATAGTCTTTAAACACCCATTTTTCTAGATGCCCTATAGTTTCAATATTTGAAATGCACATCAGGATACAACAGACTTTTTTTTACATAATTGCGATTAGAAAATGATATTTATTAAAATGTATTAAGGGAATATCATATAATTATCATTTAATATGCTTATTGAAATTTACTTCATGCACCAATAAACCTGAAATTATTCATTTATTATTATATTTTGATCAACCAATATTTCGAAATTTGTGTCATTAAATTTAATTTTTTTTTTTTTTTTTTGAATAATTACATATTTTCTCTTTCCATTATACAAGTATGAAGTATGAATAACTGGTGACATTATTTTAATTACTTTTTATAATAATACATTCCTATACAAACTGAATAATTTGCAACGAGAAAATTCAATTATCTTTGACAAAGACAAAAAATTCTCCGAACCAAGTATTCTTGAAAATTCTGGTTGGCTTTAGGCTACCTATGTAAACGAAATAAAAACTTTATTTAAATATGTAAATAGTATATATACTTATGTATAGTAGGAACATGAACAATATACACGTTTGAATTCTTAGAAAAGTTATCAGTTTGTATACTAAATATTTTGTATACATCAAAGCAAAGTGAAATTTTAGCAGAATTAAAAGTAATTTGTTTTCAGGACATAAACATTTTTCGCGGAAGACAATAATTATTAAATAACTTTTAGAAATGTTTAAACTTAGTATCGATTATTTGGGGCAAAACTCCGGTTCCGGTATATGAATGATTCTGCATACTCGAGTCGGTTTTATTTAGATTGAGTTTTACCTTATACATATACGTTACGAAAGTTGAATATTCTAATTAGCGCTGGCATTTTCAATCTATTACATTATTTTGAATAAATAATATAGACTTACTGAACAGAATAATAGTGTTTTTTCTCTTTTTTGATTTGGTCTATCACAATGTCAGTACAACAGAGGGATCATTCACGTATACTAGATTTGGACCGCCAGTCGGTTTAAAATTTAATACAAACGGAAAAAAAAGATGTTCCAGCTAAAAGCGGTCTAAAACCGTCATCATCTAGTAGTATTAAATACGTGTGCTAATCAGTGGTTTAAAAATTTGAACCACGATTGTACAACTGACCCTTAGCTATAGAAATCAGTGATTAAAAATTTTAACCACGATTATACAACTGGCCCTAAGATGAAGTTACCGTTAAACTGACTATTAAATTGATTATCGGTATCTCTTATTATTTAGAGTTCACTTAAATATTAGAGTAACCTCTTAATTTGTTCGATAAAACATTGATTCAAAATCATTGACATAACATTAGAAAATGATGTGACAAAAAATACCCATTGGAATCTTACATGCAGTACATGCAATTATTATTTTCACATAATGTCTTCTAAACATATCTTAAATACATGTATCCGAACGACACCGACCCAATTTAGATGTGTCTAGGTCAATACTATAAAAAAAACTTTTAACCGACGTCAAACTGATGTGCGTAAAATACAGACAATAAATTCACTCATTACCGGCAATGTCAACAAGTTTTTTAGATGTCATGTGACAGGCAGAATAATTTTTGCTGGCGTATTTTTTGTCCCCATTTGTCAATGGTGGTGCGTTTATTATTTTTGCGCGTGAATTGAGGGCAATTAGAGGGTAAGTTCAAAAGAAAATTATGTACTTTTAATATTTTTTATTTATTTTTCATGGAATTTTTGTTATTTATTTGCTTAAAAGGCAAATTAACTTTAACTTGTGTTTTCAACAAAAAATGATAAAATGTTAGTAATTGTGAATCTAATTGTATAATACCAACACACCTTTAAATTATATATTTTTTTATAATAAACGTTTGAATTCGTACGAACTTATTTTTATAGAGATTAATGGTGCAATTTCCAAAAGAGTGACAAGCTTATTTGTCATTATATTTGTGAAAATATTGGCATCACTATTGAAAGAGAACGAGCTGGTTCATCAGATATTTTGATACTTGGGAGAAGAAGATTTAGTAGCGTTTCCACCAGTTCAATAGATTTATAAAGTCATTAAATCAGCAAAGTTTTTTTTACAAAATTGACTAATAATAAATAATTTACCGTCAAAGTTATGATTTAATCCCACCTCTATCACCACGACAAATTTTTGATGTTTGGTTCGAGGTGGGATACTTTTTAGCCTTTTGCTGTGCGAATTGCATTTAAAAGGATTTTGCTAAAACACTACTTTGGCACTTCTAAAACACGACTAGTGCAACCTAGTTGAAACGTCAGGAAACAAACATCAAAATAAATTTGAATTAAATAAGTAATCGTGGTAAGTCCGTTAAATGTTTCGTATATTTACAACTTCTTTATCTAGTTTGAGAAACTTAAAATTTTTGCTCCAGAGCAGGCTAAATTTTTGTAATTCATATTCCCCATACTAGTGTTATAATTTAACCACTGGATAAAATTTTAACGCTATTGGCACACGGCCTTAAAAATAAAAAGCTTATGGCTGATGTTATACTGAATCGTTTTATTGGATATTTCTAAATCTACTAAGATTTTCCTAGTAAAATTCTCAATAAAACACACAAGCCGAATATAAAAAATTATAAGAATATAGCCGCTTGATAAAAAGCCCTATTTTTCAGACAGATGAATGATATTCGTATAAAAAAGTGGTGCCAGGTCGCACTTTTTTCTTTTTCTATAATTTTTACGTATAGAATATTTATTGCAATGATTCCTATGTTATATTCTGTTCTACAAACAAGAAACAATAATATCCCAATGACTGATAATAAACTGCAAAATACTAAACGCTTTTCACCCTTATAATCAAAAATTTTAATTAGATTGATCATGATCACCCTCAATTGACAGCATCGTTTTCTCCAAATTTATTATAGCAATTCCAATTATGTGCACTGACGATAAATTTACTACAAATTAAAAATGTTAATTCTTTTTGAGAAAAATCTTATCTTTTATTCGGACATTCACCTTACACATGTATAATATACGATTAGGTTCATTTCATTTGCTTCGTCTTATTCGTTCCGAAATCATTGACCTTTCTGTAATGAAATTCTTTAGAAACCTAAATGTATATAAAGGCTTTCCAGTGAAGCGACTTTAATTGAATGACGTACTGCCCGCTCGGTTATAAGTACATATAACACTTATTATAATTTTTATGTTATGTGGCTAAGACTTTTGGTTTCTACTTTCGCAATAATTAGTTTTTATTTTACATATTACAAATTGATGTCAAATGACTGAAAGTGTAAAGGTCGCTTAAGCGTTGCTTAGTTTTGATTTAATGCGCAATATCGTAACATACGAATGACTAGTGCACTATCACTATGCTGACAAATTTCTCACTTCGATATTAACTAACACCAAAGTTAAAATTAGATAATTTCATAATGTAAAATTGATTCTAAAAACGAAACATCAAACAATTAAAATGGCACTACTGCTGCTGGTTTAATCTGTTTCCCGTATAAAACTTTTCCAAATACATATTAGTAGCGTCCCGTGATCTAGTATTTGAAATATCGTTTTTGGAAACTATACTCGAAAACTTTTAGCCCATCACGTGCATTGTAGCATTGTTATGATGTGCCTAATAAAATATCAACATCATAAATTAAAACAAACTGAAGGCGTGCGTCATTTTGAATTGTTGCCAATTTTTGTTGAAACGATTTTCTCTCTTCTTAAAAAAAATTACTTTCTTTTGCTATTTCAGTTAGGAAAATTTTTAATTCAAGATCATGTTATAAATTTTATTTATTATGTTGTTTACAAATAAATTTTGTTTTTAAGAATGATGATTTTAGTTTTATTTTTATTTTAATTTAATTATATTGTCACAGTGATTGAGACGATGATTTAACTATTAATTCTTTGGGGATTTTTTTTTAATGAAGTTTATGATTTTATTTTCAGAGGCATGTGTTTTAAAACATGTTATTGTATATGTATAAATGTTGATTGCATAGGATTTCCCATCTACAATACTTTTTCAAAAAGTTTTAGGTATGCACTTACCTAGTAAGAGAGCCATAGATCTAAAGATGCAGATGTAGGTATATCTATCTACTTATTTCAATTTGTAGAAGACATTTTTTTGGAATACCATTTACTCGACATCTATTGTGAATTTTCCCTTGAAATAAATAAAAAAAAACTTAACTTATATCTGGTAGGACCGACAAATGTCAGAACTATCAATAGGGAATTTTACCATCTTGTCAAAAAATATGACAGCTCACACTATACAGATGACAGATTGAAATATGTATCGCGCTTTTTTCAAACTGTCAAACTCAAGATCTTACAGAAAGCAATTTGGAAAAAATTAAAATGCGGTATTCTTTTTTGTGTGAAATTTGTGATTTACGTGGCTTAAAAATTTATTTTAATTAGCAAAACCAAATATCTTACTTTCGTACGAAAACTGGTATGGATCTCTTCCAATATTTTCAATTTTCGATAAATATTGAATTTTGCTACATGGATCTAAGGATCTAGCATATTGGGAGAGTTCCATACTGTTGTTTATCTTTTTTCAATCTAATACTCTCCTTGAAGTAATCGGCTCCTGTTTCCAACAATTGATAATTTAGTTTTATGCCTTTAGTTTTTTCTTCCAATATAAGTGGAAAGACAAATTCTCTCAATGTTTATATTTATTTCTTAAAATTACTACACAATTTTCAAAATTTTCGCGCACAAATCTTTAAAGTTCCCGCTTTTGTTTTCAATCAATTTGTCAACAATGATAAAAAAAAATTCATACTGTATACTGCTGTTTTTGACAATTCTGTGAGAACGAGAAAGAAATATATCGTTGTTACCTAAAAAGCCCTATCAACCAAAAGTTAACTGACAGCATCTGGAACGACAACTGTCAGATGTAGTTATTATTTTTGAACTGTTCAAATTTTCCTATAATGCAACATAAATGAAAGAACAATAGAATAAATTAAAATGTTACCTAATACGAGTTTCTAAAATTGAAAAATGCCATTTTAAGATTTAACAAACCAATAAATATTTAAAAGTGTTTGAAGAAACTGGCCATAAGTATCTAAACCTATTTTTTACGACATTTTTCATTTTCACAGTAGATATGTAATTAGGATTAGATTAGATTCAGAAACTAAACTGATACTATCATAATTTAATTTTTCGCACTCATCGACGGACGAGGGAACAGCACCACCTTTGCAGAGATTCACGAAAGTCAACACAACAACTTTGTTTCCCAAAACATTTATAAGGGTTTGTTCGCACTTCAGCTTTGAAGCTTATTGATAGACCGTTCAAGTTCGCAACAATCAATCAAGCAAATACAATAATAACAACTTGAAGTCTTTTTACTATGGTTAGTATAATTAATTTCGTTCATACATACAAAAACGTATTGTGACCCTCAGTCAGGATCTGGAAGTATCTTATGTCATACCTACTTATAATGCATAAAAACATTGTAAATATTCAACTTCAAAATAAAAAAAAAGGAAAAAAAAACCTTTTCTTTGAAAAATATGCTATTGTACAAGAGGAACATGCCAACTTATAAGAAACGGATAAAACCATCTGTCTTGCAATGCAGCTGTCACCTATTTTTCTTGTATGTATCATTATTTTTGAATTCATCAGAATGGTTCAGAGTAACCACCCGTAGAAACTATCAACTCAGCTGTCATGCGTGTACGTAGAATTCTTTTGCCATCAACCTCTAGATAATCTAAGCCATCCTTGTGCTAACAATTACTATAAGAAACATCTTAACATTTCTTCTTTTACAGAAAAACTATTTGCACACTTCTATACATATAAAAGCCAATAAAACAATAAATTTTAATTTCTTTACAACTCGCACAGTAGTAATACATTCATTAAATTTCCAATAATTATGTTGCCTACCTAACTACTTTAACTACCTACCTGATTCGAATTCAAATGAACCTCTCTATAATAGTTCACACATTTCGTTTACATCCATATTATTCTATCTCCGGCTTTGTAGTTTTTCCGATATAGACAATGACCACCTAAAAGATTCTGGGAATCACCATATAAATAAATTCCACCATACAAAAAGGAGATACCAATGTAGATAGGTAAATTTTGACATCACTCATCGATTTTTTTTTCAAGTTGATAACAGCTTAATTATAATTAAATTAGATATTAACTTTAACTTACCATAAAATCACAAATTCACCTCAAAAACACATGGCAGTGTGGTGAATCATTTACAAAATGTCACTTGATTGTCTCAGAAACGGGATGACCAAAAAGCAACCTGTTTAGACGTGGATTGTTAATCAAGCACATGCCCCCTTTTATTAAGAACAAACAGAAATAACAACTGTGACATGTGGTGCATATGTAACCTCATCTGTCAGTTACCACAAAGCCAGTAATTTGATGAATCATAATGTATGATGTGTGTGTATCTTAGAAGTACATAACTTGTGAAATCATTATTTTTCTATAGTTTTGTGAGAATTGTGACATCACTGAAAACATTATATGGAGCACTGGCGCGGGGCATAGCGTGTTCGTTGTGCGCAGATGTGTCATCATTCATCTATAGAGAGAAAGCAAATATAACACACAAACGTGTAGACGATTACTATAGAAAAGATACAAAAATATATTTCAATCTGATCGCGTTGAATCGTGCATTCGTTTCGTCGTGCACCGCTTTGTCATATTCATTATATTACTCTCATTCGCCACCAGAGACCAGCCAGACCTTGGTCAACATTCGTACTCAAACTCAAAATAAAACTCACATATTTTAATTCAAAAGAAACCCTCTCCTCTGTCAGAGACTGTCGGCTCGGTTGTCGGAGTGTATGTCGGTCGGCTCGTTTTCTTGCTTTAGCTTGGTCTTGGTCGTTGTTGACTTCGAAGAGCCCCAGTCAAATCAGTCTATCGCATTTCGTCGAGTCGAAAGGACGTCCTCTATATTTGAGTCGTAGAAAGAAAAACTATATCACAGTTTGAAAAGGTGTATCGGTGTATCTTTCGTTGTCGGTTCATATTAAAGATAAAACAGTTCGTGGAAAGATATTTTAACGAAATTCATTTTTAAACGGAACTGATCGTGAGCGGTGGAAATTTCTGAGAATAAAGGTGTGTGTGAGTGTATATGTTGTTTGGAATCATTTTTGGATTGTTTTCCAAGAAATAGATGTCAAAATGTTATGATAATATGAAATTATAGAGAAAATCTAGATTTTTTTTAACAAAACAAAATATTCCCAGTCTAAATGGCCCCATTTTGATTTGTATTCTTGTATCTTTTGCATTCTGAAAAAAAAGTTGTGCGTGTTAGAAAAATAATGAAGTGAACAAAAGTTGCAAAGGAAGTGTTTTTCAATACGATTTTTATATCAGCTATTTGGATTACCTTGGATTACTTTTGACTGTCAAACAAACGTGTAAATGGATATAAAATGTAGTGACACTGAGTTTTAATTGAATTTGAAATCAATTATTTCAGGGAAGGTGTTTTATTCAGATAATTAAAATAAATGTCGAATTTAATTTTTCGGAGATACGTACCTACTTCGAAATTTCTAATTTGTGTCCAAATATTTATTAATGAATGCTTAACAAAACAACAGCTAACTAAGTTAATTGATTTATGCAAATAACTGGTTACTTATTCAGTTTAAAAGGTTTTGTGTTATTTTGAAAAGAATTATAAATAAGATTTTGGAACGGTGCTGATGATCACATATTTTACATAAGAAACATACAAACTTGTACAATAAGCAAAGATTTTTTTGAATATATTAAGTGCAAACATGTATTTAAAATCTGTTTAATGTATGTGATACGGCAGTGCAGGAAAAGTCCGCGTGTGTATTTATCTTTATGTGTAAGCTAAACTAAAATTATTGCCGCTAAACTAAAATTATTACGCGGTTATTATTTATTTGTCGTCATTTTTTGGCACTTTTAAATGAAAACATCGAAACATTATCGAAGTGGATTTTTTTTGTTTTATGTGTTTTTTTCGTGGAGAAGGAAAGTACGTAAAAAAATTCAAGATAAACGAAATGTTGTTTTTTTTTTTGACAAGGTATACCTATTACCTATCTATTCTAAGAAAAAAAAATATATTTATCCAGTTCGAGTTGTGGCCAAAAAGCGTATTAAACGCGGACGAAAACCGCAAGATAAAAAACGCAAATGTGGTTTTAAAGTTCGAAAAATTGTTACAAGAAAAAAGTGCATTTGGAATTTCAATTTAATTCAATAATTTTCTTTTAATTACTTTTGTAACTTATGGGAGAAAAATAGTATCTATTATAACTTGCGTAATTTTCAGTGTCTGGTCAAACAGTGTTTTATAAAAATGCAAATAGAAACCACAAGCTTAAAATATCAAATGTGGTTTTAGTCGAAAAAGACTTTTGCCTATTTGAAGGTTTGAGGTCCAAAGACTAATGGCAAGTAAAAAATTCCATGCATCGTAAAAGTTTACAACCTAAATGCGTATGCTAACTGTAAGAATAAAATTATCATCAGTAAAGATTGTATGTACCGAATTTGGTTTATCTTGCGTACATGGAAAATGCTGACATTCAAACATGAGTTAATAATACGTGTTCATTTGTTACTTGTAAAAAAAGCTACGACCGTCACATTTTCTTTAGTTTCGATTTCGAAAATTGTGTCGAAAAGTGTATTTTCTCTTTACAAGAAAATTGAAAGAAATTGGCGCCCAACAGAAAATACATATTCCCATTCTAGTATTTTTTAAGAACAAATAGTGAACTCTTTTATGCTATGAAGTTTATTTAAATTATATCCGGATTAAAGTTAAAAATCATTCAAAAAATTCAAAAAATAAAGGGAATTCCCTATCTAACTCGTAAAACTGGTAGTGGAATTAAAAAAATTAGTAAATTTTGTAGATAAGATTCACCAACGATGTTTCCTACGTCGAAGTCCGAGTGTGTGGCATACGTAGTTACTATCTAATACCTATACCTACATGTTTTATTGTGAAATTGATAGCAATCAATCTTATGAAGATTTGATGTTAGTAAAATTGTTTTAGCGATAAAAATGTTATACTGATTGTATAATTTTCGTAAAATCGACGAATTCTTAGAAAAAAAATAACTAAAGTGCATAGAAAATGTTAACAAGAGGACCCGTTTTAAGCCAATACCAGCAAAAGTCACTTTACCTATTTATCTTCTCTTCCTATATACATTTTCTGCTTATAAGAGTATTTTTCTTAAAAATTCTTTATTTTTGAATTGATCTTTTGAAACTATAGTTTGTGTTGCTTTGCTTAAAAAATAAGTAAGTTAAAACATTTCTTAAGCTTGAAAAAACTGAAGTAAGGAAACTTAACGTCGAATAACCTATGACATGAGCTTCAGTTTCTTCTTTTATTGAGTTGAACTTAATATTTAACAAAATCAACACTCGACATGTACCCCTTTTACAGTTATTCTTTAATATAAGAGAAACTACAGAGAGACCCGATGCACCACACTTTTATATGTAAAAGACTGCAGAAATAGAGTGATGAAAAAGTTTGCAAGTCTCAAAATTTGCAAACAATCTTTTACTCTATGTCTTTTAAGTGCTGGCTAAACTATGAAAAAATAATATTTCTTCGTGCATTATACAACGAATACCTATTTGTAATGAGAATTTTTCGATTGCAAAGGCAGAACTATAATTGACAGAACGATGTGTATAGAGCCGTCGGCATCGGTAATTTATAGATAATACAAGATTCTTATATTGTACTTATGTGAGCGAATCGCTCTATTTCGTCAAGTTTCAATATTTTTTTAATGGCTTGAAAGCTTAGTTTACGTTTTGAAATTAGCTTCATTTTGCTTCTGTCAAATACAGACCTAAAGTAAAACTTCAAGCATTTTTGACAGCCCCAGAAAAATAATATAAGTTCCTACAAAATAAATAATTAAAGGATGTTTTTCGTTCGCCATGTGAATTTATAATTATTATGGCTTTTATTATAGTTATACATAGGCCATGCTTTGAAAATTCCTAACTAAAAAACTTCAAGTATCTCAATGCAATATTAACATTAACATCTGTCATTTTCACAACTTGTAATGTAAATGTTTTAAAATCTCAGCATTATCCCTATATCAATTATATTTTGACACTATTATTAATGATTTATCAAGTGTCACATTTGTGAAAACATTTTACTTTTAAGTTTATTTTGGTCTTTTTTCCCACTTTATAACAGTTTTCAACAGTTGCTGTTTTTTTTTTCTTAAACAACTCAATTTATTTCGACCTCCTACTTTATGAAAAATCCTCTTGCTTTCACAATTTTCTGTTAATCTATTTACTGTTGAGCTCCTACATTTTATCAATTTTTCTATAATGACAGCCTACATTTTCCTGTCGCGCACTAAGCAAAACAATATTACTATACTGTAGTAGGTGTCACAAGAGATGTCATCGTAATCTTTGCCAAAAATAGACTGGCATTTTAATGTTCCTTTTATGTCTACCTACATTGTACATATACTTTGGAAATTAAAAACAAAAATGCTCATTTCCGATAAAAATATATAAAATCTCCAACGGAAGTAGTATCAATGAATTTCATCACAAAAATGCGTCGATTGGTCATCAGCTCTCCGTAAAAATGTTGGCAAACATAAGAAACTTCCTCTTCCATACATAATACATGTATGCATCTGAATTTGCCAATTTTGGAATTGTCGATGACGCTGAAAATGTTTGGGTAGATAAAATCCAATTATAATCCGTCGACTGAACCCCACGTGGACATTTTGTTGAATTGCTATCAAAATATGAACGTTATTGAAGATATTATGGCTCCCACATTGTTTGTGTTTCATCTGAAAAAAAACATGTTGGTTGGGTCTTTATGTTTGTCTGATTGTTTATTTTTCATAGCTGTCATTTAAAAGAACATGGAGAGTTTTAAATTAAAATCGTTATTATTTTTTCCTACAAATCTTACAAAGCAGATCTCCGATTAATTTGACAGCACATTTGTATTCTAAATGTGGAGCAATAAAACAATTCTATTAACAATCCAATTGGTCTGTCAACAATAAGATTTTATGAATGGAAATAAAGTATAACAGATCATGTGTACAGTTTTGATAAGACATGCGTGTTTATTTGTTAATTGAGATATTTATTGTTTCCGGAAGTTATATTTAAAAAATATTACTTGTTAATTTCATCATATCGTAAGTCGCGTCGATTGTAACTGACGCAATAGTCTTCTTAAGCCGACGCGAAGACGTCAACTTGCAGTTGAATAATTGTAAATATCGGAATACTTACTATCTATGAGCTATGACGATAAAACAAACCGCTTTTATTTGTATACCTACTGTTGCGTTGGGATTGTCAAGAAGATTAAAAATATGAAAGAGAATACTTGATTACTTCATCTTAAAACAGCTGAGATCATAAACGTTTTTTTTTTGTTTGACAGATTGCTTACGTTTGTTTTCACTGCTTTCAGTGATTTTTTTTCATGCATTAATATAATAATACCTATATAAATATACGTGGATGACGTATAATAAATAATTTGACGTGTGCTGCTGTATTTAATTTTTTATGATATTTTGTTAAATTATAAAGCTAGTTTTTGTTTAAGTTTTTGTTATGCATTCGTGGTGGTAGAAATTAAGATTGATCATTTGATGATGAAAAGAAATTGTTCCGGTAGTTGTGTCAGTTATCTGTCATTCATACTTTGTATACCGTATCCGAAGCAATAACGAATGATCTTTAAATCTGGCCATACACGATGAAGCCATGGAACCAAATTAATCATTGTGTAGATGGTTTCAAAATGATTCTGTAGGTTCGTAGATTTTCGGAAAGTTAAAATTTTATGTTACACAATCAGTTAAAATGGCTTGATTGTGTTTTGCCACACTAATTGACGGAGACCGACCACCGAAAATTATAAAATTATACAGCAATATCTGATTGCTCGGATTCTTTCAGTTTTTGTTCAATTTGTCATGGTCGACTTAAGGTCGACGTTTAGGTGGCCTTTACTCTGATTCTAAATTTAAAGCATGCTACAAGTTTTAAAATGAGAATGAAAGCAATTTTTGTTTAAATTTTTTTTAATTGGCCCCTACCCTAGTGTAGACTTCTTTCTGTATTATATAAAAACCTTAATTATATTCTCTATAGCTTATATGTATGTATATTAAACTAAAATCTAATTTCATATTTTTTTTTCATTTCCAGATTTTCAAAAGAAATGACTCAAAGTTTCCAATTTCGGAGAAACAAAAAACTATTCTTCCATATTTTGCATTTGCCGAATTTGAAAAGTCTTTATTGACTAAATAACAAAATCTAATGGGTCACCGTCTTAGTAAAACAACGCTAACTGGTTCAAACACTACCACAAGTAATAAAAGCCAACGGAAACGGTCATCAACTAATGCAGATAATAACATCGCCAAAAGAGAAGTTTATAATACCTCATCATCGAATCTCAATTCATCAGGTCCAACTATAAACGTCATCACAGACACGCAGACATTTTGTTTTGAAACGTGTACTGATTCAAGTTCCTCGTCTAACGGTCCAAGACAAATTATTATTAAAATACAGTTACCCAAAATGGAACCGGATGGAAAGAATATAACATCACCGTCAACCTCATCACCAGATGGCGTTACCGAAAGTAATAATAATTTGAATGTTGAACGTTCAAATATTACAAATGCAATAAGTTTTCAAAGGAATATTTCGTGTGATCAGGGAAATGAAGTGAAATTGAATAATTTAAATGGTGGCTCATCAATGATGTTGAACAATAATAATTTTGTTAGTAATTTTACAAGTGTACCGTATATTAAAGATGAAAGTGGTGATGCGAGGAATCGAACAAATTTGCAGAATTTTAATATTATGGTGCGAAAAATGGGTAACTGTCAGATAATTGATAATGTTGTTGACAGTCGGCAAAGTAGTAATAATAATGGCAGTAGTAGTAATCGAAGTAGTACGAGTAGCGGCGAATTCAGTGATGACATTGTGGATGCAGCTGAAGAAGAATGTTCACCGTCTGCAGCGACAGTGGAATTGTGTGGAGAAGGTGAGTTATTTGATTATTAGTGCTGTTTGATTTTATATTTTAAAAGTCAAATTTGACAACTACAAACTGACAACCCTTTTCTAAAAGTTGACACGCTGTTCGCTATAAATGATTTTATCTCTAACATACTTGTATGTCAAAGTTTGAAGTTGTAGCAACAAATTAAAATTTTTAGAACTTTGCTAACTTAATTTTTTTTTCAGCTGGAAAAAATCACTGCTGTCGCCGAAAAAAGTCCTCCTCATCTCCATCGACAGCTTGTTCATCCTCTAATTCATCATCCACCGCTTATCCCTCAAAATGGCGGTGCTGCAAATGCACATGTCGTGACGCACTGAAAAAACTTCGCCCCAGCTGCAGCAAGAAACAAAACCAAATTACACAAAAAAAAACAAGCCAGTTATCTGAAACGCAACCGCTGGCGGTTGCACTAACAACCTCAAGTGAATTTCCTCGAACGAATACCAACCATTTGGCGCTTTGGTCACCTGATAACGATGTTATTATTCCTTTGACTTCACCGCAATTAGTTGTCGTTCAGTACCCAAATGAATCAGATGCTACTCAAAAGGTCAGTCTAGCACAATTTGCTAATCAAGAAGAACATGCAATTAGTCTGAGGGCTATCGATCTTACAATACCAACAACTCCTGATTCGCCATCCAGTTCAAAGGCAATTTCTCCATACTTGACTTCTTCCTCAGCGACAACACCAAATGATCCAATAGTGCACTCACAGGTAGACTATAGTCATTGGCTTGTACGAGACCTTCAGAAAATCACAAATGCTACATATTATTGGGGTAAAATGGATCGCTATGAGGCTGAAAGGTTACTAGAAGGAAAGCCAGAAGGAACATTCCTACTGAGAGACTCAGCTCAAGAAGAATACCTTTTCTCAGTGACGTTTCGAAAATATGGTCGATCATTGCATGCTCGAATCGAACAGTTCAATCATCAATTCAGTTTTGACTGTCATGATCCTGGCGTACATACAGCACCTACCGTTACTGGTCTCCTGGAGCACTATAAAGATCCGTCAATTGTGATGTTCTTCGAACCAATGCTGACTATTCCCCTACATAGAAATAAAACATTCTCGCTACAGAAACTATGCCGTGCAACAATTGTCAGTCATACAACATATAACGGTGTATCAGAACTCGAGATTCCCATCCGACTCAAGTCATACCTTAAGGAATACCATTACAAGCAGCGTGAGCGCGTCAAACCTTTTGATGAACCCTTTTACACGTGTGCCTAGTAAAAATGCCCGTACCAGGGTTCACATTTAAGCCAACTAACAACAAAAAAAGAATCAAAACAAATTTATACCGTTAACAGCATATCAAAAACCAAAAAAACTGCCCCCCGTTTGACGAATGCAATGCGCAATATGGCCGCTGATCTGTTTGTGTGCCATCGCAGACTTAAATATAAGAATTAAATAAATTCCCCAGTGATGAAAGTATTTATAATTGTTTAAAAAAAACGTGCTTAATTATAAACAAATTTAAAATATTGTAATTTTTTGTTATTTATTTGTATAAACCTAAGTAATTAACCAAACCGACAAACCGCCATTTTGTTGTATGTTAATAATGAAATGAATGGCGGTTTTAAGAAAAATTAAAAAAATCTGTATTATATTTATATCTAAATAAATGAAAATAAATAAAAGTTAGAATATTTATACGTTCATACATGAAAATCAAAACAAAAGCACATTAATTTTTTGTAAATAATTTTCTCATTAGTCGTTACATATCTTTTATTGTTTTGTTGTTTTTTTTTATTTTGTTTTATTAAGTGGAAACCACGCATTATGAACAGACTTTTTTTAATTTAAATTTTTATAAAATAAGAATAAAATATACATTATGTATAAACAAACAAAGTTAATTTTGGCAGTGCCAAAGTATTATTATTATTTAGTTTACTGTATTTATTTGGTAGTTAAAAATTATAGTGGTAGTAATGGAATATTTATAAAATTTATTAAATATAATACTAATCAGAAAAATTCAAATTATTTATATCCATCTATATTAAATATAATATACCTATACCTAATAAAAATGTTAAGAAAAATAAATAAGTTGAAACTAGAAGTGGAAAAAACAAACAAACCTAAAGAGAAGAAATTAAAAAAAATAAAGCTTATCCATTAAAAATTAAATTTGTTGTCTCAAATTTTTATTATTCGGTTAAAGGTGTTAACTATAGTTTCTAAATGACGAAAAATTAATCTTTACAGTTGAAAGTTAAAATGCTACCCGTGACATATTTAAATTTTCTGAACGGAAAGAATATCTACGCGGTAACTGAAAAACCAAGTGAAGGCAAGCAATTCGTTCTCTTTTTAATTTCCTAATGCTTTTGAAGCGTTAAGGTCTAAACAAAAGGAAGTAAAGGGAAGCTTTAATGTTCATTAAGTTCAATTTCTTAAGTCGCCCAGTGGCCAGATGCGAACTTGATTTCACCGCCTTTTTTCCGTACGTTACGTCATTCGTCTTTTTGTCAAGTACGTACGATGTTGATTAAGTTAATATTGCCCCTGCCGCCTGAATGTGGGGTGATATACCTTCCTTTATACTTATTTTTTCAAACGATGGTTTTCTTCTCTTGACACAATTTATATTGTATATACATTTCTATAGTATTTTCATGCTGAATAATCACCGCCTGGCGATCTTAAGAAACATTTTTTGAATAATACATTTTTAGGTTAGTACATTTATTAGTTGTCTATTCTGTAACCCTGATAACAGTCATAAACATATATGATTTTTGTTTTGCTTACGACTCTTGTCAAGAAAATATGGATTTTAGAGCCAATAAAATACATTATATATTATTAATTTGTTTTGTTGACGACTTTTGTTAAGTAACTCTTTAGATGGCGCTGCTCAATGATTATACTATAGAAATTTATATACAATGGTTGCAATGAATAAATAACATCTTTTTATTAAAATCGATCTATATTAATCTACAATTATTACACGGTTCTATCTTATAGTAGGTGATAACTAATAGTTATCTTATAAGACATAACACCAAATTTCAAGTTTCAATAACTTGCCATAATTTTGTGTTTCTTTCTTCTTGTCAACAATTAAAGAAAAGGCAACCACTGCGCGATTTTTGAGAACAGAAAAATGTTTTTTTTTAATGCTTTTGGACCTGTCAAATAAATTGAGTCGACCCAGGGTAAAAGTCAACGAACACTACTAATATGACGTATTAAACTATCATCACGGAAACACCGTGTAAATCGAACAGAAGCTACTTCCACAAAAAAAAATAAAGATTATTTTTGTTCAGCCTTTGATTTTGATCTACAATTTAAAAAAAACAATGCCAGATACATCATCAAAAGAACATCAGACGTTGAAATTTTGCACAGGATCATCTTACACTGGTACTATAGATGATCAAGGAAAAATGACTGGTTTCGGGACCTACCGTTTCCCAAATGGAACCGAATACAGAGGAAATTTCAAAAATGGAGTTTTTCATGGACGTGGAATGATGATAAACGAGTCAAAATTCAAAATGTGTGGTTATTTTTTCAATGGGAAATGCAAGAACTATGATATATTTTTTGGTGATGGTTTGGAATTTGAAGAACATAATTGGAAATATTGTTCTGAATCTGATAGACGATTTTGGATTGAAATTACTCAGGGTATTCCACCGGTTGGTGAGACATATCTAACCAAAGAAAAACCACCCAGATTGATTCCAAAAGGACATTATGACACTGAAGAGGGTTTCTTTGATGCAAAGAGTGAATACATAGTCGATGTGTTGACTGGAGAAAAAATACGTTACGTTTGTTCTGATGAAAAGAAGAGAATTTTAGAAAACTGTAGAATGAATCAAATAGATTTTGAAATGAAAGAAAAATCAGGGAAAGATATGGTAAGAGATTGTGATATCTCTACAGATTCGTGGGTGTCTCTATCAAGTCAAGCACAAAAATATTAAATACAAATTTATTTGTTATTTCTTTTTCAACAGCAGTTCAAAATTATTTTTAAATTCTTAACGTTTTTCATTGCTTTGAAACTGTTATAATTCGGCCATTTTGTTTATAAAATAAAAAAGCTTTTTTTTACGTCAAGCTCAATACATAAACTTTAAAACAGGAAATAAGCTTTAGTAGTTTGCGTATTAGATACTTACATTTCCTTAAGAATGAATTGAAGTTGGCATATGTCACAGATAGGTGGCTTTTTAGTTTGGCAGTTGGCGTTTAAAACCGATTTGAAGTTTCTTTTAGTACATGGAATTCAACGATATTTGTACAGCTTCAAAATCAAAAGGAAAGTATCGCAAACATGTGATTAAGAAGGTACCTAATAAATAAAAGAGGATTGTCAGAGAATAGGTAATATTATTCCTTCAATCGGTTACCATGATAGGGCTCGCTGTCTAACTCAATCCAGTCAAACAATTTACCGAGTATAGCTTTGATTTTGTGTTATGGAGCAAATGGCATATCAGCAACATTATATCGATACGGCTTTATCTTCAGTGATATTTTACAACGTGCGAACATAAATATATTAGTGACATCACTTGGGAACAGTAACTTTTTTGTCGTACGATGATTTGTATCGTGTTTTAGTTTCTCTATGTTTTGGGATCCTCTTGCCTACGGCACTCATTGACAAAAAACATCTTTTCACTAATCTCTAGTTTGATGTGACGTTTCTCCAGTGTCTTTTTATTTTGAAAATGTTCTATTACATAATGGATCTATACTTTCTACTGTTCTATTCGCTATTATTGCTAGTAAAAGAGCGTGCAGGATGGTTCGATGGTGACGCTAAACATTGGCAAGTCCCAGATCAATTTACTAGTAAAACAACCCGTTGATTTTCGTCAACCGGAATTCATAGAATGGTAACAAACATGGTTCCTTATTTTTACAAACCATTTTTATCCTTCTTCATTCCCATGATAGCAGTGATTTCGTTCGGGACTAGAACTTTCCCACTCAGGGATCTGCTTGTGGGGTTTGCCGAACTGACCTCAGAAAATGTCAGGTAACCCCAGCCTCTCAGTTTTGATTCTACCATCAATACGTATCAGGCCAAGTGATTGCTGGGGTCGTTGTTTTTGTATTTTTCAGGAGTTTTGAGGCCTCCTGCTTCGCGCAACAGAACGTGGTATTGCAATGCTTTTTATGAAGGGTTTTCAGCTTCCTTGCTTGGTCGTGCTGTATTATGATCATGATGGTATTTTTTACTTTAACTTTTAACTTCACAGATTTTTAAATTGTTCCATGTCTGAGGTGAACTAATGGCTGATATTGAATTATGAACTTTTGGCCTATAGACGTATAAAGTTATAACACAGTACTGTTTTATATTTAAAACAAACAAGTTTTTTTTTTTAAAGTTGTGGTTTTTTTATTCATTATTATATATATTTGATTAAAATAATTTTATCATTATAACTTACATGAAACATAAAAATTACGTTGCCGATTTTGTGTTTGTGTTCTTTATTATTGCTAAATTTCTTTTATAACTCAGCTCAGGACGCCTTTTTTGTAGTGACAACACCGCAAATGTAAAATAATAAGATTTTAAAAATTAAAAAAAGTAACACTTATACTGACCACCTATATGAGCAGAATGAGCATCCCTCGTCTTGGATTTGAATATTTACTTATGAGGGAAAAGTTTTTATTTCTTTTTTAGTGAACTTTTTAAAGATTATTTATAATTATCCTAGTTTACAGATAAAACTAAAAACAGAGGACACCATTTTACATACGTGTGTGCATGATGAGTGAGTGCGTTTCGTGCAATAATTTGAATAACAACAACCTTTCCTAGCGACGATACCGATCTCGTGAAGGCGACCTTCTACGGTTGCTACTACTGCTGCTGCTGTGATGATTGGTACTGCGTCCACGACTGCGACTGCGGCTGCGAGATTTCGGCGAGCGTCTGCCAGATTTGTGCTTGCGGTCACGACTGCGTGAACGATGGACACGGGAGCGTCTGTCCAGTTCACGGCCTCCAACAAAATATCTCGACTTATGTTTGTCTTCGTCACGTTCATGGTACTTGCCTGCTCGACGGAGATCAGCTTTTCGTGGCCCAGCAGTTTTTTCAAGCTCAGATAATTTATCTCGGATTGCCATGAATCCCAAATGCAGTTTTCCTCCGAAATGATCGGCTAAACGAATATCGTTATCGTGAATACCCAAATATGCTGAACAGACCTCGCAAACGCGCAACTTCTGCTGTTGGTACGTTGACGCTGGCATGGACGTCCGGTACTCGTGTTCGGCTTTCACTTTTCTTGAACGAAGATCATCGATTTCCTTCATCAGGGATATACTCTCTTCGACTTCTCCGGCTTCACCTAAAGCTTCGGCTTTTGCCAGTTTCTTACCAATTTCCTCTGCAAGTGCATGTACAGCATTAGCCTTTTCAGCTACCTCAGCGGTCAGTTCTTCTTGGGTTTCGGCTAGACGCTTTTTAGCTGCCTCTGTTCTTCGATCGCAGTCAGCAATAAATGCCTGCAAATGTTCCATTGCCTGAAATTAAAATTTATAGATGAGAAGAAGAATTTATGGTTGTACAAATAAAAAAGACTTACCTCGATATCATAGAAAAAATCACGATTTTTAGCTGCACTTTCGTAATCGGCACGGAAAGCCAAGTCATGGACTTTGGGACATTCGCCAAGGTCCATGCGCTAAAGAAGGAAGGAAATAGATTGAAAACGGTTAGAAATCGGTATTGAAATGTTTTTTTTTTATAATTTTGTGGAAGTCCCAACGAATATTTATATTTTGAATTTGAAACTTACTTTGCAAGCGAATTTTGTTGGAAAAAAAGGCGGTGTAGGAGGCTGAATAGAATAAAGAGAACGGTCTACCCAAGTTTTTTTTATCATTGCAGGATATCTTGTCAACCCTTTAACTCCTTATGAAATAAGCTGTGTTAGTTTACTCTCAAAAACTTCCAAAATCTGCTCAACTCAATATCATTTGATTGTAATGATTTAAATTGGGTAGAATTCGGCAATTTCAGAAGGAAATACAGGACTATTACATGAAAAAAGATCTGAGATTATTCCTGTAAAAATTGCGTTTTCTATAGTGTATATCCTAATTAATTTACGTTGTAACAAAAACGCTGACACATCTATGTAAAGTTGAAATTTATCAAATATTTTATTCTTATGTTACCAAAATGATCTCATAGATACAATATTTGTCTATCTCTACATAGACGACGAATTTTGAGACAAATCGATTAAATTAATATTGTTTTGCGTATGTATTGCTAAGCACAAAGGATAATAAGGCTTTATGCGTCAGACAATGTGACGTCGGTTTGTCTATGCTATTCTTATATACCAAAACCATAAAAATGGGTCATCAAACTTTATCTTTATAACCTTGAAAGCATGTATTCATATAAAGCATATTCTATTAATTCTAAGCATGTAACGCCTTTCTTAAAGAACTTGTTAGATGGAGGCAAATAAAACATTATTATGTCATAAAGTGCCTGTTATGTATGACAAATCACTCAACCTGCATTAATGTCCCTGTAATATTAATAATATTTTTGACGGTAAGGTTCATTCCATTGCAAATGTAACAATGTAACAAGTGTTTCGTGACACTAGTTACTAGAAATAAAATGGCGGTGAATAACAGACCTTCTTTTATAATTTTAATGATTAACCTGTGGATTTCGAAAGTTTGTTCTTAGACAATATCGACAAGAACCTATCGTTCTTTGAAATGATATCGGTTTTTTTTTATAGGGATATCTTTTTTGAACATGCAAATGCCAGCTGAGTCGGCCTTACTGTTCGTCAGATATTCTCCTTCATGTGAAGATGTACCTACTTGATTTTGTCTAAGCTATTCTTTTATATTTTTATTTTAATATCAAAATCTATTATTTAATTCAGTTAACAACAACGGATAAACGTAGAAACTACATTAATAAATTACAAGTTGTCTGCCATTTCATTCACTAGTATGCTTGCAGCTTATTCAAATATGGATTTAAGATTCCACATGTTATTTAATTTTTTTTTTAAGTAGTATTTGAGAAGAACTTTTTCATAGCATTTTAATGAAAAATTAATCATTTTGAATGCGTAAGTATAATTAGTTAAAGCACTTCTCTTCATTTATGTGTATCTATGTCATTTCATTTTAAATAATGTTTAGTTTGTATGTAGGTAGGTACCTAGTTTGCCACCATGTGAGCTATGAAGTATTCATTATGTTATGGTGTTACCTTCGTATTCTTTATCTGTTTTTTTTATTAGTGACTATGTATAGGTATAAGTAATTTAATCTGTTATGGAAACAAGAAGATTCACTGAAATAGATATGGATTGAGTTGAAAAATATCTCTCAAGCACTGAATTAAGCAATCCTAGTTTGATGTTACAATGCGGCTTTTTAAATAAGTATTTCTTCGATTGATGAACTTTATACATGAATGTTATACCATGTGTAAATTTTATTCACATCACTAATATTAAAGAAATAAATTGTATGGCACGACAGCATCAGGAACATAATGAAAGCCTAGTGAATTCTACTTTAAACCAATCTATTTATATGTGTTGATGGAGGACTGGTAAAAGGTAAGATCAGATATACTTCATGAAGATAAGTGATATTCTTGGAACATTTGTTAATCTTCGTATGATACCGACCCACTGAAAAAAACATAGGTCTTTGGTTGAGTTTGAACTCAGTGCTTCGCCGTGCATCACAAAGGCGAACAGATCAGAAACTAAACTGTTCTGTCAATGCTGAAAATTCACTTTTCTTCAAGAGTATCATCTGGCCAACAAAGTATAAAAGAAGCGATTGAAGAATCATCGTGTAGGCAGTAAGGCAACTATTGGAAGATTAATGGCGGTTGTTTTATCTGTTCTGAATTTTCATGTTTCTGACACTTTTTTTTAGTATAATATAAGTCACTGTAGGAAGTAACCACCGTCGAACTACGCGTGCAAATAATAAAACTTTATTATCATTATGATAACTTCATTATCAGTGTCAACAAAAAATCATCTTCAGCGCCAAGATCAACTTTTTGGATGATTTTGTTTTACTTGAATCACACAAAAAAACACAATCTTAACATTTTCCAAGAATTTCTACAAAGAAAAAAAGCGATAAGAAAATTTTCTGCCGAATTTCCTAGTGTGTTAACGGTAAGCCAATGTCATTACACAACGTGCAATTTTAAGATTTACCCATCGCCAATTAGAAAAAAGGCGTCATTTCCCAATTTTCCATCGATTTTTGGAAGCGGGTTTTTTTTATTGTGAAAAATCAAGTTAAGGCAGCACGAAGGTTTTGCATTTAAGGGGCCAATTATTGAAAAACCATCAGGAAAAGTTGATACAAATGAAAACAGCTTTAATAGCGAAAAAATGTATCAGTGAATCGACTTTCTTCCTTATTCAAGCACAAATAGTTTTTTTGACTTGAATTTGACAGTGAAAATTGAACTCAAATAATTGGAACGATGTGTTCCAATGTACGAAAAAATAAATTCTATCAGTAAAATAAATAAATGCATTTTTTGAAATAAATATTTGTTCAATTGAACATTTTTTTTTAACAAAAAAAAAAACTCTGAGTTATTTGAATTCGAAGTCTAGCACTTGTGTTTTAAATAAAACGAAATCATAGTTAGTTATCGATTTGAGATTTTTTCCTTGATCGTTTTCCTGATTAGGAAATGTTAAAGTCGATACGATACAAAATTTCTATTTTCCGTTTACTTTAAAAACTAACGTTACACTACAAGCGAACTTTTTTGAAATCACTCAAAGGCAAAACTTTGGCGAAAGGAGTAGTTCTCTATTCGAACGTCGAAACTAGCTTTTCTTATATTTCCACATCTCGGATTTCCGACATGTTCGCTTTGAGGCGAACGTTCGATTTGCTATTTAATAGGGGCCCCAAAGGAAGTAAGTTAAAACTCAAAAGTACAAAAATCGATGAGAACCAAAAATGAGATATGAAATTAAAAATTATGCACTTCGTATTCGCACGAGCGTTACCATGCATTTTAATAGAAATGTCTATTTCGATTGACAGAAATGTTATTTAGAACATTCTTTTTTGATAAGATTCAAAAATCCAATATCCAATGTGTGATAAATCAAAATCGGTCACATTTCCAAATGAATATCATAAGCTATCGGAATCTGGTGTTTTCAATTTTTGCACACAACTTATATAATATATAGTCCAGTTCAAGCATTTCTTTTTATCATTGATGACCAAAGTTACTCTATCGTCCCTACGTGATTTCTAAAGTTACCTACTTTGATTACGGTGATTTAAAAATATGAATTGACAGGGAAACTAAAAAAAAACACATTTTTACCTAACTGTAGGTATGGTAATTGCAATGTCTCGCCTGTTAGCATTTGAAGACAACTAACTTTATTTGTTTTCTCAACAACACGACTTATTTTAAATATAAAGTTTTTGACTTTTCAAAGAACAAACATATCATACCTACCTAATTAACTATTCTGTTTGGATCAGAAGAAGTAGGTATATCGAGAAATATTCTTAACTTTTCAACTACCTCGGACACAATATAGATCTAGTAGGTTCACTTTCACCCCAAAGCATACCAAACTATACCATTCACATCTATCAACTAATTACTAAAACAAAAAGGGGCATAATTGTGGGTTTTCTGGTAATCCTCAGCTAAATATTGAATATCAACTTTTATACAGAATAGCGCAGGAGTTTTAAATAAATATAAACTTTAAAAGGTCAAACTGAAAATCGTTACAAACATTATAATTACAAGTAAAAAGGACTTATGTCCATAGGTACATGATGAACTTTGAAAAAGAGAACTTCTGTAGAGAATTTAAGTACGTTCCCTCTTTATTTCACCGGCTATTCTTTGCAAAAACATCTGCCTTCATACCTACCTACCTATATATCTAGGGAACCTAGGTAGGTATGAATTCAAACCAAATTCAATTATTCATTCCAAGAGACGAAGCCAGACATATCAATGTGCCTTAGGAGTCTTTTTGGCAACAAATGAATACCTACCTACCGAAAGGGGAACTACATAACACATTGTAAAAGTTATGTAAAATAATACCTCTCTTTCTCTCATAAACAGAAAATTCATTTCAACAACTGCTTTTCCAGAGTGTACGTTACGTACGCTACGATTTACGGTGTACCTAAAATATAAAGCCTGGCGACGAGTGGAATCAGGGGTGGATTAAGGAAAATAAATATTAAAAACAAAATTCTCACAAAGAAACGATTATAAAACGAAACAATTGAGAGGCTGAGCCTGTTGTTGAGAATAATTACAAATGAGAGATAAAATGATGTCAGTCTTAATAAAAGGTTGATTTCACTGACGTCACAAAACCAGTTATTTTTTTCATTGAATGAGTCACAAAAATATCATTATTGTGAAAATTTAAATGAATAATACTTCTGCCTTCATATTGCCATGGTATTTGGCATGAAAAACATAGTGTAGTTTTCGTACTACCTGCTAAAGCAACGTACAATAAGGAAATCCACTCCAAATACCGTCACCGTCTGTTTCTGTTCCTATAGCTCTATCTATATACCATCTTGTCACTTGTACTTGTAGACTTGCCCTCTTCCGAGAGATTCGATTCGACGCTGCTTGCTGTGCCTGTACTCTGTGACTCTGTGTGAAGCTGATTCAAATTGGCCTAACATCAACTGGTGAATGGCTTCACGAATCAGTTCATTTTAAAACGTCGTCGTGCTTTGTTGGAATCCTCTAGTAAAAATACATTTCCCCTATTATTCGACAGTCGACACAGAAGCAAAAATATAATAAAACAAGTTTCTCAAAAAAAAAAAAAAAAAAAAGAGAATCAACAGAGAAAAAATGTAAATAAGTGTATAAATTATATTGTTGCATAAATTTATGCTCTTGAAAACCGTATATACATCAAACCACTACTTTTGGGCTCTTCTAAAAAAATATTTCATAATTTTTTTTTGTGTGAAAATCAATAAGAGGTCATGTGTGAACTAGCTACTTGGACAGTTGTTAGACCGTTCTTAATTCGCGGCCTTGATTACGAGTTTTCCAATATTTGGTTTTCTTTTTGTATTTTATTTTTAACTGAAAATTCGCAAATCTAATAATAATGACACACTGAAGCGGAAATTTTGCCTCGTTGGATACCTATGTAACAAACCAACCTACTCAACCGCTAAGCAAATAAAAATGTGTGTTTTTTTATCATTTATGTTTTCAAAGTAAATGAGAAGCAGATGAAGAAGAAAAAAACATGACTTTCGAAAATGTTTTATAACTGTCGCGCGGGCAAATGAAGCATTTTTCGTTACGTGTTTTTGTTTTATTAATTTGCCACATTTAATATGTTTGACCATTTTATTTGTCTGGACGAGAGATTGTGTGTATCAATAAAAATAAAAATAATGGTCCAAGAGATAACATTCTAGCCTTCAAGATGACCTGATGATGTTTTTTTTCTGGGTTTCAATATTTGCAAACACGTCATGTTAATGTGCGGCGCATTTCGAAATCTAAATCTAAATATAGATTTATTTTAAATGATCTTCCTCCAATTGAACAAATTCCAAAACCGATGACAGAAATGATTCTATTTGAAAAAAATGTTTCTGTTCAATTTTCTAACTTTTATAGCTGTTGCATTGTGTGTTGGATTTAACCATTTATTTATCATCACTAGAACCCGTTTTATTTTTTAGATGTCATTAGCTAAGCATTGTTTTCGAAAAAAAAACGTGAATAAATAAACTGTAAATACAATTATAACCGGTAGTTGAAATGAAAATTATGATTACAATTTTTTCAGATAACAGAAATAGTATTTCATTTTTTTTTTCATTTAGTATGTATGAGTAATTAAGCTAACACAAAGCAGCTGTATTCGTTTACTTCCCAAAACTGCCAAATTCTGCTCAAATTAAAGTCAATAAGGCCTTAATTGAATTGAATTGAGATTAAATTAAAGAAAATGTGTCAATTCGTTTAGTTGGAAAGTAAAAGAACACAGCTAATAAAAAATTGCAAAAAAAAAATGTAAAATTTCTTTTGGGAATTTTTTTTTAACTAAAAGCAAAAGAACAGGCATTCTTTTCTGATCTCAAAACATGACTTTTGAGCTCATTTTGATAGATTAAGTGCAGTTTCGTCTTTAACGATATAAACTGCAATCAATTTTGATAGGAAACGCAATTTTTCAAGTCAAGTAGTTCTAAACCAAAAGCTCTGATCACAGCAGGCCGAATTTGCTCTGAACAGAAAGCGCTTGAGCACTTTTCTGAAATAAAATTATATATGATTATAATTTATAAATATTGTGACAACTGACAAGCTGTCAAATATATGAAGTTGGCCGTGCTCAACTTCGCGTTTCATCTACATTTTACTTCATAATTTTATTCTGAGCTCTAGAGCGTGCTTTAAGTAAGCACTGTACAAAAAATAAACACAAGTTGAGCCCTGTGATATTTTAGACAGCTCAGTGAACAGCTATGAACTTAAAAAGAAAAACGCCTTTTTGTTGAAAAAATTAGGTAATCTCGGCTGTTCTAGATTGCTTAATTGGACACTTCAGAGTAGCTTAGGTGAATTCTAATATTCTGCACTTGCTATTCAATCAAAACAATCAAGGTTCAAGAAGAACCTAACTAACTCATCGCACTAAACACTCTTAATTTATAAGAATTGCATGCTTTCTCAATCTTCAGAAAAGCTCTTAATTTAATGTTAATAAAGTGACTCAATATTAAATAGTTTTGAAAATTCAACAATCCCAGAAAATTCCAAGAACTTAAAGAAAAATACCTTGTTGAATAACAACGTGGTGACATTTTGTGAATTCTAATTACATACAACATACAAGGTCACACTAACTCATAGTTCATAAGACTCCTCTTAATTGTATTATTTCTATAATAAATTGTTAGGTCGCGTGTTGAAGCTATGCTTTCTTTTTCTTTAACTTTACAAACTTTTACAACAAGTACCTACGATTATAACGTTAATTTGATTCAACTATAATAATTGAATTATGCGTTAAGAGAAAAAAAACGCGATAAGTTGTTTCACAACATTTAGGGCTCACGTTTTTTTCTTGCCATCCACTTAAGACAAAAGCAAAAACAAAAATAAAGAATACATTAATTAAGTTAATAGGATTGTTTATATATTTACACCATATTGTCATCATCATCAATTCGTTTGACACTTATGTAGTTTCCATAAAACAACTCAAAGGTTAATACTAATCCAATTTGAAAAATTGCACTTTATTTATTTTTGGAGAACGGGGTTCAACTTGGTAGAACTATTGCATTAGCTAATGAAATATATTATACATAGGTATCATGTTTTTATTTTTATTAAAATTTAACTGATGATGAATCATTCATCATCATCACTATCTGGATGTGGAACGACCCACATAGGTGTAATTTTCTAATCAATTTATTTAGCTACAGTAAAACAGGAAAAGTTTAATTTGTAAAATGCAACGATTCGTGTGATTTGAAATCGTATATGTGCTACGAGATATTTCGTATTTATTATTGTAGTTAAATGTTACAATAATTTTTTAACATGAGTGTGTAATTTATATAAATTGAATGGAACGACAGATAAACTTCGAGTGCCAAGGACTTGTGACTAATACTACCAATCAATTTTTTCGTGTGCTTATTTTAAAAGACTGAAAGGAGCTTACAATTGTTTACTGAATTCAAAAGGGTAAGGGCTTTTAACTTTAGTGAGGGTCTCGAATTCAGTTTATTGAAAAGTGAACTTTTTTCAAAATCTCCAACAGATGAGTGCGACAAATGGATAAAATTCCACATGGAAATTTTATTGGAAAATCAAATGTTTTATGACAAAAGTTGGAAGCACAAATTTTTAATTTCAAAATCCGAAAAAACTACTTCAAAAAACAACAATCTTCTTCAAAATCGTCTGACAATTGAAACTAAAATTTTCTATTTTCCTTTCACAGAATTTCTCATTGGAAGGACTACAAAATAATCCCCCATCCAATAAATACCCTTAAAATGAGGGGTCAGAAACTACAATATATAGCCTCGTTGCTGATTGTTTTAGTGGCTACAGGTCAGCTTGCAGAATGTAAGCGAACTTACAGTAGCCGTAGTCGCGGAAGCGGCAGTAGTAGCAGCAGCAGCAACAGCCGCCGAACATCATCACATTCCTCTGGATCAGTTACAAAGCCAACATTCTCAACATCAAATTCGAATTCACATGCTGAGTTGTCGAAATTGAGCTATTCCGGTTACAATTCACAACCAAACAGACCAAGTGCTCCGGCTTCACAACCAGCCGCTCCTATCGGTTGGAATGTGCCAAAGGCACAAGGACCACCACCATCGTATTCGGCCACGAATCCAATTGGTGGAGCGAAACCAAATATACATGAAGCCCCGCCAGCATATAAACCAAGTAATGCTGCTCCACCGTCCTACTCAGCGGCCACAAACACTAACAGCAGGCCTTTCGGAAGTGGAACAAATACTGCTGGTTCATACGGCACCGGGGCAGCTGCTGGAGGAACTTATGGAAATTCAGGCGGAGCCTATGGAACTTCAGGCGTCCATCATGCGGGAACGGCTTATAGACCAAGAGCTAACTCAACTGGAGGATTTGGAAATAGTGGAGGTCATTCACCAATTCAAGCTACCAACTATCAAGGAGTTCAATCAAGTTATCCAAGGCAACAGATGCCCGCTGGAGCAACCTATTACCCGTCTAGTGGAAATTTGCCAACCGGTGCAGTTTATCATCCACAAGGACTTCCAGCCGGAGCTTCTTATCATCCACAAGGATTACCAGCTGGAGCATCTTACCATCCTCAAGGATTACCAGCTGGAGCTTCTTATCATCCCCAGGGAATACCAGCAGGAGCAACATACTATCCAGCAGCTGGTGGAATCCCAGCAGGAGCAAGTTACTATCCTTCAGCTGGTGGAGTTCCACCAGGTGCCAGTTTCTACCCAATGGGACAAATGCCACCTGGCGCCACTTACTACCCTCAGGCTTCTCCGACAATTGTACAAAAGTCTTCTGGACCTGGTTTAGGTAATTAATCATTTTTATATTCTTTGACATCTACTCTACTAATTTAAAATTGTTATTATTTTTTTTAGGAACTGGTTTGATTGCGGGAGCTTTGGGTGGAGCAATTCTTGGGCATGCCTTGACCCCCTCTGGATCTAACAGCGGATCTTCTTCACACTATCAGCCTGCTCCTGCTGTCAGCTCCTCAGATGGAGATAGGGACCGCATTATTATCATCAATAATGGACCACCAGGCTCAGTGACAACAACCAATGCTGACGGAACTACTGTTATTAATTCAGGTGGTGCCGCTGCCGCTCCAGCTGCTCCTGCGCCAGCCCCTGCTGCCCCAGCCGGTGCTATGCCAGCTGCTCCTGGTCCTGCTGCACCCGCAGTAGCACCAGCTGCAGAGCCACCAGCTCCCTTAGCACCATTTGCTCCGGGAACTTTTGACAATTCTAGCACACCGGCTCCAGCATCGGGAGCAACACCTGCAGCTGGAGAGACACCAGCACCTCTTGCACCTGGCGCAGTAAGCCCAGCACCGGGTGCTGCACCAGAACAACCACCACCAGGTGGCTTGATTTGCGTTCCAATCATGGTTAATGTCACTGATCCTGCTGATCCAACTAAGCAAAAACAAGTAGAACAAATTGCATGTTATCCTGCTCCACCAGCTCCCCCAGCCGGAGAAACCACACCTGCACCTGGAACTGCCCAAGCAGCTACTGTCGCTGAACAACCAATACAACAGCAACAACAAGCAGCTGTGAATGCTGCAGTTCCAACTCAGAGAACATCAACCGCTGAGCTACCCGATAGCTCGCCTATCCAAAAGGCGTCTAGTGGAGCCAATTCCATTTATGCAGTCTTCTCAACGTCATTGTTTGCATTTTTATTAGCGTATTGCATGCATTAAATAGGAAATTAATCAAATAGCTTTATATTGGCAAAACTAGTCTTGGTATCTCAAAGAACACAAAATTAAGCGTTTTCTATGGCAGCTTTGAAAATCTATTGATATTATTGAAATTGGCTCGCACTTTTTTTTTCTTTGTGATATTATTGAAGAAGAAAAAAGAGAAAAACAGGCTTTACAGCTTTTTGCAAAATATACAAAATTGTTATCTCTCTATTTCTCACACTCATACAGAACACAGACCAAAAGTAACTTATGGCTTAACTATTTGTGAACAACAACCAACTTCTAACTGTGCCTTTTTTTATATTTCTTTTTTTGTTTTTTTTTTTTTGTAATTTACTATTTTGTAAGTAATTGTTTATATTAAATATTTATATATTATTGAATTCAATGTGAGATGTATTTTTGAAAAATTGTACGTGAATAAATGTCTAACAATTTTGAGTTCTTAGATGGAAACAATAAATTGACGACATTTAATTGAATTTATTATTTAATCGCATCGGAATAATCCGTGAATTTCATGATAGTAACTGATTTAATTTGCTTTTCAAGTAAAAAGTTTAAATGTATCGAAACTATCATCAAAGCAGTATTAAGAAAAAAAAGTTAAAGACATGTGATGTCGAGAAACTTGATATTGATAGAATACGACAGTACGTCGAAGAATGATCATTTGCGAAGTCAAGCAAATGAAAAAAACTAATCGGGATTTACCGAGGAGTTTCCAACCAAAGTCGGAAATTCTGAACTATTTGTGACGGAACCAAAAGTCTTCTTTATATAATGTAGTTTAAGTGAGCATACTACATTTTGCAACGTGCACTTGATGTATGGGTAAACTTTTTGAGGGAAAAGGATAGAATACTGTTAATTTTCTTATATCATAAAGGCTCTTACGGGCATACATATCGTGTGGTTTTTGCAAAGAGTCACTAAGTGCACGCACGATATATTTGAATGAAATAATTTTTTATCAAACCGTGCAAGACCTCTCAAAATTTAACTCCCGTCGTATTACTAAGAGATAAATCATGTCTGGACAAACAACAATAAGATGAGCTTAGTGACACAGGAACAGTTTAAAGGTTTTACAAAATCTTGGATGCAAGTCCTAGAGTTACACGACTGGCCACCGAGATCGTGCAGTTTAAAATGCCCCCTTGTGGGGTTTTTTAAAGTCATATGTCTATTGGAATAAACCACAAACCACCACTGGTCTGAAAGCTAACATAATCAATGTTAAGGGTAAATGCAGCCCGATTAATGCACCAGAGTTATGGAAAATATACGTTTCGGAGTCGCGGCGAACATTTGAATGATGTTGAACTCCATCCACAATGGCATACATGCCCTCTAAATAATTAATACAAAAATCAATGATTTCTCACTCACAGTTTGTTTTATCTAAATTTAAAGAAAGAAAAATTTAATAGAAACACATTTACAAAAAGTATTAGAGCCGTTGGTATAAAGATAGGCCTTCAAAGTCCTGTATAGAGAGAAGTGTAACAAATCGAAAGCACACTCTATATTCCACATAATGTAAATATGATAGAGATAGTTACCGTCAAGGACGATCGTAAAGAACTACCTGCATTGATCCAACATATTTCAATACATACTGAAAAACTTAAGACTTCTTTAATAAAGCCTGAGTTCTCGTAAGTTCAATGGAACTGTTACTTACTACTGTTTTTAAAACTAGTGGGAAACAATATTTAGGTTAGAGAATGGCCAAGCTAAATTCACAAACATAAATATTATCCTTCTTTAAGTACAATCCTTTACGTGCACAAAGCATGCTTGCAAATCAATTGTCAATAAAACAATTTATTTTGCAGAAATTTTGTTACTACTGGAGATGCTTTTTTACAGACTTAAATGAGGTCATCGGGTTACACGTTAAAAATACCCGTATTTAAACAATTGCTATTGTACTGCGCAAAACAAAAAATCAACTTGACTCATAAGTACAAACATATATGCATATGCATATATTATTAAATAAAATTACAATTTGCGCAAAGCAAAAATCCACACAGAAAATATAATTTTCTAAATTACCCAAAGATAGTAACAAAAATATCAAATTGATCTTTGACTTTTTTTTTCTCTCATAAATAATATGAACAAAATGATTATTGTGAAAGGTACTGGACAATCTGTTATCTCAGTTCAAATACTTTATTGAACAAATCTAAAAATTTAAAATCTCTATAGAAATTTGTAATTAAATTTTAATAATTAAAATATTTGTACAGGTTTCTTTGTCTGTAAGTGAATAATAAGAAACAAAATTGATTGTATATTAAAAAAAATTGAAAGAGAAATCGATAACATAAGAATATTAAAACTTGTTCGCTTAGCCAAAATAATGCAAACGATTAATTTTATTTACATTAAATTAGCATTTTGTTATTGGATTTGTAGAATAAAGATGCTAAAGTGTTAAGTAGTTTCGGAAGATTTCACTGCTTACTCTTGTTAGGTTTGGTGATAATAATAATATACTTAACAAAGCAGTGACGCGTTTGAAGTCATTTTATATTCAAATGATTGTTAATTGTAGAAATGTCGGCCCGAAATTGTAGGAATCTAAGCATTATAACTTAGAATACTTTATAAAATAGGATCTTCTTCGGTCGGGGTTATTTTACATAGTAAGAACATTAAATGAGAAGGAACAATTATTTGACATTGGAAGAAAAGCTGAAATCGATGTCTACCATGCTGAAGGATTTACTTGAACCGCTCTTTAGCTCGCACAATAATGTATTTATATTGTTAGGAATTATTTTCCTGAACAGGAGAAGTAACGCTTCTGTTTCGACAAAGAGTACGTTTCACGGAATGTTCAACAAGAAAATAAGCATAAATATCGGAGTTACAAGTTTCCACTATTTAATTATTGTCTTGGTTATACAACATACTAAGATGACTTGAAAACATCTAAAAATACTTGCTGAAACCAGTTTTTAATAAATGTTTGCTTGTAGAAACTCGAAACTCAAATGTACGTTTGATGCTTTGGCTACCTTATTTAACGTATTAGAAAATGTATGTGGATAGCTGGAACGAAAAGTTTATGAAGAAAGGAAACAATATTATAGTAGGAAGGGTTAATGTACGCCGTAAGTGAAATTTTCTCTAAACTACTTGACTTTTCTGTATAGTTCGCTCAGTTTTGGTTTCAAGCGGTTCTATACTAATAACGTGTTTGTATCAAACAAAATTACGGAACATCCAGTTAAGATGCATCTGTAATAGTAAATAAATACACATTGGATGAAGTTCGTTGATTGAGTATACTGAGAATATAATACCACAATCTGATGGCCAGTACTGGTTTGACCAAGGCAAATCAAACACATATGAAATCCAAAGTTTAAGTATGAAATTGCAAAGACATCACGATTAATCAAAAGACTGAAAATGTTTTGTTCGTGGACATGGACCTGGTTGAATTTTGTTGAGAAAATAAGCCCAACAAATCTGTTTTGAAGCAGAGTCTCAGAGCAAAAGTCTACCATATCTGGATTGTTAAAGCTCTTGATTTTGCCGGATAATACATAAACCAACAACTCACCGCTTGCGAGAACAAAGGGAATATTACTTGGAGTCTTCGGTACCATTCAATATCAGCAATACCGGACGATATCGGATAACGGCTATAAAAGAGCCACAAATAATGCTATTATTTAGTATACAAATTAACAAAGTAATGTACACCTTAAGTTGTGAATGTATATTACCAAATAGAGGAGGGAAAGCAGCGATGAAATCATAAGTGGAGGATAATTCTCATAACTAAGTCTATATTTTCTATCCATTTGCGAGCTCGTGTCTTTATCGTCATTAAATGTCTTCATTATCAGTAAAAAAAATAAGCTCAATAAAATCATGTTTACTTTCATAATTGTATTTATAAAGGGTTTGTTTTATAATCTCTTAACATGTTTATATACTCTACTGTTAAATTTGTTGTTTGCTGTTCTGACTAACCTTATTTAAACATACTCAGATTTAGCAAGCACTAAATTAAACTAGATTTCGAGCGTACAAAAAATTATCTTAGATTTTCTAAGTTATAAAACAATCTTTTGAAGTAATTACTTATTTTCAAAATGCGAATATTAAGTTATGATTGACGTCAAATTATAAAATTATTTTAAGGTGAATTTAAGTTTGTGCGTTATATATGTGTTCTAGTATACTTCTCAGATTTAACGCTTCTACCGAGCTGTTTAACAATAAAAAGAAACAGACATCATAATTAGAAACATCCGCTTTCAAGGTTTAAGCAAATCGATTATTCTTAGCCAGTAATCGCAATTATATGCAGTAAAATTATATGGGTTTTGTAACCATATTTCGTTCTTAATTTATGACAACTGTAATCAAAATAACAATACAATACTTTTTGTGATTAGGTAAAGAGACAGAGTTTTGTTTTACCAGTTAGCTACATATATTTTCTAGATTGGAAATGATGCTACTTTTAGACCAAGAGAAGCAAAGGTGAAATTGAACGTCGTGGACTTAAAATGTAGAAAAGAAGTTATAAATACTAGATGACAAACTCATTGACAAACAGCGAAAAAAGAAGGGGCCCTTGGATGGATACCTTGTGGTACTCCGGAAGGAACAGCAATGCAATTCGACAAAACGCCATTGATAAAATCGGTTCTCTTCTTGTTAAGAATACAGATGTTTAGTGTGTATTATTTATTTCGGCAAAGAGCGATGTTTCTGTCAGAGATAACATTGTAAGAACAGTTACCTTGCTAATTTCTGTGCGTAATCTTTCTACGTTTTGGCAGAGGATTCCTATTGATTGCGATGACGAGGACTAAGTCTTGTTATATTAAATGACTAGAAGTATGAATTGCATTTTCGCTTTCATTATTTTTAACATCGTCGAAAAAAAGGAGAAGAATGTTTTATTAAAAAGCAGTAGAGCGATAATGTTAAGAATTGTGGGACCAACATGCTGAATCCGAATCCATAAGATGAGCTGCATGGACAACAGATTATCTTTGTCACTTTATGGTAAAAAGCATTACCTCTGAAAAAACACACAAACCACTATATCACACGGTGCATTGCATCGACATTTTTTATTTTAGAATTTATAATAAAGTTTTGGTTTAGTGGAATTTTGAATAATTTTTATTTTTATTTTATGTTTTAGTATTGGTTCTACGCGACAAGCCCGGGTAGCAGATGCAATAATTTCTACTGAGATATATGCACATGCAAAAGAATAATGCTGATTATACTCAAGTTGTTATTCTGGTTATAAAAGTTTATTCAATCAAGTAACATGAAAAACCATTAATTAATGGCGAATAAAGATTCTAAATTGTTGGTTAATCCAAACACAATTAATATTTATGATATTTTAATAAAATCAACAGTTAATAAATTCAAGTAGTCAATCTAGGATACAAATATCGGAAAAAAATTCACAAAAATTAATCACTTAAATTTTGAGAGAAGTATAAGACAAGAACCAGATTGGCTGACACCATCGCCCGAAGAAGTAGATTCCTTCCCGAGTTGGTGAATTTCCCGCTGGCCTAAACCATCACAAGATCCATTAGACCCAGGTGCTCAAAGTTAAAGAGAACTTCCATAGACCATAGACGCAGCCGTTTGTTCGCTGACTGGGTTTTGGCGGAGCATTTGAAAGAGGACCGATGACCCAAATTATAAAAGAAAAATCATGACGATGAGGTGAATTTTTCGCTAAATAGCATATTACTTTTGTTAGGTCATCATCGTTAACGGCAAGCCCCACAGTTTTATAACAAATTTTCTTTTGAACATATGATTTCAGAAAGACCCTTCCCCAAGTTCCCCTATCTAAGTTATATAGAACTTTGATAATTTCATATATTATCAAGAAGGGTTAAAACTGACTGACAAATCAAACGGCATAACAATAGTAAATCGGAATATGAATTAACAAAAAAACATCACTACACTAATCAACCTAACCCACTTGATAGAGGTGCAAATAACACCACAAATCATTTACATTATTTATTATTAGCCTTTTAATAAAATTCAATTTATCATAAGAACACCGCTTTAAGTCAAGTGCCGGCATATCACAACGTAATTTCATGAAAGTAAAATGCTCATGGCTCAAGGACGTTTGGTTTCAATCACATTTAATGTTGTTAAACATGATTTACCTCCCCCTCTTAAATCAAATCAGTAATTTTAATGCGCACTCTTAGTTTTTCAGCTTATTCGTTGATATATAACAATATTGCAACCAACAACCCGACACGATGAAGCTTTAGTTGAAAAATACATTTCTCTATTGAGATTTCCGGTTTGGATAAAAATGACTTTGCACTACGCGACATTCTATACGTCAGAGAGGTTGGTGTTTTTTTGTTTTGTTTATTTTCCTGCGAACCTAATCACGTTAATCACAAACGAAAACAAAATCTCATTTTCTGAACCCAATTGATGGTCAGACGAACAGAACAAAGTCGGTTGAATGTACTTCAAAGCAGGGTCGTTTATTCGTTCGAATACCCACTTGGAATACAAAATTGATTCTCACCCAATTGGTATGGATCAGATTCACACCCGTTCACAGCAGCTAGAATTATATAATTCATTATCATTATGATGAAAATGAAATACGTATGTTTGCTTTGTGGGGAGCAGAGAGAAGTTAAGCAAATTATTATTGTTGAATAGTTTTTACTTGCTATTTGTAGGTGCTATATGGCAAGTTATGTATTAAGAAGTTAAGCAAATTATAATCGTTGGATAGTTTTTACTTGCTATTTGTAGGTGCTATAAGGCAAGTTATGTATTCGTAAAAAAAAAATTGTGTTGACAACCAAACGTGACACTTAAATGATAGAAGTGAAGTCTGACAAGTCTGTGTTTTATCTGTCAGTGGAAACGTTTCAACACGTTCAGTTCAAACGACTGGTCCGATTTTTCAAAGTAGTTATGTTGGTTGAACGTGTGGGATGTTCAACCGTTTTATTTTTAAAGTAAAACTTCTGTAAATCTACAGTAAAACAAAAATTACATCACCGCATCACAGACAGATAAATTCCAAAAGAGGGGAATTCAATCTTAAACGATGACTAAAGTGTTACTCGCATTTCTTGCACAAACAAATTTTTGAATGTAGTTAAGGGATAAAAACCACACCCACAGGAAGAGACTAAAAAACTACAAACTTAAATAAAGATTAAATTCAAACTTTTAGAACCCACAAATTTTTCACTGCATTTTAGCCTTCCTTCCTTCCTTCCTTAAACATACTTTAAAAGTATGTCAAAACTATGACAAAGATTTAAAGACTTGCGTGTATTGGTACGACAAGTGCTATCAGAACTACACCAACCGCAGACCTAGAAATTTTCCTCTCACTCGCCCTAATTGTCCTGTTTCCGAAGAAGAAGACTGTCAAAGTGCTACAAGGTTAAAATAGTGTAACAACAGGAAAAGTAGTAATTAACTACGGCCATAATAACATAAAGAACTTTTCTAAAAAAGAAATTATGGCAGAGAACCATATACAAAAGTATTGATTGTGTCTTACTAATAATCAAATTTATCAATTCAAAAGCTCGTAGCCGCTTTTGGAATGCAACAAACTTAAAATTAGTATTTAAATATCTAAACTCAGCACATTAACTCTAAGATGCAACAGGCTGGTATATTATATGACACAAAGATGGAGGATATTAATTTGGCACAGAGCTGATTATTATATCGTATAACAACTGTGCTAAAAAGAAAAAGTGTGGGGGTTGAACCAACCAATTCCAGTTTAGTTACCAACAAAAATCGTCTAGCCAATTAGGCAACCTTTTTGTGCTTGAAGCCATACAAACAAATAGTTATGCAGACATAATTTCCGGGTTAACTTTTTCGTCCACTTTCAACTCGGTGATATTGTCGATTTGTTTTCTTAGTTGCATTCCAAGTTTAAGCAGCAGTGGGTAAATGAGGGTAAAATAAAGTATTAGTTGTCGTCAAGAGATGATAGACTGGACATCAGCGAAATCTATGACAACTGAGTAAAGCAATTTGTTTACCTTGCTCTGCTGTAACTGCAAACGAAGTATTACTCTTCTTAATCGCTCTCTCTGGGAAAAGCCTCCACTCGAAAAACGTCGTTTTGATTCTTTATGTGAAATAATGTGTGAAGAAAGAGGTTCCACGGTTTGTACCGCGACTTGATTAAAGTCCGAAGAATACTTATTCAACGACACCGATAGTTGGGTTCTGTGGATCTCTTTTGCACCTATGCTTCAGCCTGTAGAATCTTCGAAGCCAATCCTGGGGGAATGTTCCAAATGGTTAAGCCTAACCCACCAGAAACAGCATTTGTCGAAATGGAGACGATTAGCAGAAAATATGACTGACTGGAGAGACATATTGCGGCAAACGTTTACCCCGGACTTTATGATAAAAAAAGAACTTAGTTACAAAGAAGCTCAAAGTGAAGATAAGTATTAAACACAGATTTATCAGGTCCTGTTAAATGTACCAATGAATTTGTTTTGATTCTCTTAATATTTTCTATATGTCTGTTTCTTAACAGATTTTAGGTATAAGAATGATATAAGTTGCTTTTACCCCAATAACATCACCAAAGAGACAACAGACAGATCAAAATTCGTTTGCAAAGTAGGTCGTATGAATACCAAGTTCCAAATAAAAATTTAATAAAGACTTAAAAAAATTCAATAACAAATAATAAATTAATAATACATAATTTAGACTTACGTCCACTTAAAAGAGTAAGCCCCATGCTGTGGAAAACTTTCAATGGAATCTCAAGCAACCAAGAGACTGGGTCTATGTTTTTTTTGTTTTCCTTCAAAAACAATTATCTTAAGATCTCTAATAATAACCTCGCAGAGTCAAACAAATATGTTGTTTTTTTTAAGTTTATAAATGATAAAAGATAACGAAAATGTTTTTTACTCACCAAATTAAAGACTAATATTATGTAGCTTTTGGTAATAGCGGGCGAATGGATCTCACATTATTCTTAACCATATTTTTCTATTTGTTATCATTCTCAGAGAATTCGTGTTTTATTCGTTTTTTTATATTTTTTTAATACGTACCAAAAAAACACGTTTAGTTGTCCTTAAAATTGTTTAAATTCGTTAGAATATAACATCATTTAAGATGAACATACATACATACATACGTACATTGGAAACGTCTATAAGATTTGTTTATTGCTTTGACAATACGTACCAAGAAGCAAAAATGTCTTAAGCGCATGATGAACGCCAACAATATTAGTATAAATTAATATCGATGGATTTTGAATGTAAAATGTTGCACTATTTTTGATTTATAATTTTTTTTAAGAACTGGGAAAGAATTTAAACATTTATAATATTTTTTTGTAATACAGGGTGGCCCAAAAACACTCACCAGAGAATCCACGATTTGTTTTTTTAATTTGTATTGGGACCTTTGAGTACTCTTCCGCCACTTTTAGGATATGATATCAGTCAAGTCGGCTTAATACAATTTTTGATGACCAATTATGGTCTTTTTACGGCGTTTTCTATAGTTTGCGCGGAAATTTTGGGCTGTACAGCTTTGCAATTTTGCCAGATATTTTATTTGATAACTTTCATTGTTCGTGGCTTCTTTTCATAGACCCGTGGCTTCAATAAACTTCATATAAAGACATTTTTGGCTTGTGATGGCCACACAAATCACAAACACGAGACAATAGGTGATCCGAAGACACAGCTGTGTGTGCAATTGCATTGTCCTATTAGTACCGTTATGTCAGTTTCAATTCATTCAATTTGTGGCAGCAAAAACTCGTTAATCATGGTTTTGCATCGCTCACCAGAAACAGGAATATCACCCATGACATTTTTATCTTTGGTGTCGGTATTTCCGTCGGAACGAGAACTCTTTACACTTCAGGCTTCTCTAATTAATAGAATTTTCAGTCTCTTCAAGGCGAGCGGCTTAACGCAAATTGTTGTCTCATTTCACGTACGACAACCGGGGTATCTATGTCAATATCCATGTTGCGCCAAAATAGATGAGGAATTATTCTTACGTAAAAATAAAAGTACTGCGCGTCTATTGTTTGTCGAAGTGTATTATGGATGTTTTTACTTCAAAAGGAAGCTGACAATTATTGCCGACATTTGCAAAAGCTATAGCAAAAGGCTTCAAGGGTGATACATTTTAGACCACCCTGTATAAATCTATTCAATTCAATGAAACACTCGGTAAATAATGATAGATAAATATATGAACTAACATATTCATTGCTTTTAATTCGTTGACTATGGAATATATTCTTAAATTGAACAATTTAATTCTTAAATTGAACACCTAAATGGATTTTTCTACAACAAGTAAAATCCATATTATGCGTACAGAGTTTGTCGGTGAAACTTTTGAAGGGAAATTTGTTAATTTCATGGTTGTTAGAAAGGAACAACGGTGGTTGAATGAGAAAGTCCTTCCGCAGTAAAACAAATGAATCATTTGAAGGTATGTAGAAATAGGGGTAATTAACAGCTGAGCCATACAATCATGCAGATACAACGGATTTTGTTTTTGCAAAACAAATGTATTTGATTTTGTTGTATGGTTGTAAATTGTACATTTAACACAAGATTAGATTTTAAGTTTTTAGTTCAATATCCATTATATAGTGAATACCAAACAAAAAGTTTAATTATTTAATCATTTCAACAGCAAGTTCATGCGATCTAGTTGCGCATTTAATAGCAGCATTAAATGTGTTTAATGATATTCTCGTTTTAGTTCAAATAAATCGGAAGGTACTAAACATGTCGAATTCTCTACAACGAACTGTCTTAAGAATTCTAAGAAAGCACGTCTTGAAGTGGTATACAGACGTTCAAGGAAAGAATTAAAGAAGAAGTGTGTTAACTTTCTTTACGATTCCGCTAAAAAAAGGATAACCGTTCTAGAGATTTGTTCATCAAAGTTATTGAGAATTAAAAAAAAACTTCTTATACTCATACAATTTTCTATCAATTAAAACTCATACAGAAGTTCCAACAATAATTTATTACGAATTCATCAAAGTTCATAAACAATTATTAAGGTCAACTTCTTGTAGATGGCGAAACAATTCTTCAATGGGGGGTCGATAGTTTTTCAGACTTTAATTTGCAACAGCCGCATTTAACTACAAAGAAGTGCCCGATATTTCAGTCGAAGAAGTCGGAGGTGGTTTGGAGGGAATACAGAAAAAAGCGTGTTTAATCAAGCCATTTGGATGCTGTGTTTTTTGTTGCTTTTGAAAAGTCATTTGATCTATAATAATGATATCAGGACCCCAAGGCAACGACGAGTTCCATAAATCTACATGCAAGATAATCCATTTGTACGAACAAGTCAAAACAATAAAAGATAGGAATGACCGAATATTTTTTCAATTGAAGTTGGTTATTGACTACGAAGGAGTCATTTAACTTGATCAACAAACTGCGATGCAGCAGAGAGAAGAAAAACGAACAGTCAATGTCGAATATACATCATCGTCTTTGTCATGAGCACGTTCCTAAATCGATATATGATATTGAGGAGCAATTGAAAGACATGATTTTAAATCAAAACCGTTTTAAAAGCTGTCATTTGGACTGTCACTATCAGCTATTATTAAAACATAATAATAGTAAAACACGAAGGCTGAGAGATATATACGAGTGTATATCGAAAATCAAACCAATTGGAAATTGGACTGCCAAGAAAGGAAGTTAAAGTTTGTTGTTAGCTACTATTTGATTTTAAATATATTTCTGTAGGTGCATATCATATTACTTTCTTTGTACCTTCTTGGAGGTACTGCAAATTGTCAAGCAAGCCCTACTTGCAAAATTTTCAATTCGCATTCGTGAGCTTGACGCAGTTTTGCGTTTTCTTGGCGAAGGAAATATCCAAAATCGATTCAAAAAGATGCTGATGACCTTTTCATTTAATTTTGTACTCATATTTTTAATCGCGTCTTTTCGTTTCCACTATTTCACATTGTATATGTACGATCGATTTGAAATCAATAAAAAATCGACCAAATCGATTTGTGGAACACAACAATTTCACGGTGAATTCTAGAACACAGAATTTTATTTTCGGTCGATTTAGATTTCATTTCGAGTGAAAGTGGAATGTGGAACCTGGCTGTATATCTATAACTTTTTTCTGGCAAAAATATCACTAGCTAAACCTGATGTTTATAAAAGAAGGATCGTATTTTTAGACAGAATAATGTTTTCCATCCCCTCGGAAAGAGACCATTGAATTATTAGTTTATTCAGTTGGGAAAACTAACGCAGGTTTTGTTTTTGTGTAAAAAGACATCTTCAGAAATATTGGTGAGATACAACCTATCGGATTCGTGTATGGGTAGATCTTTGAATACTTTTCAAAGTCAAAACACTTTCAGGCAGTTTCTAGTTAGTAGCATTATTGCTGCAAGCAAATTAGCTTTTCGTTGTACTTTGTATATTTTAAAAAAATTACCAACAAATGTTGATGCATTTCGGACATCAAAGTAGTTTTGTCATATATTTTTGTGGATGCCAATTTTTTTGTTTGAAGACTTGTTCGGTGTTTCTTAAAAACTTATTTCTCTCAATCTGAAAGCCATTTAACTGCTTGAATTAAATAATGAGTTTCTTTTTAAATTTATATTTTTGGGAATAATAATTGAGAGCAAGGGCTATACTGCCAAAGGCCCTAACTACATTTTCACTTTTCGAAAATGAAGAAGAAAAAACTGTTTCGCTTACTGCAATAACGAACGTGAAAACCCCCAAAAAATATTGTGTCTTTAAGATCAAGTTGTGCTTTATTTTATGTATATAATACAAAATAATAATACATCATAATAACAATACCCTCACGCTCAAAAAATTAAATTTTGTAGAAGTTAGCGGCAGTATATACTTCAACGCCATGAGAAAATGAAAGGCTTATACTGAATGTTATCTTAAACTTGCAATGAATATGTTAATTATTTTTATATATTATATATTTGTATTCGAACAACATTTTACATTTATGTGACTTACCAAATGAAGCCAAATAGTGGATATTCGACACCATCAAGGAAATCATCTCTTTTTTTTAAACATGAAAATTTAAGAAAACGGAGTTGTTTTGTAGAATGACATGAATATCTTATCTTTCATTACATTTATTATTTTTGTTTTGTTTTATTCTTATACGTACGTAAATGTCGGGGTACAATTTCTTTACTCTTTAGAATTGAAATCCTGTATATTCTCTGTGCTGCCTGCTATGTAAGTTCGATTTAACAAAAAGTTATTTATATTTAAATTTTGTTTTCCATTTGTTTGTGTTTTGTTTTACTTACAATTTTCCCGGTTCACAATATTACCAAACAAACGATTGGGGAAGTGAGAAAAATGTGGAACCATTTTGTCCCCCAAAAACTCAGGAATGCTAATCGCAACTAAATATTGAAATATCAAGATTTCGGAATAAATATGAATAATAAGAAAAATTAAGAAAATAAAATCCTAATCAACAAACACAACTCACGGATTGCCGCAGACTTTTGTTTTCCAGATGCGCTCGGTTAGATACATACATTAATAGTTTTTTGTTTTTTCTACAGCACACTTATACATACATATTTGGAAATCTCTAGCAACCATGAAGTTTGTGCTCCTGTGCAGCAACTCTTTTGTTGTGCTTTATATTTTGGATTGTGACTTGAAGATGGGATTACTTTGTTTGTAATTTAAGTCAATTGAAAGTTTTCATACAATTCGAAGCTTCTAACTATTAGAATTGATTATTTTTTTCTGAAAAGTACATCGAAGAAAAACAAATCAACAAAAAAAAAATTATTAATTATAAGTTTCGTGATGGTTGCTTCGAGAAGTTTTGTTTCTAATTTTGATTTAATCCCTAAATCCTGAAAATTTTTTTTTTAATTAAATTGATTGTATTATTGACTTACCGTTGATGCTAGAATATCATGAGGGCAACATCCCAGAAGAAAACTTTTACATACTTTAGAATCGGAAAATTTTAAATCACGTCCACCTTCGCCTGGAATATAAAAATAAAAATTCAATTAGTTTAGGGTTAACAACAAATGTTAGATATCAGATGACAAACAAATTCTAGTTTCTTAAGCGTAAGACTATCAAATCTCTAATATAATTGAAGAGATGGAATAGTTTATTTTTGTTTACAATATTGCGGTTTTTTATTACGAGATCAATATAGATCATCAATCCCCATACACATAAGATCTTGTGTGTCAGTCATAAGTCTTTGTTTTACAAAATATGGGATATTTTGATACAGGGTTGTTTTCTGACGTCACTGGTACCTTTGAGCGACTCAAACTCTTGTTGCCGAGATCATACAAATTGTTGGAGATTATCGGAGTTTAAGTATTAAACTCAAGTTTACCCCCAGAAATACGTTTTTGAGACGTTTCAGACAATTTTAGAACCAGAGTTTACTCCCAGCTAACCCAACTCATTTTTGGGTCATTTCTTTTGCAGTGCCGTTAAAACAAAAAGAAATTTCAAGTTTTAAAATCAACGATTACAGAGGATTAGCTCGGGAAAGCGGTGAGTAAAGATTTTGAACAAAAGCTAAACATAATTTGTACAATCGTGGTTCAACGTGGTTTAAGTGTTTACGCCGATTTCGGTGAACATAAAACAATTTAAAAAGAACATCGACGAAGGAGTTTCTACCTTCCATAACAACATGCTGTGGAAAACTACAAAAATTAACGAATTTTGACGTAAATTGGTCAAATTTTGTTCCAGAAGACACACATTTCGTAGTTCTTCACAGAAAAGAGAGCTCTTGAGAGAACACAAAATTTCCACATGTTGCGATAGTCCAAGAAATTTCTTTGGACAGTAATATGAACACAGAGTTCAGTCAAAAATGACTACCGTTTTCAAGCAAAAAAAAAAAAACAAAACAAATCAAACTAACAATGTTTTACTTTGATATTTTTCGTGTTTTTACTTCTAAATTTATGTCTGTTCAATTGTTTATGTAATCTGCAAGTACCTTAAACACAATAATAATATTTTAATAGTCTGGTCTGTTACCTATCTTCTAACCTCTCCCCCTTTGATACGTACTACAAATTGTAGTCTATCGAAATAAGGTAGGGAGAAAAATGGAAGTGGAACAAAACAGCATACTTAAAGGCGATTAAAAAAATGTTGATGCTCCAAATGCAGTGGTCATAAGCGGTGGAATGAGTGATGCATACCACTTCGAAGACTGAGCAAATCTGATATGCGTGGGTTCGAATCCTATGGTGTGCATTAGAGAGCTGCATGAATCCATTCATTGGCAGTTGTGAATAATTTGCAATCAGACGAGCCCTAGTATAGGCTCAAGCTCACAGAAAACAAACAAGTGTCAATAATGTAAACAATGATAATAACGTTATCTAAAACCCACATGCTAGAAATCGAGTGCACACCATATTCATGAATATGTGAACGTGTAGAAGACTTGTACTTAACAAGTTCATTCGATCAGTTCATTCGCATATGTAGTGAAAAGTAACGAGTGTTTCACGAGCTTATGAATGGATTCAAGTAGGTGGTAGTGATAACAAACAAAAAACAAAGCAACGGGGGGTGACATCTAAAACAAGCTATCGGAAAATACGATATTTATAAAAAGAACTTGGGTAAAAATAAACAAGAGCGTTGATGTAAAAAGGCAAAAACAGCCTAAACGGCTGAACCGATTTTCTTCAAAGTTTCAAATCCCTTAGAGGAAAAATTGAAACTGATGCGTTTTACTGATAGCTATAACTGGCCCCTAATGCTACACTGACTTTATCATTAATTTATTTTATTTACTTTTCAATGCTCTTCGTTTACATCTATTTGTTCGAACACTGTTTATATCTAAATATTTTTTTTAAGTTAAAATAAAGCCAGATAAACCACAATTTTAGTTCCCGCAAACTAAACTCTTTTATTAGACACATGTAAAAAACTGCATGTCATAGTATGCAAATATAAGTAAAGTTATATGGTGATAAACTGATAAGTAAAAGAAGTACTTAGGTATTTAAAATTTGTAATTTTACATATTTTTACAAGTTTTTGGTTCGGAAAATGTACTTTACTTTTGACAATGACAATAATTAAGTAACTAGTCCATTTGCATTTGCATGCCTTGACAAACACATGACGAATGCCGACAAATATTTATTTCAAACTCTTTTTTTCTGCAAAACCCAAATTCCGCTTCAAAACTCTTGTTATTGAAAACTATAGATACTCACGCGTGTAACTAGAGGACTGGTCAAACCCTTTTAGTATACAGGGAGAACATACAAGTAAAAACAAATATGAACTTGCATTGAAAAAAATTGATATAAAACAATTATAGAATTCACCCTGTTTAGCCTGTGACCCAGATTTGATCCTAAAATAAATGACACAAAATCTTTAAACAATTAATGTGGTGCTTTTTTTTCTTACAATAATTAATATTAAAAGTGTCTCCCATACCAAAACAGATATACCTATACATTTTTTCAGTGGAGTACCTCATGTGCACTTACCATTTCTTGCAGTTCCCATCAATTGGTCTAGCATTTGTCGCATTTGATCAGTTGCAGTCATTTTGAAAGTTTTCCTTTAAATTTATTTGTTAAATGTATTTCCTTTGGTTTTCTAAAAAGTCTGATTTTTATTCAGTCTTCCAATGGAGGTGCACCAAGTTTTATAGATTTCCAAGAAAGTAAACTTTGATATTTGAACAATATTTTTAATAAGGTATTTTATTATAATTTTCACTTTTATAATGAAAATATTTTAAAATAAAAAAATCACTCGATAGAAAAAATGCCTTTTTTCGTGTAAAATCAAAATTATGCAGGAATATTCCGAAAAATGAAATGGATGCTATGAATTAAATGAGAAACAGTGGGTATGTATCAAACTTCAAACGTCAAAGCGGATAGAAGAATTGGCATCACTTTAAAAAGATGATAATTTATTTTCTAAACATTATATGATTATCAGTGATTACATACATGTATGTTGGAAAATTGTATAAAATTTGAATAAAAATAGTGAACGAAATCAATTACGATTTGAAATAATAAAATCAGTAGTGTAAGTGCAAAGAAAAAACAATATGTAATAGAAAATTTTATTGCATAAACCGAAAACAGTGTTTCAGTTTTTTTTTATGTAAAGATGTCGAGAGCATTACTGGCTGATTAAATTTTTTTTGCAGATTTATCAAAAGAAACACAATTTAATTCGTCAAATGAAATTCTGTGCTTTTTAATAGATAAAATATTTCTTGACAAAAACGAGCGGACGCATCAAAATGATGCACGTTAAAAGTTTAAATTAAGTGAATTTGTGCACCACCGAATACAGTTGCGTTTCGTTGTGTTCGTAATATTGGTTTATTTAGAATGTTTTATTAATGTGGAAACAGTTGGAGAAACTTATCATTTTTGAGTAGTGCAAGAAAAATGTAAAAGTAGTGCAAAAATGTAAATGAAATGAAATGAAATGAAATTTTGACATTTTGATGTAGGTAATATCGCTTGTATTTAATATAGGGCCAGTTTTCCTGCTAAAAAAAGAATTACATATAAAATCTATGGTTAACAACTGAAATAACCAGTGGTTACAAGTAACCAGACCTGAAAAGACTGGCCCATAATCAAGTTTCTATTTTTTATTGTGTTTACTTTTATTAACTGGAGGCAGATTGCTTAAAATTAAAACCATTGAACGATCGTCGTTTCACTGTTGCTCTCTGTAGTTTTTTATAAAGATATGATAGGGACAGGATCTGTAAAACGACGATCGTTCGATCGTTTTTATTTTACGCGATCTACCCCTTCAATTACTTCAAGGAATTCGCCATTTCTGTCACCCGAAATGTAAATATTCCCTTTCATACTATCAAAGCGTATCGTATAAATACAAAATGTTAATAATTTTGGTTTGAAATAAAATAGTAGTGGCATCACTTAAATATTCTAAACAGTTTGACAGTTCACAATTTTCAGTGATGGTTATACATTTCTTAAAGTGATTGTACAAAAACTTCAACACAGAAGAAAAATGAGTAATTCGGCTGAAAACTCTCCAATTCGAAATCTTAAAATTACTCCTGAACGTTCAACAGAAAAGTCTGTCAACAACAACATCAAAGAAAGGCTAAATTTGCATGTAAAAAGGCGATTACAAGAATCTGGAGCTGACGCTTTATCTCTGAACAACAACAATAATACAAGCAACAACAACAATAATATAAAGGTTCGTAAACAATACACGAAACGAACAGAGAAAGCAAATAACCCAACCATTGTACGTCGAGCGAAACGAACAAAATTGAAACTGGTAACTGGAACAGGTAGTACAGTGACTCAGAGAGATTCTGAAAGCGTTGGTTCATTGGCTTCAACTTCAACAACAACTGCAAGTGCCGGTGACGATGAAGGAAGCCGTGATGGGAATTCACAAAATCCGGATTTGCTTCATTCGCCCCGGGAAAAGGAGAAATGTCCAGATTTATTGAATGTCGTATTAAATGTTAAAAAGAGAGCGCTCTTTCAAAATCCAGATGTGATCAAATTTTTACACAATATGATGGATGTATTGAGGCAGTAGTGGTTTCATAAAATAAAATTTATTAAAATGTTAATTAAAGTTTTTTTTTATTTTATTGACAATAAACGATAAACACAAAAAATGTTGGTACATGATAAGTTAAAAGTATTTTTGTTTAGTAAAGATTTATTCAATCAATCCGTCATTTTTCAAAATGGTTGTCATGTCAAACTGAAGCAAAACTATTAAATATGATGTCGCAGCACTGACAGTCTGAAAAGAAATAAGTTTTATATTTATATGCAGGAACTTTTAAATATTTTTTTTTTTACTTGGAAAAAATATACTAATAATAATTAGATGGTATGCTTCAAGTAACTAACATTGTATATACATTTCTATAGTATTTTCATGCTGAATAATCACCGCCTGGCCATCTTGAGAAACGTGTTATAAACACATTTTTAGGTTCGTGCATTTAATAGTTGTCTATTCTGTAACCCTGACAACAGTCGTAAACATATATTATTTTTGTTTTGTTTACGACTCTTGTCAAGGAAATATGGATTTTAGAGCCAATAAAATACATTATATATTATTAATTTGTTTCGTAGACGACTATTGTTAGGGTAACAGAATAGACACTTAGTAAATATAAGAACCTCCAAATGTGAAGTTAACAACTTTGTTTAGATGGCGCTGGCTCCATGGTTGTACTATAGAAATTTATATACAATGTAACTAATTCGAATGTTGACAGTGCACAGGGGGCAGATCGCGTAAAAGTAAAACAATTGAAAGATCGTCATTCTCCATATTTTTCGTATGATATGATAGAGACAGCATCACAATCTAACCGAGTCTGCCAAGAGTGCCAAGCCTACTTGAAGCCATATATACATAAATGACGGATTTTGGCTCGGAACGGAGCTAGCGATACCGCTGTGGAACGATCATGATTGCACAAATGGGCACAACAAACTTCAATACGGTACTTATGTAGTATATATTTAAATTACATTGTTAAAACCCAAGCTAAGCAAAACTGTTGTTTAAAAACTGTAAACAAATCAGCGAAAATATTCATTATTTATTTCAACTTTTAGTTTTTGCAATAGAAAATTTTACGAATCTTACAGCAAATCTAAAGTGTAGACATTCTTAGAAAAAAATTATGTCGAATTCCTTGGATTTTTTTCATTTTTGATCGGAAAAGTTGACTTTTTTTCCTTACCATGGATGTTGAAACAACAAAGTTGCTTTTTTTCATACAATTTTGTGTTTTGTATAGATGTGATTTAAGCAATTTATTGTAGTTCACTTTATTCACAAATTACACTATTAAAACAAAATTCATGTCCAATAGATTTTTTAAAATTATATTTGGGAAATCCATATTAAAATAAACCGAACTGCACAACTTAAAGGCTTGTCTGACAGAAGAAATCAAATCTGTTAAGTACGTGTGCAAATACGTGTGAATCTTGCTATCAAATCGATATTCAAGAAAAGTTGATTTGAGAGAAAAAAAAGCAACTTTTTCTTGTCCATGGATCATGATTTTCGGAAAAAATCAACTTAAGTCCGAAAAAAGCGACTTTAGTCCGAAAGAAGTCAACTTTTAACTTCCAAGGAATTCTACATTAAATCACTTTCATTTTACCCATTTGTATAAAATGCTGAAGGTAGAAGAAGTAGTGTTTTTCATATAGCACGCAAATGACACGTTTTTTTAAATGTGGCACGATAGTTTTTTTGTTCTAGGCAATGCTGTATAGCCATTTGGCTCCACGAATAAAAAATATACAAGAGTAATTTTACAACGTGATGATTTTAGTAGTGAATTTCTACAAATTTGTTATGTTTAGTTTTTTAATTTGTTTCTTTTTAGTTACTGAAGATTTTTTACTTTTATTTAGAATAGTTTATCTTTTGATATAATTAAATATTATCGCGGGTCACAGGAAGATGTAATCTTGTACTTCTTCATTCATGATTTGGCTTCATAGCCATCTCAACACGAAGTGTGCTATTACACCTTGCTACCTAAGGCGCGCTGCGCGCATCATTCATCGAATTCTTCCGATCTGTAAAATGTACTTGTTGCCGAAATGGATGAAAGTTCAGGGAAGTGGAGCAATTAAATTTTCGTACAAAAATGCGCAAAGGAGTGCATTTTATGTCCGAAATCAAAACCTATCGGGAACTTGACGAAACAAAGTAATCCCATACATAATCACAACATATGATTTTGTTGTATTCTTCTGTTTTACTTTCTTCTCTCCACAATGATGCAAAGATTTGTTCCATTATTTTTTGAGAATATTACACAGTTGATATTGCAAGAATTCGATAAGTGTTGGCATATCAGCGTTTGTGAGACCTTTATAAAAGCTTTGACAAGTTTTTTCCTTTAATGGTAAATACTGGTGAAGCATTACAGTGGCCAGCGGATTTGCTTATATTGAATTCTATGAATACAGATACACATCCTGTTCTGGATTTTCGGTTACAAAAGAAATACTTTCGTTAGTAAAAAGGAGGTGTTTCACGTTCTGTGTCGTTTTCAATTGTTGCAAATAGATTTTTTTTTCGATTTTATTTTGCGAATTCAAAAAGTAAGTTTTATATTCTTTCTAAAATTAGAACACACCTATTTCGAATTCGTACGAAAGTAAATCGTTTTCGAATTCAATTCTGTACGAAACTTAGAACAGATGTGATAATCTTTCAACCGTTTACTTTCAAGGCAGCGTTGAGTAAAGCGTCAAATTGTGGTACATATAAGCAATTTTGTTTTCTTTTTGATCTGACATCCCTGTATGTCATTAGATACAAATTAAGGTAGTAACGAAATTCCGTACTACCTATTGAGCAATAAATAATTTTTTTTTTACTAATTTTTTTTTTATGTATAAATACGGGTCGTGTTTCTAACATTTTTTGAATTCATGAAATAAAGTTATTGAAAGCGATTAGATCTGAATTTTTTTTACAGTTTATATAAGACGATTTCATAATACTTTTCATATCGTAAATATTACTTTAATGTAACGCAAGGTGTTTACTCTAAATATGCGAAGCAAAGAACTACTGTTACCCATGTTATTAGCTTTAGAGTTCTCCAAACTCACCCAATACTTGTTGGTATTTTATTTGTGACACGTTATGTGGCACTTGCACATTATATTGTGGTAAATTCAGATTTTGGTTACCTCTTGAGGAGAAAAATACATATTGGAAAAATAATGCCATGTAAAACACTGGTCATTGTTTTGAAAAATATGTTCTATTATCCTGGTACGCCATTTAAAATTGAATTTGCTTAAAATATACATAACTTACCGAAAATATGAACGTGTAGTCCAATGCAAACATTCCAATGCCGTTATATTGAAAAAATCCTTCCCAATGTAGAAACTGCAGTGTAAACGACTTCATTTTGTTGTAATAAACGTCATTGCCCATCATAAACTGCGGCTTTTTTTGCATTATCTCATGCACAATCATAGCCGATTGCCTTGAATATCCATTAGAATTACAGCATAATCTTAAAACCATATATGCCACAACCATAGTGATCAAACTCCAGATAACATAAATTTGAGCAACATAATCCAATAACACACTTCGTCCGCCAACAACAAAAATTACTTTTGTCTCCAGAAATATACCAAATATGCTTATAACAAAGCAAACTGCCATATACGGCACGGTTTGTGCTCCGTATTCATGATTCGTAAGTCGACTTAAGGTAAGAATTTTATCATGTAACTGAAACATATCTGCGAGATGTTCTTCTGAAGTTTTGCTATTCAAATAAAAGAATTTTCAAAATAATACAAAATTGTATAAGAAAATTGACAGAACCATTCGATCTCTGGAAACTCATTGGCATTTTCAAACTCTTCGTCACTATCGCAACTAGTGTTATATTCATCTTCGTTGTCATTTTTTGTCTTTAAATCATTTTTGTCCACTTTAAAATGCATTGGTAGACTTATTTTCATCGGTACATCAGACTCCATGTTAAACATTTTAATTGGTAAATTTTTCTTTGAACATTCTTTATTTAAATTTTCAAATAGAAAATTTAATGCTATAAAACGTTCCGAAATTTCTGATACCAAATAAACAAATTGCGCTTGAACAATGCTACTAGCAAAGAATGGAAACGTCACCGCCATAGTAGCCAAAATGAAAAAGTTCCCATAATAGCTGTCAATAAATAATTCAAAATTAAAATGTATTATTTGTTCTCATAAACCATCCTTACCGAATTTGACAAGTAACATCAAAGTACACAGCATAAAGAAATCCAATTACCAATGCCGTTACCACAAATGTCCTTATCAAATTTCCAGACTTTTGTTTGATTTTGACATTTTTTTGACATTTCTTTAGGCCTTCATCAATCTCATTTAGTCGCATATAAAATTCAGGGAAGAAATATTTTCCACGAAACAAACTCAAGGCATAATCAATAATATAAACGAATATACCCAAATGAATGAAAAGTGCATTGCCAAGTGTACATATACTGCCACACAACGTCAATTTGTTGACCGAATACATCTCAAAATTAGCCATCAGATAGGAAAATATGTAGAAACATGGAATAATGAACATCAAGACAAAATCATAGAGTTGAAAACTTCGATTCATGTGATTGAATGGTATAAGACCAAAGATCTGTAAGAATATAAATTTTGTTGGAATTAAGATAAATAACTAATTTATCTTAACAAGCTCAAAATTAAATATTATAGCAAATCTAACCTGAGATACTACAAGCAATCCAACTTGCATTTTAATTTACTTCAGTTGTAATGAAAAAAAAAATTGAAAAATTGTTTTTCCAAAATTGACTTTAATAACCCAAAACTATGAATAAGACTGACAAGTCATATTGGTTTTCAAACTCAACTAACCAATAGAGCTCAATAACTAAAAACATAAGTTATTCAAATGCAACTTAGAATTCATTAGCTAATTGTATTATATTGACAATTTAGATAATTAAAAAAATTACACCCCTTATTTGTGGGGTGAGAGTTATCGGTTGTATTAGTAAATAGTTTATTATCAATCAGCAACGTGCAACAGGTGAAACATTATTAAAGTTATGTATCGGAAAATCAACAGGTCATCAAAAATCTTGTCACGTGGGTAGATGTCATAATACTATGTTATATGTACTTGTTTGTGGAGTTTAATAATAAGAGGGTGAATGAGAAATAAAAAAATGACATGCGCAATTTAAGATAGTATGCAATATTTCTTATACAGAAGTTTAGTTATTTCCCCAAAATTTGGGTAGTTAACAAATCATTCACAATAAATTTGGAATTAATAGGCGTTTTTTTTTTTGCAAGCTTAAACAGATTTATGTGAAAAAAAACACATATCAGTGCAGAGTGATTTACAAGTAAATAGGTACAACAACAACTTTATTCTAAATGGACTAGGATAAGTTTAGGTACTTATCGGGGCTTAAGCCGCGGTAAAAAATGTATCAATAGATAGTTGACTATGTGTCTTTAAAGCACATTGCCGTTTAAATGCAACAGGTGTTGCATGACACAAGTTAGAAAGAGTAGAAATATAGGAAAGATTTGTTCTGGTACAATGGATAGAGAGCTAGTTGATTTTTATTTTTCATTGCATACCTAATGGGCATAAGCCTACGGCCATTGACGTATTAGGTATGGACCGCCAGTAGCCAACTTCACGCGTGTTCCAACATAACTAGGGGCGCCATCAACTACTAGCAGGGAATCTGCGTAGCAGTGATATGATTTTTTTAATTAATTATTTACTATTGAAATATTTTGGTGGAAGTTATTATCAAACTACTTTTATTTTACAAAACACATCCACTCCTTATGCCATGAGTTACCTACAGATGAATATATTATCGTTTTCATTTAAATTCTAATGGCGAAATAAGAACACGTATTTAACACTAAAAGATGATGGCGTTTTCAGGCTGTTTTAAGATGGAACAACTTTTCTTGGCTGTTTGTATGAAAATTTCAACCGACTGGCGGTCCATATCTAGTACGTCAATGCCTACGGCAATGGTTCAGAAACATGTAAATCTTTTACGGCTGATATTTATCATATATTAAAAATATCTCTATAATATAATCCATGATTTATGATATATGGTATACTGATCAATATTTATATAAGATTTCGTCAAGTAATTTAAAACAAATTTCAAATGTTCAACAGTTCTTAAAAAAAATTGGCACTACTTTTCAGTTCAATTCACAGTATACTGTGCACCACTGTGAACGTTTACAAAATAGAAATCGTTGGACCATTGCATATATATTTCTAGTTTTTATATGCAAAGGTTGGACGTTGACGTTGATTTTTGACGTTTTATTCCAAGTCCACTTGCAGCGCGTACATGTTTTTCATTTTCCGTAAATTTTTAAATTAATAATATTATTTTAATAAATTAAAATCTAAATTGAACAAGCAGGACTCTTGTTATATTCATTTAAAGTATTCCACATATACGTTTTACAATATTATTCTAAGAGTTCTTGGTGTTAAAGTGTTGAAAAGTATATTTTTTTAAATAATTTTCTTCTGCGTGCAAAATTAAAGTTCTTTCCCCCACGTGGTTGCAGTGCATAATAGGCAAATTTAGAATTTTTATAAATAGAAGACGCAACGAAACTGCTTTAAAATAAATAAAATTGATCTTGAAAATAAAATACATCCACTTAAAACATACAACAAAATGCAATCAACGAGTAATTCTTCGGATATGAAGTACATTTTGGTTACTGGTGGTGTGATCAGCGGAGTTGGCAAAGGCGTCATAGCTAGTTCTTTTGGAACCTTACTGAAATCATGCGGTCTAGATGTGACATCGATTAAAATTGATCCGTATATCAATATAGATGCTGGAACATTTTCTCCCTATGAACATGGTAAGGGGCTGACAACAACGAAGAGGAAGCACATTTTATAGTATTCTATGCAATTTCTTGTTTTTTTCTGTTTTATTTTGTTATTGGGTAATAATAATATTCCTTAAATAGTTTTAAGTTGTTTATTATTACTTTTCTTAATGAGGGCGACTAGCCAAAGACGCAGTTTAATATTTTAGTCGTATAGGTAAGGTAAAGTGGCGTTTATCGAAAAGCAAAAGAAATGGTAAAATCGATACCTAGGTTTTTGTTTATTTTGATTTCCACGTTTGGTTGTTGTTTTGATAAAATATTCGAGTGGATAATTTACTGCATAAATCTAAAAAAAATAACTACGTTTTTAGTTAAAAAAAAAGTTGTTTTGGAAATTTTCACGCTTGATAAATTTATTTTTCTTATACCAGATTGTGAGAAGGAATTGATAAAGAATGAACACAGTTCAAAGTAATTTATGTAGGTACTACCATTGAGTTTATACACTCAATGGTACTACCCTTCATACATATTATACATAAATAATATTTTCACACTATAACAAAGTGTGGCGCCAAAGAAAAAGAAAGATACAGTCAAAGGTCATATTAGATGACACACATAGGTTATAAGCAATTTAACACCAGCATCAAGTTTTGGGCGATTTTATACAGCTTTGTTTTCCCACAGACTAATTCATTTAGTGTGTGCTTGAAACAAGGAGTGAAAACAATTTTCCACCAATTTTCCACCATAGAGTCGTGAAATGGTTCAAAAAGCAGATGTGAATTATTTATCTGTTTAGTTCTAAATTTACCTTCTAACTTTAACTTTCCAATTTGTATCTATGTTTTGTGTTACTTAAGGTGAAGTGTATGTTCTGGATGACGGCGGCGAAGTGGACCTGGATTTGGGAAACTACGAACGTTTCCTAGACATAACGTTACATCGAGACAACAATATTACAACTGGAAAAATATACAAACTTGTCATCGAAAAAGAACGAAGTGGTGAATATTTAGGAAAAACAGTTCAAGGTAATTTTTCATCTGCATATTTAAATCATTCTTTGTTAAAATTTATATATTTTCCCTTTTAGTTGTTCCTCACATAACTGATGCCATCCAAGAATGGGTCGAACGTGTTGCTCACACTCCAGTACAGGGTAAAAATATACCACAAGTATGTATTGTCGAGTTAGGTGGTACAATTGGTGACATCGAAGGAATGCCTTTTGTTGAAGCATTTAGGCAATTTCAATTCCGAGTTAAACGTGAGAATTTCTGTTGTGCTCATGTTTCTCTAGTGCCATCTCCAAGGGCTACTGGCGAACCAAAAACTAAGCCAACTCAAAGTTCGGTGCGAGAATTGCGAGGTCTCGGTTTAAGTCCAGATTTTATTGTCTGTCGATCAGAGAAGCCTATTGGATCAGAAGTTAAAGAGAAAATCAGTAATTTCTGTCATGTTGCTCCAGGGCAGGTAATCTGCATTCATGATTTAGATTCAATTTACCATGTTCCATTGTTGATGGAACAAAATGGTGTAGTAGAATTCTTGAATGAAAGATTAAAGTTGAATATAAGTTCCAGTAAGAAAGAGAAGTAAGCTTAATGATTGAAGAGATTGAAAAGAAATGTTTCAAAGTAAATTATTTTCAGATGTCTCCAACAATGGAGGGACCTGGCACGTCGTAGTGAAAATCTTCACAAAGAAGTAACTATCGCTGTGGTCGGTAAATATACACGATTAGAGGATTCCTATGCATCTGTGTCAAAATCTCTTCAGCATGCATCTCTCGCGGCAGGATACAAACTAAATCTTCGTTTTATTGAAGCGTGTCACCTAGAGGAACCCACACGTGAACAAACTCCGGCTCTGTACCATGAAGCCTGGCAATCGCTGTGCGGTAGTCAGGGAGTCGTAGTACCAGGTGGATTTGGAAGTCGTGGCATGGAAGGCAAAGTCACAGCTTGCAAGTGGTGTAGGGAGAACAAAATGCCATTCCTTGGCATATGCCTCGGTTTGCAAGCAGCAGTAATTGAATATTCACGCAATATTTTGGGCTTAAAGGATGCCAGCAGCACAGAGGTCAATCCTGATACCCAATATCCAGTAGTTATTGATATGCCAGAACATAACACCGGTCAGATGGGTGGTACAATGCGTTTGGGAAAACGCACGACGGTTTTAAAAAAAGGAGAAAGCGTCATCAAACGCTTGTATGGAAATCCCCAAACGGTCGAAGAACGTCATCGTCATCGCTACGAAGTAAATCCCACATACGTACCCGATTTGGAGAAGGCTGGCATGATATTTGTGGGTATGGACACCGAGAAGGAGCGCATGGAAATTATGGAACTAAAAGAGCATCCATACTATGTAGCCACTCAATATCATCCTGAGTATTTGTCAAGACCTCTAAAGCCAAGTCCGCCTTTCTTGGGTCTTGTTCTCGCCTCTGTTGGTAAATTAAAAAACTACATGGATCGTGGATGTCGGTTATCCCCAAGACAAATGTCCGACGCAAGTTCAGACGAAGACGAGGTCAGAATGCTCCAAGCAATGGACATGAATCGAGATGTTCCAGAGCCAAATAAGTTGACCGTAAAACTAGTTAAGATGACAAATGGTTTCGGCAGTTCCGTAAAAAAAGATTTACTAAACGCAGAAGGTTCCGACTAAAAAGAAAACCAACTAAGGCAGCGTATCGGTATTATCTAAATGTTTGAAATATTGTTGAAGTCGATTGTAAATGGTTGCACGTCACATATTACTTTTTCTTTAAGAAAGAGAAAAGTTTGTGCCAATTTTTCTTTTCGTTTGCATTTTTAGATAGTTTAATTTAAAAAGTAAAAAACAAAATTATTTTACTTAAAAATATTTTAGTTATAAATATTATAAAATTTGTAAAGAACATATTTTTTAGTGCAACAATCAATTTATAAATAATTATTGCAACCATTCACATGATTGTAAAGTTCTGGAAAGAAGGAAATTTTCTAAAAGTATCTTTTGCCGTATATTCAATTATTGTATAATCTTTTTTTTATAATAATTTAGTTAGTATTAAGAAAAAAATATTATTAAAAAGAAAAATGTAAAGAAAAAAATAAAAACATAATTATTCATGTGTTCAAATGAGTATGTATACATAACTTATTGTTTATGATATGTACTTTAGGCTCGAATGAGAAATTTATTATTGTATATTTAGAATATTGTGAAGAACACATTCAGCGAGGAGATTTGTATTTTTTAATTGCGATTGCTAAATTAGGAAATAAGAAAGAATAAAATTTAATAATTAATAAAACAAATTACAATAATTTTGTCTGTTTTTGTTTATTTTCATTTTGAGTTTTTATGAAAAAATGCATGAGATAATTTCGAAAATCTATGCAAACAAGCTAAGATAAGAAAAAGTTGGTTACTACTGATTTAACGCTGAAAACAGCTTTTTCATCCTAAATATGATTGAAAATCTAGAAAAAGTTTTAATTGTGCTTAAGATCTTTTCAAATACATAGATCAAAACACAGCACGATCAAATCAGCTGGTATTATCATACATATGTACAAAGGAGACGCTTGGAACCCTGTGTAAAAGGTATTATCATATGATGTTCCATTACAACCGCGAAAAAGCACAGGCAGTCATCAAAAACTCGTGGAAAAAACAAAAATGCAACCACACCAACTTCCAGTTGGCATCAATCCAAAACCATAAGGTTTTTCAACGTTTTGTGAGATCAACTCGGCAAACATTACAAACAGAATGGTGAAACGGTGAAGTGGCTGATTTGTGGTCTCATTCGAGATCATAACATTGTCAGGAAGGAAGAAAATGGATCTATTCATATAGAGCCATTCCTGGTGTGACGGATAATGATACCTACTTACTTTTATTTTGAAGCTTCTCTTTTCCTATGTTTTCTAGAAGAAGAAAATTATGAAATCAAAGTACCTATGTATATAGTACACTTCCGAAAACTTTATTTTTCCTTAAACTCTCTTTCTTTTTATCAAAAACACGGAGCGCCTCCCTTAGCACCACATTTGTATAAGCTAATATATGAAACAATTAAAATCAGTCACCCATGTTTTGCATGAGTGTTTTTTTTAATCAATTTTATTAAGTGTGTTCAGAACTATAATTACTCGAATTGAATGCGAATATAAATATATCTACACAGTAAATTCTAAACGGTTGATACGGTATTTTCAAACTATGGACTCATACAAAAACACTAGAAAAGTTTAAGGAATTTTTTGTGTCAGGGTTGTCATATAAATAAGATCCACCAAATTTTTAACTACGATTTCACACGTAGAACTGAAAGTACTTAACTTCTTTATATCAAAAATTATATGTATACGTAAAGTCTTAAGAAAAATACAATGCGGAACAACTGCACGAGAAGTTAAATTGAAAATTATTGTTATAACAAGTTCAAATACGATCGTTTAGCAGTTTCTTTTTTATTTAATCCATTTTAAATGCCATTTCTGTCACCCTTTGTGTCTCTTTTTAATATAAATTATAAATTAAATAGCTACATATGTATGTACATATACATATGTACAGTCAAAATAGCTTATAACGAACTCGATGGGGCTGGATTTTTGTTCGTTATATCCGGTATTTCGTTATAACCGATTTTCCATTTTTGGTTCACTATTGAAAAGAAGACATTTTGTTCATGTTAGTAAAACGTTTATTTATTTATGATTGAGGTAAAAAGTAATCTGTCAAAATTAACGATTTTGAACTTATGACAGCCTGTTTTGAGATTAGCGTATTAAAAACAACAGTAAAAGGAAAATTCCCATATTTCATCATTTTAAATACACGAAATTTGCAATGCCTTCTTTATTATTTTTTTTGAATATTCGTTATAAGCGATAGATATTTTTATTTTGTATTTAAAACTGTTCGGTTTAGCCGATTTCGTTATAAGCGACATTCGGTCAGTACGATTTGTATGAACTTTAATATTAGTTCGCAATAACCGATATTTCGTTACAACCGATGTCGCTATAACCGATTTTAACTGTACCTATCTACAGTGTACCTACCTACCTAAGTATAATCAGTTAATTACGAAATTAAAACTTTCAATTTTTCGTGTATAAGAGAGAGTAGCTACCTATGGTTTGATTGACGTCATTATCTATATTCAAATAATGAAAATTATTTATAATAATAACTAAACTACACGTGCAGTCTAAAAATCAGCAAATCGGCGCCAGAGAGTGCAATACCCTTGCAATATTCTTATCAGAAATAAAGGTCATCGAACTAGATTTTATATTCTGCGTTATTGTTGGAATCGTTGCTATTCGAAAACGTTATGCATTAGCTGAAAATAGAAAATTTATTCGTTGGTAATTGCGTCCTAACAGTCAAAAATTTTGTTATGACCTCAAAACACTTACATAATAATGAAGATAATGTAATGTAATCACGTAATCTTACGTTGGCATACAAAATATTAAATCTATCTTGACAGGCGAAAGATTAGAATGAGCTGAACATGGTTATTTTATGCTAGGCCTAGGATTTTATATGTTAGGGCCAGTTGTACAATCGTGGTTCAAGTATTTAACTCACCGATTTTGGCAGATTATCTATGGAAATCAGTGGCTTAAAAATTTGAACCACTTTGAACCACTATTATACAACTGGCCCTTAGTTTTACTTGCTGAATCCAGAAAACTATAGCCGAACAACTTACAGTAAAAAAATTGTTAACATAAGTTAGAAAAGTATGGCTGCAATTTGAATAAGCCTCATAATTATGTTTATGTAAGAACTTCTGTAAGACAGTTGGATCGTATATTTATACCGTTCAGTTCCGTTCTTGGGTTAAACCAGTTAGGTATGTACGCACGTACGTAGAGAAAAATATAATAAAACGTATTATTATATTTTTCTCTGGGTTCGTTAAAATAAAACTTATTTCTTTTATTTTAAATGTACTTTTTGTCTTTTACTTTAATTCAACTTATTTCTCTTAAATAAATCAAAGTAACCTTTAATTCACGTTAACTTTTTTTTATTTATAATTTTATCACTTTTCAATAAAAATTGTTATGGGACTTTCAATTGGGAAATTGATTTATTTTTTGATTTTCGATCGATTGTGCATTTCTGGAATTTTGTTGTACTACCCCCACGATGCTGTTTGTTTGTTTGATGAAAGTATTTCATGTATATTTTATTCATTTCATTGTTTTTTAATTGTTGAAGACATCGGAAAAGGTAAATAATTGGAAATAAAAGGCACGACTAGGTCGCACAAACTTGCTCTTTTGGAAAATTGGCTAAGGGCATAAATAAAAAAAAAATAATAAAAAGATGATATGAAATTTTATTAATTAAGTCCTGTATGCATATATTAAGTGCTATATGCATATCTTATAGAAATTTGCTTTAAACAAAAGAGTTTATGTAAAAATTAGTTGGGCGTTTTATTTAAATTGTTTAAGTTTGCTTGAAATTTTAAAATACCATAACCATTTATGTATATGGAAGGGTTGGGTACGAAATCGCGAATGACAAAATCCCGACTGAGAAAATAAGTAAGGTAGGTATAGGGGTATGTTGCCCCCTGGTCCTGCAACCCTCTGTCTGGACTTACTATAGGATTTGGGGTAGGTGCCAGTTTGGGTTTGTGCAATTCAAATTTGATAAAATTACATATATGTATTTTAATTCATACTTTTCTCAGTCGGGGTTTGGCAGTCAGAATTTTGTCCAGTCGGATTGAGGCAGTCGGGATTTTGTCTCTATCCCATATGGTACCCTTAAAATTGTAGAGCAAAAGACAACAATACTTCAGACAGTTTCTTTGAAGCAACACGGTGGTAGCGTTTTATCATTAAGAAGAAGATATCAAGAAACTTGGTGTGTTAAACTATGTATATGTGATTTGTCCAACTTTGTACTGGGTGGTGGTGAAAAATACGATGGTAAATACACGGAGAATAAGACGAAGAAATAGAATTTTATCGTTGTTATAGCCCTATCCGAGGATATGTTATAATTTGCAAATGTCAATGTAGACATTTGCCGCCATTTTCAAATATTATAGCATCTTCCAATAGTGTGGTGATTGATGACTTTTGAGTACCTATAATAACTTCCGCAAATAGGCACAATAATATTAATTATTACGAATAAATAGGCGAAATAAATTTTCTTCTCTTGTTTTTTTTACAATATAAGTTTTATTTTTTATAATATATTTATATGTTTTATATTGTATAATGTATATTTATATTACAATTATAAATTCAAAAAATATACATATATTATATATATATATAAGGTTTTAGGTTTTCCCTTTCAATATTTCATTGTTACATGTTTTCTTCAATTTATTGAAGTTCGTTTCATTTTATATAATTAGTTATACAGAAATATAATTATATTATATATATATGATTTGTTTAAATTTGTAATATTTAGCATATAAGGTCTTCATTCTTAGTATAAAACATTCATGTGTAATTATGATTTTTCTTTTTTTTTATCTAAAACAAAATTGAGCTAAATACCTTCTTTTTTTCGTTATAATATGATGTAAAATATTAATATCTATATATTTTTAAAGACACTCATAGTAAAATTTATAAATTTTTAAAATCTATAAACACTTTGCACACTTAATAAATATATATGTACCTATATACTAAAATAAACTTGTGTTCAAAACAATTTTAATTTTTATAGTTCTATAAATATCAAAGAAAACAAAAAGCTTTCGAATAAGTATATTTATAATGGAAGATATTTTTATTTATATTTTAATTTAAACTTAAACTGATTACTTATATATTTTTCTATAGAAAAAAAATTATTCCATGACAAACAAAATTATTATTAGTTTATTTTTTTTTTTATAGAAAATATAACAAGTAGATATTCTATTTTCAAAATATTAAATGTGCACAACACAATTTACAATATTATATTACATAAACAAACTTAAATTTAAATGTAAAATAAGAAAGAATTAAATGTGCTTATTTTAATGTATTTACATTTAGAATAGATTACATTATTACATTATATCAATTATCGTTCTTCTGGGTATTATATTTAAATACAATTATTATTATTGTATACAATAAAATCTAAGAAAATAATTATAAATTAAAATATGACTATTCAAAATTCTGACGGAAATATTTATTTATTTTTAATTGCATTTTATTTTTTTTTATGTAGGAATTCTTTTAAGTAACAATAAATTGAAAACAAATGGAAGTTGTGGATTTAAATAGATAACAACTAATTTGTATCCAAAATAATATTAATTATATGAAGCAAATAATAAAAACGGCTCGGAAGTTAAAATATGATTAAAGTTAGAGAAAATAATTAAAATAAATAGTAGAAACTAAGAATAAGTAACAAAACTAAAGCAACTTTGTTTTCTTTTCTTACAATATCGAATGCTTTTGACTATTTAGATCGCGATATTCAACCAATGTTTCTGCTTTTATTCTAAAAATGAATTTATTAATCGAGATACCGCTTCTGGGAAGGAGTGTTTCTTCTAAAATTTGTCAATAAAATAACACCAAGTTCGTATGTTTTAACAGAAAATTAAATGCAGATAGAAGTTAAAATTCTGACAAAAATATATTTTAATGGTGCTTACAATTTCTGAACATTTCCTGTCAATTCAGCACATTTTTTAAACTTGAAATCAAGTAAAAAAACTTCAATGGTCAATTAGTACTTTTCAGAATTGAATTTCTGAGCATATGTTAGATGCCCACTTAAAATATGTTACTAAACTTCATATTCAGCATAACATTTGTAAGACAAAAGCTAGTATAGGTACGTTGCCAAAAACAAACAATAACGTGTTGACAAAATTCGTCAACGTTCTATCTTATTTAGTACAATACTTTCTCAAAAAAATTAATTCAGGCTTATAAGTCAAGTTTACTCCATGGACGAATTTCGCAAAAACCTTCAGCTGAAGACAGGCGAAAAATTAGAGTTTTAATTTGATCTTAAATAGTTATCAGAACAATTTTTGTTTGCTGAATTGACTCGCTTGACTCACAAAACAAGAATTCAAAAGAAAACGAGAGATGATTTTGAAAATAAATAAGATTATCATCTCCCTACCAATATTCATCAACATAATGAAAGAAACCGCTTTGTTAACCAAAATGTTGTGATCAAGCCAAAATATGTAAGCACTCTCAATTACAAAAAAATTATAAAAAAGCAAAACATTATTAAAACATAATGTGAATTAAAAATTGACTAAAGCCTCTATTCAGCTGTAAAAAATACCGCTGAATTATATTTCCCTTCTTGTTTTTGTTTTTTTAAATAAATTTTAGGCTAAAGAAAAAAATAACATTTCGTGCATTTAAACATAAACCAAAATTTAACAATACAAACAAATACATTACTAAAAAAATTGACTATTAAGTGCATTTAAATATTTTAACTAAACTTATAACACGAACAAAATGGAGAAATATATATTTATATATAATTTTTTATACAAAACTTTTACCAAAAAACAAATCATTTTCATGAAAAAGTATAGGTTTTGATTTTTTAAATATAAACATTGCAATTTTTCCCGGATTTCCTCTATGCATTTGATAGGTACAGAAAGTTGTGTTAAATACAAAAATTATCCTTAATTATTTTTTTTATTAAAGTAGATTTAAATTATTATTATTTATAAAATTTACAGCCATTTATACAACAAGACAAATATTTATTTATATAGTTTTTGAAGCATATATAGTAATATATGCATTTATATTTCGTTTGTCATGATTAAAAATAAAAACAAAAATATAATTAAGTATGAAGGTTTTTTTTTTTAATATATTATTATGAAATCAAACTTAAATGTTAAAAATAAACTTTTTATTTTAAGTGTAAATATTGTTAAAAATTTTCTTAATATGTTGTTTTAAGGTGTAAATTTAATATATTTGTACAGCACTTTACAAAGTGATTTTTGTCTTAAAATTGTTTTACTATTATTTTCAATTTTTATTTATTTAAGTGATTATAAAAAAAAAACTTTCAAAAAATATCAATAAATTGTTTTACTTTGTATTAAACTTGAGGACATAAAATGGAATGTTTTTTTTTTCGTAAAAAAATCGACTCAATATCCATTTAGCCTTTCTTTTGTTTCCTGGATGGAATGTTTTTATACCTAGTGCCTTTTTACATATTTTTTTCTTTAAACTCATTTATATTTAATTTTTCTCATTTTTGTTGTTGTTTGTCTATTTGGTCGCTGCAATAAATTAATGTAAGTAATTAACTTTTAATTGGTGTTTTTTTGTCGATATAATTATGTACGTAGTTTTATTATTTAAATACTATTAAGTTTCACCATGTTGCTTTTTAAATACATTTATATAAAATATTATAACATGAGAAATTATGTTTTTTTTGTATGCAGGTTCATTTAATTTTATTTGTGTAAGCATTTAAGCCTTTTTGGCATTTTGTTTATTAATAAGAGCTTGAAGCTTTTGCAATTGACTTAGCAGGCTGGCATTTGAATCTTCGAGGGAATCAACTTTTTTCTTATAGTTGGTATTTTCGTTGACCAGAACTTCCACCCGACGTTCAAGCTGATCCATGTATTCTTTTTTCTTTCGCCGACTTTCTTGTGCGGATATCTGGAAGTAACAAAATAAATTAAATTTTGAGCAGTTTCTCCATAGAGGTTTTTTTTTATAGACTTTTATAGACATTCGGTGAATTCAGCAAAGACTATAGAGAATCTCCTAGATTTTAGATAGTCAAACGAACTAGTTTGTTCTTTTTAACATTACAAAGCTGTATTACTTGTGGCGTTATATTATTTCAAACACATGGAGGATACCACCGTTCTAAATACAGCTCATACTAATATATTCGTGAATACAAAAATAAGAGCGAAATAAAATAGTTTCCGTTCTTTCAAATAAATACAATTTAAAGGATTGACCGACAAGTGAGGTTCCGGTCGCCTGTCTAGGTAATTATCTTGATATTAAGATATTCAGCCGCAAATTTGCAAGTTTAAACAAAAAATATACACGAAGAAAGCATTGTTTTACCGAATAATATGAGTGGCTTACAATGTTTACTAGTCGTTAAACATATTCAGCAAAATTTTTTCAGATGTAATTTGAAAAATATTTTTGGCAGTGAAATTTGTAGTAAGCAAAGCATAATGAATCACGTATAAATACTTGCTGACTATGCGAGTCTGATAACATTGATATATTCAGCGAAATTGTTTATTTAAATTTACAGCTGTTTACTCAACATGGAGATGTAAGATTTTAAACGTTATAAGCATGAAGCCAGCTGAATTGCATAGAAAATTAAAAATATCTTACCTTATTTTTAATTTTCCTTCTTATTTTCTTTAATGACTTCTCTTCGGTTTTTGTAAGCGGTAATCTTGTTGGAATTGGATAGCCTTCAGCTAAGAGTGTGCGTTTTTCTTCTTCTGTTAACATCAGGGTGCCAGTTGATCCCTTCTGAAATTGAAATTAAATACATTTGAAATTAATACTATAATATTGCATGGGATAAAGTTGCTGAATGTTGTTTTATAATTTTTATTGCATTAATAATGTTGCTATGGAAGCTAATAAATTGTAAGTAATAATTCACTTACTTGATTATTTAAGAGATAATAAATATGTATTTAAAATTGACCTCAATAGTTCTGATTTTCATTTTATCAAGTCATGTACCTTTTTGAATAATACAATGTTAGCTGAATTGATTGAGTTGATATGTTTTCCGGTTGGAAGCATGTTTATTGACATTCATTTTGTGCTGAATTGCTTAAAATTAAGTTAAAATTAAGCTGAATAGAATTTAAAGGAGCATAAGATATATTATAGCCTGATTCAGCAACATTATAATGCTTAAAAGCTACACATTGACACTAGCTGAATAAAATCTAAAATGAATTTAGTTTCCTTACCGGCTGTGAACTTATTAAAGGCGTATGAATTGGTTGCCTTGTCGAAGAGCCACTGTATGCCCTTGACGAATTGCTGGGTGAGCTAGATGCACTATGTGAGCTGGATGTACTCCTTCGCGATGTGGGTGTGGACGATGGTGAATTGGTTGCTCTTGTCGCTGCAGTTGATGGCGAAGAGAGATTTATTTGTTGTTGTGCGGGTGGTGACATTGGGGAGACCAAATGATGTTCAGGACTTTGATTTCCTTCTGATTCATCGCTGGGTAACGATGATGGTGGTGTTGGTGGCAATCCAAAGACTTGACCATTTTGCTGAGAGGGTTCCATTTTAATATTTACTTTTGGTATGGCTATGTTCTGACCAGAATTGCCAAACACATATTGTTGCGACTTAAGGAGACTCTTGGAGGCTGTTGTAATTTGAAGGGAACCATTCTATAACAAAAACAAGTTGTTAAATGATAGATGCCGAAAAGATCTTGAGAAAACAGATAACTTACTTTGTGCTCAAAGACCAGGTCAGAGTTAGTGGAGGCAGCGATGTTCGCCATATTTAGGCTCAATCCATTGGATGAAAAGACCTGGGAGTTGGGACTCGGCGGGCAGCTTGAATCTGGTGACATTGGTTCGTCCTTAATGCAGGTCTCATCGATATCGATGTCAGAGCAGGATGTTGTAGTTGAAATACTGTAATTTCGTATGCTGGTTGCAAGAGCTTGTTGATGTTGTTGTTGTTGCTGTTGCTGTTGCATTAGCTGCTGGTGCTGTTGAAGTTGTTTTGCTGAGCGCAGGTTTATAGATATTGGTGTGCTGGAAGTTTTTGATCCGCTGTTGCTGTTGTCTGAAAGGCTGAATGTGTTTGTGCTGTTGCAGCTGCTGTTGGAAATGTTCATTGTGCTGACACGTGGCAAAGCTGTAAGCAATGGATTACTGCTGGACAGTGTCGAATGTGTGCTTGTCAATGTTGGTGACATGCTGTGTGCTGGTTCAAACATTACGCGAAGGGAGGAGTTGCTGGTTGCTGTTTTCATTGGTATAGCAGGATAGCATTCATCGTCCATGTCTAAAAAGAACAAGAACATACTTTTAGGATACTAAAAAAAAAATCTGAAGAATGCTATCAACGGCTCAAGAAAAAAATTAGTCAGAGATCGAAAGACATCCTTTGAGTTTTTCTTAACATTAAGTCGTGTCTATGTAGGTGCAAAATTCATCCACCTTTCGAAAGAAGCTAAACTTTTTGAAAGTTTTGAAGTAAAATTGACATTATTTGCTGCCATTTGCAAAAATGATCGCACCTGATTAACTTCAGAAATGATTTGTTAGCTTCACAAACGATTTATTGGCTTCACAAATGTCAAAGTAGAATTGGCATTTGCCTCCATTTGCTAAATTTTGGCATCTTCCGATTGTGTGATGACTTTTACATTGTAGTATTGTTTTATTGTATATCAAACGCTCAGTTGTAAGTCAACAAGGTATACAATACATCATGCATACATATTGGTTAGTGGTCCAACGCCATTGATACGTATCAGTGCTTAAAAAATAAGCCCGCCTAGGAAACATGCACTAGTTGGAGAATCATTTCTGAAAATTGTACTAAAAGTCAATTTGGCGCAGGGCTTACAAAGATAAAATCAAACTGCTTTTCGCATATATTATTTTAAGTATTTTCTGCACTTAATATACCTAGTAATTTTCATTTTCTAAAATGAAACTTATTTCAAACTCAGCAAAATACAGTTTTTTATAGAATTTATTTTAAGAATAATTTTTTTTCTAAATTAAATATTTCACTACAAAGTGCATTAAAGATACAAAATATAAAGTGCAATTAGAAAACAACAGAACTAATTACAAGTTATTATTTTTGCACTTAAACGTCAATGTCAAAATGTAAATATATCTATGATAAAAAATCAATTAAAACATACACTTATACTTTTTTGTGTTTTCGTTTCATGTTAGACATTTCCTATACTTTTGCACAAGTTGTTCTCAATATTTTTTTCTATTAAAAACAGATTATATAGTAAAAAAAAAATTATTAACATTATAGCAATCGTTTGTATTGCATCACAGTTGGCAGTTGGACATTTTTTTTTGTCACTTTGACAATTTGTTTAATCGTCAAATCGAACTTAAGTTGATTTACGAGACGACATTTTGCAATTGTCAATTGTTTAAATATTATCACCTACAATCAATAAAGATATACTTGTTGGAATAATATTGTTAAGACAAGTGTTTCGTGTTGATTATGTTTCCTGTTTTTCTGAACATTTAATTTGCTGACGGCATTCAAGATTCAAATACCATTATTTAATAAATGTTTTTAAAATTATGGCAAGAAGCGTTTTCTTATTGCACTCTGAAGTTGGATTATGGCAACGGCAAGTAAAAGAACTCATTGAAGCGTTAAACCAAACTAGTTATTGTCTGAGGGTTCAACACGAAATCATTTTAATAATTCCTTAAAAATAACACTTTTTCCTAACATTCCCAGGAAATTAATTAATTATCCTGGTAAGACTTATTGTCCTAGACAGACTTACGAAGCCTCTCTAGCCGAACAAACCCTTCATTTTTAAGAGAAAAATTATTTTCTGAATAATCTTAAAGAATTTTAAAGGATACAGTGAGCTCGTTTTGAGTTGCTTTATTTTGAACCACACGTAATTAATAGATTTCAAATTGTAAAAAAAATAAGTCAAGTTTATCTGAAAATAAAAGCACCGTGCGAGTGCCGATCGCCCTAAACGTAAGAAATTATAGGAACATTGAAAGGTAGAAGAAGATGCTATAATCAAGATAAACATGTCTGACTTGATTTTGACTTTTCGACATCCCTTTTAAATTGTTTAAAAAGAACTTTTGCATTTTGATTTTACCCCTCTCTCTTCAGAGAAATGTATCTAAATTTAACATAGCAATAAATAGTAAAACATTTCATTCGAATGTCTCATTAATACTTTATTCCATCTACTGCAAATGCAATTCAATTGTAGATTTACCAAAAGTGTTGACACTTTTGTACAATAAAATTTAGTTCGATATCTGAACTCAAAAACATTTACTTATCACTTTGACCAATGTTGACCAAGGAATCGGATTTATACTGAAAACCTGAAAAGGTCGAAATTTGTAAATTATGTTTTGTTGGAATATTGTTCAAAAATATCTTAAAAGAAACAATTTGTAGAGTGGGTTACGTGTCGTCATAATTTTACAATTCAGATTTTTAAGTTGTATTTTGAGTCGAATGGGGACGTACTAATTGATACGGTTTAAAAAGGCAGAAGATCGTCATTTCATTGACATTCTCAATAATATGACGCTTCTACACGTGTAAAACACATAATAATAAAGTGTTAAAACATAATAAGTCCTATGCAAGAAATGAGACTTCAAACAATAACTATTGTTGATAGCATTGTGCCCATATATACAAAACACTAAAGAAATCGTGTTGCTTTCATAATAAGTATTTAATTTAAATACAATTTTAATTAAAGGAGAATATATAAAATAACGGAGAGTTTATTATTTTAAGAAAGAAATTACAAAGGTTTGTTCGTTGCTAATTAAATTTCATTCTTGTCGTTTTTTTTTTTGAAAAGAGCACAAACCTGACAGGCAGACATGTTGTTTACGATAAGCCTGCTGTCAGAATAAAAGGTAGCTGGTACCTTCGTATCTATGCAACTTTCTTAACAAAAACTGCTGATTCAACAGAATTATTTGTTCTACTCGTATGCATGCCTTGCGTAAGGTTATTATATTTTTTATCAGCCTAAGCATCGCACATGTGCACGAGAATTGACGGATTAATATTCTGGGTTTTTATTTTAATTATTTGTTCTACACGTAGTATTGTGCAGTGTGCTGTGCATGTTTAAACTTGAGGTTCTATCTATTGGTTGTTTTTAAAAAAGTCCTTGATACCCTAATCACATTCCACAAACTGGAACTTATTGATTTTGTGAAAAAAATTTAAGCAGGTTAAGCTTGAAGTATGTATTCAAAAAAGCCAACTGAACAATTGAAATTTTCACACCTACGAGATAAGACATCTACCTTCAAATAAAAACGTACATAAAGCATTTTTTATAGTACTTCAATTAAATTTTGAATTGGTTTCAATACAAACAATACTCTGAAGTTCTCGTCTATATTCATTGCACAGGGGTTTTATAAAAATGACTGATAAAGTTGCAAACAAAGTAGCAGTATTAATCGAATAGAAAAGAAAAAAACTGCAGGGACACGCGCTATGTTTCAATATGTTGACTTCTGTCAAAGGGGTATCAGCGTTTAAGTTAAGATTCTATTAAAGTCGACATATTTTGCGAAAGGATTGCATGCAACTGAATTGAATTAAAACATTATTTGTGAAGTACTTACCGTCCATTTTTGTGTGTAGACTTTTTGGAGAATCAGGCATTGAATCACCATCTGAATTCAGGCTATATGAATGCTCTGATTTAATTGGAAGGGTACCAAGTAATGCATCTGATATTAATTTATCATTTAATATAACAGCAGGCATTTTGACATCACGCTCCAGAAACCAGTCTGCCATTTCTGAATCTGCAGAGAGTTTTAAGGTATCCGACTGAAATTAGAAGAAAAAACAAATATTATAAATTAGTTTGGAGTAAAATAATATTATATGGTAAGGAAATTTCTTAAAAATTAATTTTTTTTTAAAAATATACCAGTTTTACTCGCTGAACGAATGAACAAAGCTATAAAAATGTGGGTATTCCTTGATTGTCAAAGACTGAGTACATAAGTGTCTCCCAAAAGTGGAAACGGGAAAGAAATAAACTTCATCTATTGCTTTCGTCGTTAAACTGTCAAACTAAATCATTTTAATTGATGTGGGACTTCTTTCGTTGTTTTAAATTGGAATTTATTTTTAGATGCTTATTTACTGTCATTCATTTGCGTTTTAATTTATTTTTGCAATACACTAATCAGAAACCAATTCCACATTCTAAAAAAACCATAATTTTAAAACGTTAGTTTGTTTTAAAAATCCAGTACACGACAAGTTACAAGTGTGCACACTTGTACCGGCGTGTTTTTATTTTGGGTCATGTTTGCCGAAAGAAAGTAGAAAAAAAACATAATTTTCTTTAGTCTTTTTTAAATAATTGTAAAATTATTTTAAAAACTTAAACAATCCATAAAGGTTTCTTTATAAATAAAAAAAATATTAAATAGAAGAAAATAACTTAATTAAATGAAATGCAACACTAATTGAATTAAAAAGAAAATTAAAGGAATAATACATTATTAAAAGGAAAATACATTAAATGAATATTAATTACAATATATGTTGGTAAATTGCTAAATTTTTAGTACTACGGTGCCATAGGAAAAGAGGACACGATCATGCACAGTGCCTTTCAAATGAAAACGTGCTACAACGGCAACGCTGCAAAAGAAAGTTTTAGTTTTTAGTAACAGTGCTGCCAATTTATATGAAGTGTGTATAGTGAATAAGACATTAAATGTATTACAATTTCAAAAAGGTATTGTATATCATTTTAATGTTAATTGAACAAATATAGATTCTGAAAAGTTAGAAGTATTCGATAAACTAAATTTTATTTCTGTATTTTAAATTTTAATTCATTGCAATTAGTTATAAGTGGGTCATAACAAAATTCGCCACGAAGGCAATTAAAGTAGGAGAGATAATATTCAACTAAATTGTAATGAACCGATGACCTATTGAATAGAAACGAAAAAAAAAACTGACACAATATTGTTTGTGTTTTTATATTTTATCAATATAAATAAACAACTAACGTAACGAACTATTTTTGTTATGATAAATACAAGAATTAAATAATGATTTAATTGAATGTTGAATGAATGAAAACTTCAGTGGATGAGTGTTAAACTAGAGTGTTTCTCATTTCCGTTCTAACTGCGCATTCATATGATATAGAACAAAATAAGCAGTCAATCATTCCCGCTAGTTATTTCCAACAAGCCGGAAAAAAATAATGTGTAAAATCAAAAGCATTTTACATTTAATGATAGAAACCATTGATCTAATTATAGTAGGGGTGAAGCCGGTGCCGATGTTTTATTTCGGTGATTTATATTTTGGTAGTTGCAAAAGAGGTGAGATAAGTACCTAAGTATTTATTTATAGTGCAAGTCTATAAAATCTTGCCGAATAAACAAAGCACTTTCTAAGCCTCTACTAAACATAGAAAACTTGCATGATAAGTTTAACATTTCGATACCTTTCTTTTCTATTAAATTTAATATTAAAATTAATGTTCTTGACATTTTTTAAAATTAAATCCTTTTTCCTGAATTGTAAATAACTTGTTTAAAGATCTTTCAACTTATTATACAAATTACATAAATTCTTGTGTTACCTCTTACCACCAGCCACAATCATTTCACCATGTCGGTATAATTGTCTGTGATCATTTGTGCCAACCACACCTTAAATAAGAAATTACATGCACTCGATAGCAAGAAAAGCAAAACTACTTTTAAAACTAGACATGAGAAGAAATAGATAAAATAGGTGCCGCAATAATAGAGTGTGATATAAATGAAAAAAAAAAAAAAAAAAAAAAAATATAATGATATAGTAACTCATAGATATAGGAAGTTATACGGGCGCCGGCAATCAACAATAATTATTCGGAACAATTTTTCGATGTAAGAAATGAATATTTTCTGAAAGCGGATCAAGTTGTTATCTTTGAATGTATAACATTTTTTTAAATAACAGTCTGCATTCACATGGTGGCGCAATATTAGGCGCAATATATACCATATTGTATCCTTAAAATTATTGAGGTTTGAGAAATTTTATAATAAAAACAGTCGACTCATGTTGTAGACGAAAAAATTCATAAACAAAAGACTGGTACCTCACATGCCGTCGAAGTCAGTAAATTTTAAGAAATAGAAAGTGATGATAATCTTTTACTTCTCTCTTAAGTTACTATTCATGAATTTGCCTCAGTTTTAGCTCCATTTGCAATAAAATTTTGTTGAAATGTAAGGAGGTTCTTAGATGCATTGGAGCTTCTAGAATGTAGAGTTAATGACAGTGATAGAAGTAAATGGAACATTAAAAGACTCCTTCCATTTTGCCAAAAACTACCTTTTGACATTCAGCTGCCCTTTTCCTCAAATTTGAAGTAAATTTGCGAGCTTTTAAAAGAGAAAGTGCCACACTTTTTAAATCACTTAAGGCGGGGTTCAAGTCGACCATAGCGGGTGATGACAGCAAACCCGTTCGTTCGACAATCGAAGTAATTCCCTTTTCAATGGTAGATCACTTAATTTAGATGTCATTTACAATCAGTGCTGCCAAATAATTAAATAATCATAGCTTACGAAGAGCGTTTTTATTTATAACTTGTTCTTAACGTACATTCATAAACCCATCTGTCAAATGATGTCTACCACTTCTTAAGACATATACCATAACTTATTTGTTACAAACAACAGCCAATTATTAACCCACTATGAGGCTATAAATATTATTTGTAAATTTCTTGCTGTCAAACATCAATAAAATAATCACATGTACGCATAACATTTATTTAAATTTCATCACTTAACTGCAAAAAAAAAACGAGAAACGTTTGTAAAAACAAAATAATAGATGAAACTTTCACTGTACTACCAATAAAAAGCCACGGTATGGGAATAAATCAAAGGATAAGAATAAATCTTTTTTAAAAGAATTTAACTGGTTAGGTAATTGTATACCCGAGGAAATTGGAAGTTAATAAGAACAGTCAAAATTCCATTTCGCGAAAATTAAAAAAAAAAAAAAATATAATAAGTATTTTATATTTTGATTTACATTGACCTACTTTTTTGAATGATGCTTTTAAGGAATTTGACGCCGACTGGTAGTGTGGTGGAATTCTTCATGGGTGAACTGTTTCTTTTATTTTTTAAGGAAAATGTGAATCAGAACGTAATTTCAAGGTAAGACAATGGGAAAGGTGTTATTTTATGTTATGGTTAAACTATGTGCTTTACAAGTGGTCTCTGACGCTTAAACAATATTGGATGATGAAATTCGTAGTAGACGAGTGGTAATAACATTTTGCATCATTAATGAGATGAGATGGCTTTGCAGTCTTTATTCATTTTGCACAAACTTAATGAGATATAAATATTCACAAAAATTATTTAAGAGACATAAATTGTACGTTAAGTGTGATTTATTGAGAACGAATTAACAAATCAATAATAATTTACTGATTGAGTTTTTAATTGCACACTGTTTCCAAATATAATTCATACTGGATTTGAGACTACAACGTAGCTAATCTAATTTCTTTCTTGTTTGCCAAATTGTTTCTATCTTTTTGCTATCTTTAAACAAACTGCGAGGGAAACCCATGGTCGAAACGAACCCATCTTTCCGTGAATTATTTTTCTTCTATGCTGTTCACTACAAGTACAAGTACGATCTGAAAAATGATTTAATATAAGTAGGTCATTTCAATTAACTTTCTTGGAATTCAATTCATGCAACACGTTACACTACCTACATAAATTGGTATCCTTGAAGCTTTCGCATAACATTTTGTCCATCGGAAAATGTATGATTTCGATACCTTTCTCTTTTTGTTTTAAACTACCCAAAAATGTTTCTTTTTGGATGCAGAAAAAATTCACTTCATGTCAATAAATAACAAAATCGAGTTCTTTGCCTCAATTATGGTGTGTTGTTTTTCGTTTCGAATTTTTTTTTTTTCTTAAATTAAACCTCTTCTGTCTGCCCAATAATTCCAATGTCAGTGTCACTGAGAAAATTGTAATGAATAAGCCGCCGTCTTGGAAACACTGTTCTTTTTTTAATTTTTTCAACTCGATTTACATTTTTTTTAATTACATAAAAAAAAAACCTGAAAACCTTTTCCCAAGATATACCACTCCACCTTCAATAACAACTACAATTCCCTCTTCCTTTCGCTATAAGGAGAAAGATTTTTTTCTTCAACAAGAAGACGAAGACGAAAAACCAACGTTTTCCCTTCACTCAAGGAATGTCTGTACATTCCTTGAATCTTGAGACACACATCTCACTTGAGGTTGGAACTTACTACCAGTCACCAGAGAGCTCACCAGCCATGCCTCCATTGTCGATACTTTTTAACGGTTACAAAACACAGTCCCGGATTCAACCGTTAACCAGAGAATTCCTTCATGTTTTGTGCTTTCAAGTTATTTTTTTTTTTGTACCAACAGTTTTTTTTCCATTGCTGAGTTTCTCTTGTGTTTCTTCAATTTCTTGCAAGTATTCATACGATCATTCCAACAAAAGATACATAATGCTCTGGAGACCTCTGTGAGACATGAAGTCAGACCTATAATCATTGCTCATTTGGCCATGCTCTCTGACAACTTTACCAACACAGTTGATGATGATTTACCTGATGTAATAGGCCATCATGACTCAGGCAGCTCTACACATCGCAACCATCGATAATAATTGGAAATCACATAGAAATATGATGAATAAAGATATGATGCGATGCAGATGGATAGATGAAGTTTGGCTTTTTGTTGGGCATACTTGGGTCTTTTATTGGTTATTGAAGTTTTGTCGCCTGGGGATTATATTTTAGTTGATTGCTGCAATCTTTTGGTTTGATGGTGCTTACAGATAGTATCTGCAAGTTATACAAGATTTTGACTTGTTTTAAAGATTTTCTAATGATCGTGTAAATTTGAAGTCTTTATAACGTCATCTAATCTAAGCTGCTGATTCCATGGTCGTTTTGATGTTGGGAAACTTCGTAATGAATAGATATGATATATGAAGATCGAGTGCGTAACCTGACGTTTTGCAAAAAAAAAAAAAACAAAACAGGTTAAAGTGTACTCAAATCTTTATGATTTTGTGTGTGTCCAAATGTTCTCATACATTTGTAAATTTAGTCCATAGTCCTACATTTAGTCCTACAAAATACAGACTTATGTATGTAGAAATCTATATAATTTGGAGAAAGGAATTCTTCACATATTTATTATATCGGATTTAATCGCTTATCATTAGCGGAGTAGTGCAACACTCATTCTGCTTACCTTAAAAATTTTAAATCCCAACTCCTATTATTTAACTAATTTTAAAAAAGTGTTAAAAGCATTATCACCACAAACGAATCCTTACCACGGACCATAGAATAATAAATAAATAGAACATCATCTCAGGAGGCTCCACCCACTTTTGCCTACAAACTTTCAAAACTGCAAAGTTTTAACTCTGTATGCGTGCCCGTGGATTTAAAATGAGACTGTCAAGTTTGGTTAAACAATACATTCTTACAATTTTGCATATAGCTGTTCATACGTATTCACGTATAGAAAAGCGCGTCTAAAAATTGTTTTCTACGGGAGGAAACGGGGCATGTGCCACAGACAGAATAAAAAAAAAAATTTTTTTTTGGTTTCTCTCCTTTGATTTGAGCTGTCACAATGACAGTACAGATGCTGGGTCACATTTCTTTTACTTTTCTTAGCTTTTAAATTTAAAACAACGTCAACATTAAACTGACTATTAAATTGACTATTTGGATAGTTTATTTGTCACCTCTTTATATGTTACGCATTCGCCATAGTGCACCATATTTTTATTAATGGAATTCTTAAATTGTGTTTTAACGAAAACTCTTCCCTTTTTAGTTCACACGACAAGTCTTCAATGCAATCTAACTAGTTTATCTCGTTTTTTTTAGAATTATTTAAAGAGATGTGTTTAACTTACTCAACTGATTATTAACTTACTCAAAAAAAAAGGCGCACTTTGATGTGATTCTTTAGGTGAGCAAAAATTACGATAACTCATAATATTCAATTGTATCTTTTGAATCATCTCTTTGATGATTAAGCATCTGAAAATGCATTATGTTTTATTATTTTCTTAATACATTATACCTATAATTCCATAGAAACTCTTATTCGTATTTTTATTTTTATGACATCATCATAAAACCGTGATTATAACATTTGCACATTATTTTTTTAAAGAATGCAAACAAGTAACTGACAACTCAGGTGCAATGAATTATCTTCACCACAAATTGGGGTCAATGAAAAAAATTAATAAAATAGAATCTCTACTTAATTCACTTTCAATTAATGTTATGAAAAATTAACATATTCCGAATGCTGAAATTTAATATGAAAAGAAAGAAAACAAAATAAAATAAAACGAAACAAAACGAATAACATGTATTGGTATTAAAAAAGAACCCAACGGTATCCCATCATTAATCATTGATCCAATCGAGCACCACGTTTACGTGCGCTACCTTGTTATGTACTTTAATAAACCGTTTTTTATTTTATTTTATTTTGTTTTTTGGATTTGATTTTATATTTGTTTGCCAATATCTTTCCTCAGATAATAATTCAGTCAACCGTAAAAATACGGTTGGATATACAATGGACTGTACACAATACACCTGTAATCTAAATGCAGAAAGGGTACAAATTTGTAAAAGGTAAATTGAGAGATGTTCTGTTTTGTTGACAACTTATTTTTCGTGCTTGGATACATTTTTGCATTTTGTAAAAAAAATGTTGTGGTTGTGGAGTTACCAGGTTTAAAGGGGCGTACAAAAATTGTACCAAAACCGCAAAGAGTATACTGCCGTCTGATTTGCAACAAAGGTATTGCTTAAAAAACAATTAATAAGAAAATACTTGGTACAGTATAAGGTAGAATTGTAGTAAATTTATATTAACTTGATTCCGGCAATTAAGGACATTAAACTGGCTACTAAACTGTATGCGTAGACAGTAAATACAGTTGAACGCACTGATTCATTCTTTTTAGCTGGTGTCTCCACTAGCAAGATTTCATAGAATGTTTTCATAGCATTCTATTAAAATTGCGCATGGAGACCCCAAATTTAAAAATTGCTTACCATACCTTGCTCAACTCATATCAAGCTATAAATAGTATTCTTTGACCTGTCATTTTCATTTTGACTTTTGTGTCTTCTAGATTGGACTGAAATAGTAAGCTATCTAACTAGTTTTTGAAATATTTGTTGCTATCTTGTACATTTTAAATGGTGCATTAGCTGATCAACGAAACCCACGCCCTCAAGAACAAGGATTTAACATACTTTCCGTTGTTTCAATTTTTCGAAATTCGCGCCTTCGCGGGTTTACTCAGCAAGAGGGGTTCCGGCCCAATGTCTCTTGTCTAAGGTTGCAATCATGATTTGTTACTACTTGCGACAGCACTGGTTTTGGAAAATGTCATGTCAGTTGAAAAATGCAGGTGATGCCAAATGTGATAATTATATTGTAACGAAGAATCAATATCTGCTGGTGTCAACCAAGAAGACAAAAACTACCTTTATTGTTCAAAACAACCCCCATATTTTTAACTAATATCAATAAAACATTATCAACACGACATACCATCTGGCAGAACGAAAAATTCGATTTCGTGTGAGTTCATAAAAATCATCTCGTTTATGTCATAAAGTTGCACTTTAATTGCTACCTCAGAGCTCACGTTCAATAAACAAAGACAGTAAGTTAAGCAAACATGAAGCACGACCAACCAACCCATCTTCTATGTTCATTGAACCCATTCGAATTCATAAATAACTATAGTATATGCAAACAATAACAAAAATTTATGCGTAAGGCAAGCGTTCAATCTGCGTGGTATGTATTTCTTTTTAGTAAAACATTTATCACCTTTTTTAACTTTGAAGTTAAGCAACTGAAAAAATTAGCTTTGTATTGTAACTCATTAAAAAGATCAATGATCTAAAAGAATATAAAGATAATTATACTAGGAGTTCGTTCATCTTTAAATCGATTTCGACCACTAATATTTGAATAACGTGTAAAAGATAATTTTTATAGATAAACCCATAAACAAGTTTATTAATATCATAATTTCACATAAATGGCAAGATAAGAAAACAAAAACCCGTATACAAATCAATCGCATTTATTGACAGCACTGACCTTGACTTTGACCGAAAAAAAACGCCCGAGCTACCATAAATCACTGACAATTTGCGATAGTGATACCAACATTACAAAAAAAATTAATAAGCAAACTACGGTACGATTGTTTAACTGGTTGAACATTAGATAAGTCTTTTATACTGTCATCTTCTTTGAAATTATTAATACTTCTATATGCATAACATTTTTTGGGCTGATGTCATAATGAAGCTTCAAAAGCCAACATATTTTCTGTTTTTGGAAGAAATGTAATTGTAGTTTATTTCGATGAACGTACATACATATATGTGAAGAATATAAAAAGAAAGAAAGAGAAAATAAGTTTTGTTATGTTTCTAACCGTTAAAAAAAAGGAGAACCATTTAGGAGATGAGTGACAAAAATCGAGAATTGGCAAAAGCTATGGGCCGAAGATGACGTTTTTGTTTGTCTTTACTTCGGTAAGACGAATTTTGTTAGGTTATTTAGGATAATTCATGAGAATTCAATCTGTTAATCTGATTCAGGTCCCTTGCACCTTACACACTCAATCACACGACGTCAGTCATTATAATTAACTATAATAATTATATATAAACTGTCATTATGAAAAAGAAGTGTTTTGATATTTTGTCAAACAAATGCACGCTTTCAGTCTTGTTTCTTACAAACGCTATATTATGATTAATGTCAAATGTTTGATTAAAAAAAAAAACATTTTCGTTTTACGTTTTTGAACATCGTAACTGACGGTATTCATATTGCACTTTACTCAACCGACTTATTTAAACGTCTCGGAGCCCTATCTGTCTCCCTAGATCGAAATTGAAAATTAAGGAAGGATTCTGGCATTTGTGATTTGATTGCGCATTTCATTTAAATCAAAATAAATCGGATATATGAATAGCTAAACATAATAGGCGTTTTTTTTTTTAGCTCTGAGCAGAGCCCGGAGTAGAGTCTGAGCTTGTCGAGTAAGCTCTGAGCTAAGTACGCTCCGAGCGCTCTGATTTAATATTAAACACACTTCAGCACTAACTAACAATCTGTCAAATAACATGAAAACTACATGAAGTTGGCCGCGTTCTACTTCGTGCTGTCAAAACTACGGTCAAAAAGTAATTCAGTGAAAGAGAAAACTTGTTTACAATAATGTAGAATAGGACATACATTTTCCTTCAGGGTTTTTGTTTTGGTTTTTTGTTGTTGTCAAATGTCGAAAAGCAGCATACTTGAAAGTTAAAATTGAGTGAAATGATGCTGCAAAATGTTTCTGTTGCTCATTTTACCCGCGTTACCCCATTGTGTTCAAACATTGAGTCCAATGGTAACCACTTCTATTGAGTCTTTAAAAACGAATGTCATAATATATTTTATTTTTTATCACAAATATAAATCATTTATAATTTATGACAAATCAATATATGAATGAATGAACATGCTCATTCTTGTTTGTTATATTTTTGACATTCGTTTTAACACAACAACTACCAGCAAAAACTTCAAAATCTCTTTTTGTTGTGTCTTTTGAAAAATTATGTCAAAGCAAAAAAATTTCATTAAAATTTCATGAGCTGACATGCTGTATATGGAATAAAGCTACCTTTCATTGAATAGAAAGTTAAAAAAGATATTTTGTCGGTAGTTGATTTAGGCTTTTCCATTTTATGTAGAAATGTTCGACATAGCCTAAGTTTGACTTTCCTTATTGCTACAGGGCATAGGTACCTAGTAAAGTAAAAAAAAATCGTTTGTGTAGATCCAAAACTAAAACGATTTTCCCTACAGGCAAATCATATCATCGGTAAAACTTTAAATAGCCTTTCCTAACATCTGGCATTCGAAATGGTTCACTGATCACAAAAAAACTTTCACTGAACGCGATCATTTTTTATTTTAATCGAACAAGAAGCATTTCAAACAAAGGCACGTGATAGAAAGGGTGGTGTGAAAACAATTAATTGATTTGCCTCATGACAACCACAAGACAATTCATTTTGAAGAATTGGTTGAACTGTCAGAATGTTTTTGATTTTAATTAATTAAATTTGTCAGTAATTGATTTGGAGTGATCATGTCGATCTGTCCTGATTTTCTTTGGGGAGAAATTTTAACCGAATGCCTTGCACACAATTGTAGAGTTTGTCTGAGTTTCATGTAAATTACCTCTTTGGTCTTGCAAAATAAAATAACTGGTGCAACCGATCGTGCTGCCACTGATCAGTTATTATTTTTGAAAAAAACTACATTAATTTTCATTCTAAATGCTACAAAGGGATGCAACAATGTTGCTAAGCTATTGCGGTATTTTTCTGCAAGACTCGTCATCGTTTAACTTCCATATTTTTTGTTGTCTCCAATTTTTATTTGTTGCTGCTTCCTCTTGTAAATCATGTGTGTACTTGACTTTTCCTATAATAACAGTTAGTTTCCTTGTTGTTTTATTTCACAATCAATTTTTCATTGGACTTACCCGCTTACTTTTCCGCGACGGGCAACGCGGCGGTCTTGCCAGTTTAAGCTTTATAATATTCAGGGCGAAGTTTGGTGTTTTGAGTTTGAATTTTTCTTTTTGTTCCGCACATGCATGACTGGTCACATACCATAGAAGCCGGTTTATCTGTTAGTTGCAATTTTGCACATGGCTTAAAGTCTTTTTGTTTAAAATGGTATATGAAATGTAAAATGAATGGATATTCAGTTTTAAGGTGCAACAAAGCTGTTTGTTTTTTCTTCAAATGTTGGCCATGGGTCATGGACAAAGTTGAGGTTAGGTTGAATTTTTGCGAGAAAACAATTTGAAACTAACATTGGAATTTTATGTATTGGTCGAGGATGATAAATTGTTGGAATTAAAATAATAATGGTAGTGGTAGCTGATTATGCCGGTAATGTTTTTTTTTTTTTTAAATGAGATAATTGTTTACTTAAAGTTGTTTAGAACCATGGTCGAATGAAACTTAAGCGGAATATCGTGGTTGAGGTTGGTTAGGTATTTCATATCATCATATAATGACAATTCTGTTGAAACAGCTGTCAATGTTTTGAAAATGGTGGCCAATGTCAGGGAAAAAAAATCTCATTATGGTATTGTATCGTGCACCTTTTAATAAATCTGTGTCCGAATTGCGAACCCGTGATTAAAAATATAGATACAGATACAAATCTGCAAATGGAAATTAATTCCCTTATTTAAATGGTCGACTGGAACTCTTCTTGCCAAAACCCTTAAAATGTTTGTTTTTCTATCAGTGAGCATGGAAGTCCATCTCATACCAGTCTTTCAGAATTCGACAGAAAATCGTTGATCTCTTCGATTTCTGTAGAACTGACAATGCACATTCAAAAGAATTGGTTGAGATGGACTTATTAATCGAGATCTGTTATGCCAATAAAAGTTATTTGTATTCTTAAGCGACCTTTACAAGGTCAGTCAGAGGACGTCAGTCATCTACACATATATTCAGTCATCAGGCAAAATCAAAAGTGTTTCGATTTTTCGTCAAACAAATGCACGCATACAGACTTATTTTTACAAACACAATATTACAGATGGGTTGGGTACGAAATCCCGACTGCCAAAATCCCAACTGGACGAAATCCCGACTAACTACTTTTTTTGGTAAAGGCAATTTAAAACTGAATTTTGCTCCGCTTAGGGTATGAGTTTAATGTTTCCATATTCCACAGCACCTGGGTGGCCCGTTTCGCGGGTTCAAGGGATTATAACTCCTTTTCTGTAGCCATTCCCGCTCACGCAACTTCGTTGCTCCGCTTAGGGTATGTCCAGTCGTCTGCAGGCGCCTGAGTCCAATGTTTCCATATTCAACAGCTACTGGGTGGACCGCTTCGCGGGTTCAAAGGATTTTTTTTTCTATAGTCAGACCCGCTCACGCGATTTCGTTGCTCCGCTTAGAGTATGTCCAGTCGTCTGGCGGGCGCCTGAGTCCAAAGTTTCCAAATTCAACAGTATCGCTTGTTATTTTCTTCCTTTTCAATTCCTATTTCAAATAGTTAGTGTTAAAGCAAAAGTAACGTAACTGTGTCATTAATAGCTATTATTGCTATTATTCTGGACAAAATATAAAAGCATTTCAGTTAATTGTCTGATACTGAAATGATATCATTGAATTATACCAAGTTATCAAACAAACCTACATCTCTTCATTTGTCACGGGTTATGTCTTATTAGTCCATGTAGAAACAAAATGTCACAGACAATTCATTTACATCCCAAAAACAAAAGTTCACACGTTTTGCTTTCATAAATATTGTATCGAATTTCAGCACGTGTATTTAAAAACTTATGACAAATTTCACATCAACTTGTTTTGATTTTTTTTTCCACTTAATTGCATATATCGTTTGTAAAATAAAGATTGACTATGAAGACAACCTAATTACAGAGGGTGTATAACAATATTTACAATTTTGTGCCCTTGTCATGGTTTATTAACTTGCTGCACGGCTCGGTAATGACCATGGAATTATGAAAAAGCCAGCGACACGAATCAATCGATTTTTGAATATTCGCGGTCATTACGACTAAATAATATAAAGTCTTTTTGATAAACATTTAAAACGGCAATTATAAATGACATAACGTTTTTTTTATAAAATAGAAAATAATTGCTTATGAAACTGATTATAATTTTTAAATCACCTGCAATTAACACTCAAAACAATGACTTTTCCTTTCGTTTGATTCAATTAACTTTGATTTATATATCCAAGAACCAGTATATGAAAGATACCTACATATATTTGGAATTCGAAGATAATTATACCAAAGTAAATTGGGTATAGATTTGTTAATAGATCGTGTTGTAATTTAGTTATATGCTAAATAGTTAACTAGGTACGTTTTTGTACTACTATTGGCGCCTGCAGAACTCAACCCGTTTAAACTGTATATTATGTCTACACATATGTGTCTTGAGGTGGAAATAGTAATTATTTATAATCGACGTCAGCGATTACGATTAAAAAAAAAATGCAATAAATAAAACATATTAGTTTTAGTACAGAAGTACTAAAATATATTTCTGAGCCACTATGTTGTATAAATAACTATTTATTTAAACTGACATTCCAAGGAAACCACTATGGAAATACCCAGACTAAGCTGCAGTTTGTTTCTGTTTAATTTTCTCATTTTACGACCTTAATCAATTAACGAGAATTATGCAAAAGAAGAAAACAACACATTTGTTGCGGGCATGTGCATTTGTGATGTTTTTTGTTTTGTACTATTGTTGTTAATGAAATGATAAGAAGAGACCTGCTGATTACAGAATGAAAATGAAAAGTAGAATACAAAAAAAAAAGTTAATGTTTTATTCTTTTGTTAAAGAATTTATAAAAGACGTGTTACCAACTGAAAATACAATTAAAATACGCAGAGGTTTGTATGAAGGTCCATTTTTAGTATTGCTATCAGGAGGAAAATTTATTGATATTGTGAGATAATATTTTAATTAAATTCAAAGATACATGAAATAATGAAATGAGCAATCCATGGTTTGATTGTGTATAAATAATTTCGTTCAAGTAGTGATCGGTTGTGGGTGAACAATGCAATTATTTATGATTTTTGATTTAGTTGTTAGCATTATTTTAAGAGCTACGTAATAGATATTTCAAATATATGTTAGGGTTAAATTGATAAAGAACCACATGTTGACTGCCATTGTTGAGAGCTACATCTGTAAGGGGTAGTGCTTTGCCAGCGTCAGCGGTGCGCTTGACTCTTTACGGCTGTTCTTGATAGAAATAGTGTAGATTGTTCGATTGTATCTTTCATATACTGGTTCTTGGATATATAAATCAAAGTTAATTGAATCAAACGAAAGGAAAAGTCATTCTTCTACTTGCACCTCGCGCTCAACAAACAAAAATATCGTTCCAGGAAAAGAAGAAAGCAGATATTGGAAATTAAATTTAAAAAAAAATCATTAAATGACTTGACTTTAAAAAGGGCGCCCAACGAGGTGCTCCATCTATCGAGTTCTTTCACTATAATTCTAATACGTTTAATATGTTATAATAATAGTTTGAACGCTTAAAAAGCCATTCAATTTAGCACATTTCTCAGAGGAATATTATGTTTAATTTACAAAAAAAAATATCAATAGATTGAGTCCCACGTTGGGCGCCATTTTTACGAGCTATATGTATTTGCATGAGAGAATTCTTTGGTACAGTACGAGCGGTGGTGAACGGCACGCATAACATTACACAGTTACACTCGACAGAAATAAAGTATTCTTAAATCTAAGTGAAGAATTAAGTACTAAAAAGTTGTTAAGCAGTATTTTATATTCTTATATTATTTTGAATTCGAACTTCTAATGGTTAAATCTTTAAAACAAATCAATATTACTTCGTTGGAGTATCATATTTCTTTATTTGAACAAATGCACAAATTTCAAAAGTAAAATCTAACAAAGAAAAAAAAATTGGTTGAAAAAATTAATGTAAAACTTATCTGATTAAAGAACGTCTTTGCTATGATATTTATTTTTTTCAAATATTTGAAAGCGTGTGACTATCAATTTCGTGATAAAGTTATGAGATTTAATATTACGAACACGAAAACAAAATTTTAACTATCAGTGTACGTTTTAATCACACGTGTACTAAATTTTAGAACTTATCTGATAAGCATCCATCCAAACAGATGACAATTTTTGATGATTTGCGTAAGAGAATACGCAAATATTTTGTATACATTTAAACTTCAAGTTGTAAAAAAAAAAACAAGTCAAACATATATGTATACACCCGCAAAGGTTTTTATAATCGACAGAGAAATCTTCTACTTATTTTCTTTAAAATCTCTCTAATTAAGGGTAGTGTACAAAAAGAAAAGTAAACGTATTGCTAATGACACTTTTGATCGATAATCCTCCACGCAAGAAAGATATCACGAGGGTTTTAGTACTTTTATCTAAATTGTTTAATTTAATTAGATACACAAATTTAAAGTTTCTTCATATCTTTGTATCATAATTTCTATGTTTTTATGACAGTAATACAATTTGTTATTAAAAAGTGATTTGTTATTTTTTTTATGATAAAGTTCGTAACACTTTACTATCTTTATAGTTTTATATTTTGAAGCTTTGACATTGTTTGTAGTAAAATGTTTACCAAAAATTTTTTATTTGAACTGGATTTAGATGTAGGTTAAGATGCAATGGTGTGTAGCATGATGGGTGCAAAGTCGATAAGAAAGATAATTATTATTGTTTTATTGTACTATTCATAACATGAATACCGTTTTATGTTTATTAAATACCTTATTTTAGTACATATTTGTTTTAAATACGGCTGACTTATACTCTGTATTACTAAACAGTTTTTTTATAAGTTAAACTTACTGAAAATTCGTTTGTTCTTGTCATAAATAAGAAGTACTAAAAAGTTTACTCCATATTTTCTTACCTAAAAAAAAATAGAAAAAAAATCGTTAGAATCAAAGAATTTTTTTTACTTGAAAACAAATAATTAAAGGAAACAAATTCAGTATACCATATCCTTAATATTAAGAAAACAACATTTCTTAAAACCACTATAATGAATACTCTTACTACAAAACATGCCCTTGCCCTAATTTTCTACGCATAAATCAAATACCCTCAAACACAGAACAACTTTAAAACAACAAATACATCGATTTCATTTTAAATAAAATGTCAAAAGGGTTTCTATTCGTTACCATCCCTGTTGCATGGTATCTATTGCCAAACCACGAGTAACCAACAACAACTGGTGTCACTTATAATGAAAACTCATTCGAAAGGATCTCTCTGCGAAGCCATTTAGTTTATTCATGCTGGTATAATTTTGTGGGGGAGTTTCACAACAACAAAACCCACGCATTATAGAAATAGTCTGTAATGGAAAATTATTTAGATGAAGAAAAAGAGATGATGGAATATGCAGAATTAGGGCGCAGTGACTTTTCAAGAACTGCAAAATAAAGATATCGAAACATAGATTGTTAATGACAGTTTACAATAAAGCAATTGACAGAGTCGGTTAGTGACAATATGGAATTTATTGAACTTAAGCCTTAACCCCTCCTTGTTGAGTTGTCAATATGTTTCTATCATGTGCTCGTTAGAGGTTGAACTAATAAATTCGATTTATTCTTTTAAGGTTGGGGTTCTTCATACTTGTTGCTGTGGAGCTTGGTGGTGGATGAAGGCGGATCCCGGAATTCACTCAACAGGAATGTGTTGAGCGAAAGTGATTTTTAAAATTGTATTATGATCGAATGGATGTTTAAGAGAATATTAAAGTGGGTTAGAATTTTTTTAGTACCTACGTTCTTGACATTTGTCTTAGGCATACAAATAGCTAAACGAATGTTCAAGCTTTTATTGATTTTCAATTCATTATCAAGTCAATAACAATTCTTCACAAATAGTCAACAAATAGGTAGATACATTTGAAAATATGCAAGTAAATTATGGCACTCGATTTTGAAATAATATAATTTTCTTTGTGCTATCACCATTAATAAAAAAAACTAAACTGATTTTAGTACATTCGTATAATAGTTAATCTAGTATGAAACATTAATTAGACACATTTTATACTTATGAACATAACTTCAATCTAAACATGTGAACATTCAAAACTCGGGAGTTTAGTAGATATTTAGTACTTGTTCATCGCTACAAGCTAATAAAAGTATTTGAATACAAACTTTAGTCATATTTAGTATTAAACACATTGTTTAGAATATACAAATAGAAAGTCATGTTTTCTTTTGTAATTTAATTTGAAAGAAAGACTTTCGCTCTGAGGTTTTTGTTTCTAAGAACCGGACAGAAAGTCATGTAAACAATCGCGTTAATTCATCATATTTCATAAATATTTTCTTAAACATTTCTTTTTTTATACAATAAATTCCTGAAGTAACACAATCAAACAAAACAAAAGAAGACAACATCTTTATAAATGTTAGATCTCGATCGCAATGTCAACTCTTGCATTTTTATAAAATTCAGAAAAATCTGAAAGTCGAGTGACACAAAAGCATATTGAAGCAACCTTCTGTGCAAAATTATCAACTTTGTCGTTTTCACTTCAAATATTTTTGCCTTCTCACGTTTAAGTAAAAAAATGTGCACCCTATGCCTCGAAATGTAATTAATGCCACCGAACATCATCAGTGTCAATTTCTTGCTTCATGAGGCGCCAGCACATGGACGCCAATTTTTATGAATGGGAAAACCCCTCAAACTATGCGGGCATCATCATCATCATCATCTATACGAAATCACACAGCCATACATTTATAAAAACTATACTTCTGATGATGGTGATGTTAATACAAATACATATACAACATATATCATCACTCCCTCGTTAGTAAGTTGTGTTTTAAGTTCATTCCATTTTGTATTCATATATATTTATATATATTCTTTTTTATAATGACAACAGACCGTCAGGCGTGAAATAAACCTAAACGTGCCTGCTTCACGTCCGGCTTCGGCTGCAGTCGGCCTTTGGGAATATGTGGCTATTTTTAGGTGCTATGTGCGCCTTCATGTCTGTTTGCTATATAAAAACAACAACAAAAGCTATGCGCTACTACAGCACCTGATCGTTGTTTTTGCGATTTAGATCGTCCATCCTCTAGTGGTCGTGTTTCTTTGAAAATGAGAATCCGACTCCAATTACGACAAAGAGTTAAATGACATGGGGAAGTTAAATTGTTTTTCAATTTTAATTGTCAGAAAGATAAGAAATCGGGTTTAAGAAGGTCAGGATGTGTATCAAAAAAATTAAATTTGGTATATTTATGAAATTGACAACAACTCAGCATATTATCACCCATCCTTTACGTCCGAATCGTATTATCACGCCTTTAAATTTTTATATTCCTATATTTTCTGCTAAGCAGAACACAATTTTTAAATATTTCAATTTGTATTGTAGTCAAACCATATTAGGTATAACATCAAAAGAAAAAGCTTTAGTACAATTGTAATAAAAGTTACTTTGTATTATTTGTCGATTCCAATGTCTGATGCTAATTGGTTCTTTAAACAAATATCGAATTTGAGTTTGTTAAAGGATTTAAAGCTTCATGAAGTAAACAAGACAAAAATGGTTAATAAGTTGATTGATTTACTAGTAAAAAAAAAGCTTTTAGTACAGTGTACTAATACAGTTTATTTCTTGAGCGCTTGCAAAATAATGAATTTTTTTTTTTTAAATTGTTGCCTATATTAAAATGTGTTTCTCCCAACAAACTTAATATACATACACTTGTGCAACATGTTGTTTCAACAAAATCTCAGCTGAAACCAACTTAAATTGTTATCTTGGAATTATAAAGTAAGTTCCGCAATGCATTTTTTATTTGAGGATATGTTCAATTAACTTTATTGTCACAGAAACAAAACCATTACATCATTACAAAGAATTCCGACTTAAATATATATTTATATGTAGCTATTTGATATCTCTAAGAGCCTCTTGACTTTTTGCTGACTCTTATAGTCGCTACTTTGGCCCCGAGAAAGAAGAATACAATCAAACCAAACTTGCACGTTCAGCTTGAATGGCGTTAATTGTCACTTCTTGAGATATGTTTTTTTTACAAATAGACAATTTGGATTGAATCCATGAAATATTTATGTATACATATAATTTTTTGAGGTTAAATAACTAGTGTTTGAAAATTGAATTCATTCATAGTTTCTAGCAAGTATTTTATTTACCTATCGACTTGTGGAGTTAGCGATATTGATTTCTTATAATCAAAAGTATTGATTAGACGGCAATCTTATCACAAAATATATCTATAAAACAAAAACTTTTTAAATATATGACGCAGCAAATATTTTGTATTGAAATTTCTACTGTAGGTACAAATCTCAAAACTTGTTATTTTACAAAATTAATTTAAATTCCAAACCGATTTTATGAATCTGATACCGGATTTAAAATTCAAAAATCCATTTGCGCTCATTTAAAGTGGTTGCCTTTACTTGTTGTATGTGGTTGTGGTGAGTAATTTTAATTCTTCTGTATTTTTGTTCACATTCATAAAAAAAAAAGAATCTAGAACGAAGAGAAATAAGCGTTTTTGTTTATCTCTCTAATCTGTATATGCTATTGTAGTAAATGAGTAGAATTAATGGAAACGAAGTGGACACACGAGTAATCTCAAGAAACAAGAAAAGAATAAATAAAAAAAAAAAACTGCAATTACAACAAATCTGAGAGGCACGTGAGCTAACAAATCGTTATATTTTTTTTTTTTTTTAATTTTTCAGTTAAATGTGGGGTGTGGACTGGGATTAAAAATATGATGGAATGGAAGTTGAGATTTGAAAAATTTTATGCAGATTTATTTTTATTTCCTTATTACTAAAAGATTTATTCCAACCGAAACACCTTCATTTCGAAGTTTATGTTTGTTTTGCGTTTTATTATTGTTTGTCGCATTAAACATTTCACATATAACTGTTGCTGAATTAGTTCATCGAACTGTCGAATGGTTGTCCATTATTAGAACCTTTTTTCGTATATTGTCATTTTGGAGACTGGAAATGAACATTTTAGCCTACAATGTTCGAAATGGATCAAGAACTAAATATTTTACGAGTTCAAGGCAACAGCGATTAAGTTTAGTTCCTTCTGCTGTTTGTATCAACTTTACCTCATCTGTCAATAGTTTATTCTCCAAAGTTGTAAATCGTATGAAAGCGCTACAACAAGTACAAGTAGATTTACAGCTTAAGGACATTTTTGCGAAGATGGTAGAGTTTTTCACCAACACTTTTGCGATGGTCATTAAATAACATACTTTCGATAATGGATACATATCCGTTTAAATAAATATCCAGCATAATGTTAAATAATGTATTTGTCTTTTTTTAAAGTTTGTCGTGCTCATGTTTGAGATCTCTTTACAAGATCTTAATTATGATGGCTCCAACTTCAACAAAGAATGTCTGATTCACTTTGGGGTTATTTTCAAGTAGATAGCCAAGAACTGTACTTAAAAGTAAGGGACTCACAATGCTTCCTTGTTGTAAACCTAATATTGTTTGGTTTAGATTAAGTTATAATCATTTAATTCAGTGCACTGAACAGCAAAGCAATATAAATTATATCTTATCAAAATGCAAATGTTATGACATCTTCGGTCAGAGCACGTTTGTCAAATTTTTAGTAGATACTATACGTTCTAAAAACACACTTCAAAACAGTACAATTATCTTGTATGACTTTAAAACAATTAATAACTTATTATAATGTCCAACCTTGAACAGTTGCTTTCACTCAATGATAAGAGTTTAAAGGTACATAGAAATTTTGACTAATAATTAAAAAATAATAAATAATTTTAGAAGAACTGATATGGTGAACAACGTAAGAACATTAAGAGGTAGAAGGTTAGAATAATGAAATTCTTTGATAACAAAAATTAACGCATCTTTTTAAAATACATTTCCTTGATTCAAACCAATCGTTTGTGATTAGAAAAAGTCAAGGATTCCAAGAAACAAAATCGGACTTCTCCCACTTTGCCTATAAACTTTTACATTGCTGTATATCTCCAGTTTTTTATATTATGTGTTAGTGCAAGCGTGCAAATATATCGTATTACTTCATCGCTTATTTAAAAGGACTGCAGACAAATATTGACGGATATGAATAATGGTTAAACAAAATTTGATGTATTGCGGGAAAGGGGGTACGAATCGAGCGTGGGGGTTTCAATATTAGTGCATTCAATTGCTTCAAGCATAGAAACATTAAATCGACAAATCACGATTAGTCCTTATATTTATGCTAATGCACTTGCTTTATCTAACGCGTGTTTCTGTGCTATCTTATCATCGACAACACTTTCAGATTAAAATTGTACATCAATTACAATTATTTTTCTTCAAACTTTATTGTTGTATAACTTCTTCTTGTATAGCTATGAGATTTCACAAAACATTGCAGTAAGATTTCTTCCGATTAATGAGCGAGCAGTCAACATTTGATACATCTTAAGTACTAAAATGCGTTAATTCATTCAAGTCACTGTACAAATCTTCAGAATAAACGATTCACTGATGTAAATCATTTGATCATAGATAAAGTTGGTATGCAGAGGTAGAATGAATATTTTTTTTGTACAGCCGAAGAAATTTTCAACAATAAAAGGTGTTAACACATTCAGTGTGTAACGCATGCGAACCATTTAAATGCAGATATGTTAAAACTGTTTAAGAGTAATTGGGTGCAATGAATGTGAAGCGTACTAATAAGACTCTACTATATACATATATCAAAGAGTTGTGTGGTGTGCTTAAGAGTAAAGTAATGTTTTCTTATCATTGTGCATTTAAAGTACAGTTTTTTTTACTTTCTCATGCTCAAGCGATTATAAAAAGAAACTAAAAAAATAAGCAGTTTTTAGATTTTATTAGGAGGTATATGTGGAATTCATTAATGTAAAGACGTACCCAACTATTGTCGGGACGGAGGGATTGACAGTATAATACACGATTTTTAATATTATCTTAACATTTTCCAATGACGTAAAACAGCGCTTCGTAATGTTTTAAATATTTTATTCTGAATTTAAACTGTGTGTTTAGCACAAATTATAAGTTTAGTAATAAAAAATAAAAATATCTAAACTGAATCCTTTTTGTTGAAGAACATTTTGTTATCATATGATACTCGATTAGATTTGAAACAACTGATTTGAAACACTGATTTCAAACCCGTTTAAGTATTAAAAGTATTTAAATATAACACAGTTTATGAACTAGTTTTATATTTCAACTTTGCTTATTGAAAAAGCATTTAAGTATGGTCTTAAGTTATTTTTTAACAACAAGTGTGTACTTTAGTATTCAAATATTAGTACTTTAGTACATTAGTTTGTAAAGTTAAAATTCTGTTTGCAATTCTGTTAGTTAGTACTTTAAAATACTTTTAATGGATTAATAACGATCAGTATGCATGCGATACAAATTTCAATTTCAGAAAACTGATTTGCAACACGTAAAGGTACTAAAAGTGTAAAATTGCTCGTGCATAGTCTTAATAGAATTTTTCACTTCCAAAGTTTACTAAAACGGCGACACGTTTCAATTAAACGATAATATTTAAATACATATTTCAAATCATGTGTTATTGCAAAAATTACCTTTAGTGAACCAAAGGTAATCACTTTGTACTAAAAGTGATTTATTTTGAGAGTCAAAAATCAAAACATCCCTCAAATGTACCTGATTTATTATGAGACAAGAGTTTGCACCTAAAATACATATAAAGACAACTAAATAGAGAGAAAACAACAAACAAACCTTACGTGTTTATCATACGGCAGACATTATTCATAATTATGGCCACTTTTAGTACATGAGATTCCATTACCATTTGCTAAGTCTGTAAATTGATGTCGTATTATTTCTGTTTGGTTCTTCCTTGCCTGTCATATTTACCTGGTCAAGATGGATGAGCAATGTTTATAAAAAAGAAAAAAAGAAATGGGAAAAACCTTGTCAATGTGAATGACCGAGTAAATATAATATGACGCGAGTTACATGTGTGAATAAACTCCTTTACCCCCTACTTTTCCTCATCCCAGAATATTGTAAATGTGAACGAACGCAATTGTAAACACGCGACGATGAAAACGACACAGCGCAACATCAAAACAACAACAACAAACACCATAAGAATACAACAAAAAACAAGCCATTTCAAACGACCTACCTAGCAGTTACAATATACTTAGACCGACTCTAAACACAAAACCTAGCCAAGCCAATCTGTGCGCAAAATAAAAAAAAATTATTTCTTCTCCCTGAATGAATTGCGATGAGATTTCTCTCAAATTGCTTTCCTACTAGTAAAGAGCAGTCAAGCCAAAGCCCCAGCCAGCCAGCCATCGACATTGCAGCGGTAGCGTCATAGTTAGCGTCACGTTGACTGAAGTCAAGAGACTTCTCAACAGACGCTGTTTAGCGTCATAATCATCATCATTGGCGGTGTGGTAATCGCATACTCTCAGATGCACAATCGTCTCGAAAACGGAAAACGTCATAACCACAATGCAAAGTTGTAAGACATCGCACTATCGCAGCAGTACAAATGCACTGCACATCAAGCACATTTTAGCATGTTTAGCGTGCTGGCTTGTGAGGCTGCATTTTCCGGCTTCAATCTCAGTAAGCAGTTGTGGATAGTTATCGTTGTTTTTGTTGTTGCTGCAAATTGGATGTGTGTGATATTAGAGGCGGTGGCATCAGTTATAATCACAAAGGTAGATAGCTGAGACATGGAGGATATTGTGGTTATCTAAATGAAAAACACGCAAAGTTTTTCGTTTTTGGTGTCTCTTTTAGTGAATGAGAAGGTTGAGTTAGGCTTGCATATGTTAAGAATAGCGTGTTCTAGGTTTTTTAAGAATTGCATAAGCAGAACGTAGGAAGTACGTACGTTTCATTTACTTATTTTTGTTGAATAAAATGCTTCCGAAGTATATATGCGCAGTTCTTTGCCTTATTTGTTGATAAGTACTAAAAGTGTACTAAATGTATGTCTTCTTATTATTTTAAATATTCACTTAACTTAATTTGTAGCATTCTCATTTTTGTACTATGTGTACTAAAAATGTACTAAAATCAATTCTTGTCTCCCATCGAAGAGTTTGTTCATTTTTTGTTCTGGCATCTCCAGGCATAGATTTTCTTGTTTAGTACTAAATAGATGCAGCCAAGTTTAAGAAACCGTTGGTACTTCAATGCATTAAATAAAGTTTATGCTGAACTTTAGTGATGTTATGACTCACTATAGTAGTCTAGGATTAAATTGCAATAGCCATGGAAGTAGACAGATTGCAAAAGAGCTGTGCATTAAAAAGATACGCTGGAAACGATCTTAGAAAATATTAATCAGTTCAGAACGAGCTGATAAGGCAGTGATTTGTCAAAGATAGCAGAAGAGCAAGAACGAATAATTTTGCTGAGAATATGGAATATGCTACAGTAAAATTTGACTAATAGAAAATTAGCACACAAATAACTATATATTAACAAACTTTCTTTTCTAACAAGAGTAAATTGGAGGCTATACGTTTGGCTCCGCAACAGTCAAGGTTTGTATTATAAACCAAAGACAAGTTTTGATAAACCATGAGAGTACTACGTAGTACTAAAGTATTAATATAAATAGTTTCTTGTTTGTATTTACTTTAAAATATGATTGGTGTGGCATAACTGTCATTCGTATTTAAAGTTCTCGACACATGGCGGCGCTGATCATGTTTTTGTCTTTGCAATTTCATAACAAATTTTGACTACCCGCCTTTTTATTAATCATTTACAGAGAAATGAGTGATGAGTATAGTCAAATTTGGTACTCATGCCACGTTTTAAAACAAATAAAATCAGATAATATTAGTATAATATGGGTATCTACTATCCGTCGCCTTTTAAATAATTACAAATAGTAAATAAACGGGCAAAGCATAAGATATGCGCGTATTTAAAAAATCTTAAAACACCGACAACATCAATGAATTACAGCTGAAGATGGTTTTTCCCATGTTTTAAATATGATCTTAGCAATATGGCAGTCTCCATCTGCAGGAGACTGATGTAGATGTTTCCTTTTCTGCAAAGCCATACATAAAAGAAAATTGAAAATTGGTTTAACCTCAAATTTATATTCTTTGTTTTTTCTATCCATGATGGGCTTTTGTTTTTAAATATGTAAGAAACTGGAGAAATTATACGCATTTGAAATCAAAGAAGTTGTTTTAACTTCTTGTGAATTTCGACACTTTTTTCAACATTAGGGTAAACAACAAATTACACTTATAGAATATGTAGCTGCTCATTCAACAATGGATGAACTTGTTAAGATATAAATTTGACCTACTTGAATGTAAAAAGTTGTAAGTGCTCTAGATAAGAATATAAAATTTCGAAATTATTGAAAGTGAAGATGACAAGAAAACCCAAGAAATTTCGCAAGGGTGAAAAAATGATAGCCGAAGCTATTTCACCATAGCACATCAACTGTTCCAAGTAACCTTCAATAAACCTTGGCCCACCAAGGGTTGTTCATCTAGTAGGTCATTTATTTATTTCCGATAAGATTAAAATTGCTTTGTACCTGTAAAGTTCGATAACCAGGTTATCAGTCGAACTTCCAAGAAAACGTGCCTACTGCACTGCGCAATTAAAGATCTAAGATAATTAACACTGTACAATCAAAGGTACTTGAAGAAATGTACTTTTTTTGCGGACTGTAGGATCAGCATTATGGTCAACCTTTACAAGATCAAAGCCTCCTCGGGCAATAGTACTATCTTTGTAACCGATTTAATTTTGGTTGGAAATTAGAAAGTCCTGTACCAATCTTTTTCTTTATAAATTCAACTCAGTCATGCCTGTAGATCAGCTCTTGTCATAATTTACAACAAAACCTTTACTTTGTTTGTGTTCTACATTTCTTTTTTTTTTTAAATTTCGATTAAGAAAACTCGCAACGATTTTTTGACCTTTCTTGCTTTACAAAACACAAAAATACCCGTTCTCGACCCATTTGAATTGATTATCTTTATCCTATTATCCAAAATCAATAAATTTTAAACAAAATGTACGATTAAGTCAGACGACCGATCGAGAGGGTTCACAATGCATCAAAACAAAAAAAAAGAGGGTCTAGTCAAGTCATACACTTCGACTTATATTTCGTCGTACGAGTATGTGCGGCTGCGCGTATATTATTCTGTTGTACCTTCTTCAGATACCTACATTCGTTGAGTTTATTTACACGCAACAACATTCGTGGGTACCTAACGTGTGTATCTATCTTGAAACCCCGTAGTTTATGACTATTAACGAGTAATTTACACAAACTCCTTTAAATAAATCCATGACAAGACACATGAGGCAACCGCCCGCCTCGGGCTCGAAGGAGTTTTTTTTTTCTTCAGACGGACATAATAATGCCGGTCGTCTTTATCTGTTCGAATTCAGTTGGTGTTATCAACTCTTTGTTTCTAATTAAAGACCCCTGGCACGATTATTTGAATTTATATTCAGGTTCTTTTCAATGCGCGTTTGGTGTAGGTTTGTGTGTTTCTTTTTTATTTTTTTGATGAAAGATTGTGAGGTTCTTTTAGTAGGTCTTTTGTTGGATTGGGTTTCTTTAAACTTTTTTTAATTTATTTTATTATTGTAACCTGTTGATGATGGTTTTTGTGGTTCATAGACGATATGGAGGAGAGGGTTATTCACCTGTGTCTAAATTTGGCGAAATTGAAAAAATTTAAAGTGCTTTCTTGTGCGTCTTAGAAAACTATGCTATTGAGTGATGATAGCCAAATAAAGGTTAACAAACTTCTTGTTGTGTATTAATGGACTTGGTAAAGCCTTTTTTTTTAAATATTGAAACACTTTTTTAACGTCGCTTTATGAAAAGCTTTTAAAAAAGACGTACAGATTTCAGCATGGGAATGATGTGTTTCCAGGAAATATCTAAAGTCTAAGAGTTTTTTTTGACAGACACTGTGGATAGAATATTGGTATGCGAATGTAAAGGATACTTCTGTCACCACCCAGCACTCTGTTACTTAAAAAATAAATGAATATTTTATAAAGGACAGAAAAGAACTCTCAGACTTTCCAGGGAATAGTGTGCTGAAATAAAATAAATGCACCGGAATGGATACATTTTTTTATAATTGGCTGTCATCGAACTACTACATCGTCTACTCACAAGTAGGTATTCACGGAAAGGAAAACAAAAATATTTACGGTCATGGAAAGATGGGTTCCAGTCATAATAAAGTTAACCACATTTATGTACCGATAGGAAAACAACAATTTTTACGTTCGCGGCATAAAGGGTTCCAGTCGAGCATTGGTGGCAAAAAATATGTTAAAAACCCAAGCCTTCTAAAATCTTATACTAGCCGTGTTTTTTTGCAAGTACATATAGACTCTTGTGAAAAAACGACGTAAGTTTACAGGTAAATACAACAACAACATAAACCCATATGAATTTAGCTAACTTCAGATAAAAAATGTATTACCGGCACAAATACATGTATGTTACATGGAAACGTCAAATTTCGTAGGTAATGGTGTGGGGTAGTCCCCAATGTCTTTTTTTTCGACAACTTTATATGAACTTGCAAAAAAACACGGCTTCTATAACCCTGTTTACGTAAGTTAATTAAGAAATGAAATCGAATAATACTACGATTTCGATCAAATAGTTTTCGAATAGAAAAGGGGCGATTTTGACACTCTTCGGTGGACGTTGCTACAAAATCATGTAACTGGCCATGATAATTTGGTATTACTGGTTTAATAACAAACAGCTTTGAAAGACGTTGCTAAGACACCATGGCTGCCATAGACTTTCAACATTAGGGGTGTTTTTTTGCAAGTTTTGTTCACTGCATTACCGACATAACTACCTGTATGTTATATGGAAAAAACAAATTTCGTCGGTAATGTTGTCTATTTGGACTTGCTAAAAAATGCAAAAAAAAAACCGGCTATTGTCCCTAATGGAAAACACTTTATGGCGAACATCGGATATTCAAATTAAATTATTTTTAAGCAAATTTAAATCCAATCGAGAAAAGCCATTTCAATCCGATTCAGTTCCATTTGCAACTGAATACGGATTCAGTCTTCCATGTATATTCAGATGTTTTAAATAAAAAGCTAGTTTTTATAAATTTAAAATTGTTGAACAACAAACATCTCTTATATCCATTTGAACAAAAACATTGCGATTTATAATATTTATTTATTAACATTCAAATAAGATAAATTCTCTTTATTTACGTAATTATATAGTAGGGCAAGATGATTTATCAAACATTTATAAGACACAGAATTCAATGTAAACGCTTTTTATAATTCAATGTTAACTGATTTTTCAAAGTAAAGGAATATCTATCTCAGCAAATAATTTTATTTGTGTGTTTTTTTTTCGAATACATTACCATAATAACTTACTTCTATTACTGGCTCCAATATTATATATTTATATTTTTTTCTAATTGCAATGCAATTTTCAACAAACACTTAAGATAAATTTAATGATAAAAGAAATAATAAAATCAAGTTTTATTGGACAGTTTATGACTCGTTTATTAGCTATTTCAAAAGGTGACTTCCAAAGACTTCACTTTAAATAAAATTGCATTGAGAATGGAAGCCTCTCATAAAATATTAAGCACCCACAAAGATTTATGTTTTGCTTAGAAAATTTACATTTATTTTAAATTATGGATAATGATATTTTTGTTTATGGTTAATAAGTATTTTTGTAGTACTTCTTCATGAAAAGTTTTAACCGTTTTTTTTATTATAACATACTATTATTTGTTTAAGTTAAAAATGTGTCATCACATTTGTTTTTACAATAAATTTTCTTATGTGTCCAAAATATCTTAAACAGCAAACTACGCGTATCTTCTGATCGAAACGCAAAAATATTTACAAAAACAAAACAAAAATTAACACACACGACATTCGTCGCAAAAAAAATTTCCACCAATCGACGACAAAAACATCGAAAAATATTCAATAAGGTGTGAGATGTCAATAACCTCTCAGATACTATTAGAAAAGACTTCAAGAATTTCTATCTGAAGAGAGAAATAATATAAAAATAAATGTTACCTGAAATATGCAATAAGAACTAGCAAAGAAATTGGCAACAGAGTAGGAAAAAAATTAAACACATTGTTTGTACTAAATTTTAGTACATAATTTAACAAACGATTTCCTTAAATTTTTATGGATTTTTTTATGGAAAAATCTTTTAAAAAAACCGGAACAATACACATACCCTCCTTCTTAAATATGTCCAGCTTTTATGCGTAATCAACTTATGAAAAACAAAATTATATTATTGAAAACCACATTCACTTGGGAGGGTTTTTATTATATCAGTGCTAATTTGAGAGACGAGTGGTATGGTGCGGTCGTGGGGCCATTGTTCGCTTGGATTTTGTTTACCTTTTTAATGATAATTGATGGTAATAAAAGTGGTATTTTTGATTTGATGGGGCTGCTGGTGGAACAGTAATATTTTTCCCGGTATTAATTACCAGCGAAATGCATCAACATTTCAATGTGGTGATAATGACCATGAACTTTGGAGTTTTCAAAGAAAGATTAAGGCATCATCGATATAAGGAAGATATCTTTATTACTTGTTTTATGTTTTCTTTAGAACGTGTATTAAGAACATTACGTGTATTAAGAACATTATGAATATTTTGGAAAAGAAGTTTATAAAGGTTATTTTGTAATTTTATTTTGTTTCGGATTTATGAAAACGTTGGAATTGAATAGTGGTGTTCATTGTCAAGAATGCATGACCAATGCTTGAATGTTTCGTTTTTTTACGCGTTTTATTTTGAATCGTTTTGACACATGTAAATTAGAAGTAGACTCCGAAAAAAATGTTAAATGTCAATAACCCAAAAATACTACGAGTTTGCATATTATTATTCAACTTAACAATTTATCGATAAATCAATACATTTCTTTATAAAAGAAATTCTTCATTTTAAACAAGTATGAAAGAAACAGACAAACAAATACTTTGACAGATAGCTATATGTATGTTCGTTATAGTAATTGTAAATATATCAAACATGACGCGTAGACTTACCACTCTACTGCTCATTTGTGTTTAAGAAAGAGATAGCTTTGTGGAAAGCCCTTTTAGGCGTAGCCCAAACACACTTCTTGATTTCAAAGTATAGATGTTTTTCATTTTACTTAAAAGCAAAATATATTTTCTTTTACACGCAACAAACCTCAAAACCTAACCTAAACAAAGCGAATTAACGAAATAAAAAATATTTCTTATTAAAATAAACATCACAAAAGAACAAGTGAAAGCTTACTGCTCTTAAAGTCTTGCTTCATTTTTGATTGTATGCAAATTATCTAAAAAATTTCTAAATCCAATTTAACTCACGAAATTCTTATAACTGGTTTTTATTTCTCATCTGTCAATCTTCTTTTAAATAATAAAAAAAAATAATAATAAGAGATACAAACGTATCTAAATCCAGGTCATCTTTAAATGCAAAAATTTCACATACCACATAATATTATACAATCATCAATCAATCTTTCACTTCCATTCATTATAATTCCCAAACCATAGTTAAATCTCATTTAAATTTTCGCAATAATTTTTAACTTAATGAACACTTAAAAAAAACATTTATAAAAATTAATTATGTGCGGTAGGTAGGATAGATACAAAAAAAAGATACTGCTCTTTATCATTTTAAGATATACCCCTAAAACGATGTATAATACAGTTTCTTGATATGGAATTAACTAAACGAAATGTCGAACTCACACAGAGAGCTGATGTGATAATTTTGTTAAGTCTAGTCTATAATAATAAAAAATAATAAAATTAAGGTCTTCCTATCAGCAGTTTCGTCTTTTTTTTTTCTTTTTTCTTTTATTTCCTTTTACCACATGTGAGCTTCTGAGCATTGGCACACACACTTGATAATAATTTCTCCACATAAAAATAATACAAAAAAATAAAAACACACTCCATCTATAGTGGGCCATCGAATTTCGCAATAAATAAATAATTTACAGAAAAAAAAACCAAAACAACAATTTGTATCTTACTTGTTTGTTGGGAAAGTTCATTGACCATTAGATACTTTTGAATCTAGAGAGCGATATATGAAGGGGTAAAGTATAAAAGATTTATGTCAAGAAATTTGTTAATTTGTTCAAAAACAAAACCAAAAACAAATTAAATAAAAAAACCTGAATAAAAGTGGTCCAAAGAGAGTCCCCTGAGGCACTTCATCTTTTTTTTTATTTTATTTTTTTCGCGGTACGCATTAAATACGATTGCACTCCCTCGATTTCCCTCATGCCGCCGCAAATTTACTTTGACATGTTATCCAATTGATCTTTGCTTGAAACTACATTTACAACCTGAAACTGAGACTCTCCAGTCAAATTATATAACTAGAACGTGAGATCAAAGTTAAGTGACTGCACGCACCACTTTTAAAAGCGGTTACACTACCTTCATGAAGATGACGGGAGGAGGATAACAAAAATAAAAAAATAAAACAAAAAAGAAAACGGGATCTCCAGTGAATCGTGCCCTTTTTTCCGGTTTGAGTTTATTTTTTGATGCAAGCCGAAAATCACTATAAAGTGAAAGGTTCTATCTACAATGCGTTGCATCAGATATGAAGCCTCAGAGCGGTGTGCTGGCAGGAGATTTCTTTCAAGTGAACATCATGACTTGTTTTTTGGAAGTTGATTAAAATAAAAAGTCGTGTGTGTTTTATTCTGCTGTATATTTTTTAGCTCATGGATTTCTTTTTTTATTGTTTGTCTTCTTTTTGTTTTAAGGAAAAAATACGATCTTTTCGGTTTATGATGCAAGTTAATGTGCTCATTCAGATAGCTTTTGAATTAATAATTAAAACATGATATGATCATGTGAAGGACAGTTGTAGATAAATTTATAAAAAAATTAAGAAATAGTGAATGTTTTAGTTAAATTTAAGAAGATTGAAATAAATAAATATTGCAGAATACCAGCTTAGAACAAAGTTGGACTGCAGAGTCAAATTGTCTATTGTTTTATTTGATATTTCACTTTGAAATGGGCTAAGCTATGACCAAGTTTCCATTTAGTAAAAAATCACTTTGAACTTTGTTTTGTTTGTAGGTTATTTTAATAGTTTTCAAACCAATTTTATAGTTAAATTTGATATTTAGTACATATTTTCGTCTTAGAATTGAAGTTTTATGTTAAAAACTCATTCAACGTAATTAGTACTAAAGTTACACAAGTATCACGGAACTCAACTGTTAATTATTTTAATGAAACATTTTTTTAGTACCATCAACGGTTTGCTTAATGGTCGTTTCGACAATTTTAAGACAACTTTAGTATAGATGTAACGTAAATTTTTGTTAAAAAAATTAAGTTTTTGGATATAATATCTTTGTAATATCAGTTCTTAATTTAAGTTATTGTAAATACGTTTGTCTTTGAAGTTTTGATTTAGACTAGATAATCTTGCAACTCAATAAGTACTAAAGTTTGTTTACAAGTTCAGACTAAATTATTTCAATTATGTCAATTATTTAATTTCAAAGTTTATTTTAGTACACCTCTAAGACTTTACGGATTTGTTTTTAAACAACAAAATGCTTTAATTTTGTTGAAATAGTTCTGTGTTCTATCAATTAGTACTATAGTGAAATGTTGCTAATAAGTAGTTGAAATTTGGTGTGTGCTTGGGAATAAGACGCAACTCTTATTTTTTTAAATATGGCTTGTTTTAGTACACATTTAGAACTCTTGTTTAAAACAAAAATTTTGTATAGATGTTGAAATAATTTTATGCTTAATCACTATATTTGTAAGTTAAAAATATTAGTACTAAAAACAATATTTTCAACTGTTGTTTAGTAGGTTTGTCCTTACATTCGAACACAAATAACTGATTCTGAATGAAGTATCTTATGGTAAAAATTCGAGAACTAAACAATTATGATAAAAAAAAAAGGAAAACTCAAATGTCAAAACATAGACCTAGTGTGAGAAGTATTCTCAAATGGTTGGTTGCATGTTGTTTTGTTAAAAAAACTAGTTGCAAACCTGTTTTAAATCTATTTCAAAACAGTAGGCTAGTGTATTGTGTAAACATATTTACATCTATGTTGCATCGATGCAAACATTGCATATTAGTTTTTTTGGGGCAAAATTAATTTTGATAGCAAGACTATGAAGCTGGAACTAAACCAAATTGATCGCATGATTTCCTAACAAACCCTAAGCCCAAAGAAGTAAGTAAGTACTAAACTATTAACTTATGTGTTTTTTTATCCAATTTGTTCCCACATTTCCGTTTATCTTTCAGCTTAACCTTGAATTTGACTTCCCAATATTGACCTCCAAATAAAATATTTCAATTCATTAAACACACCTCAGGTTCTCTTAGCATTTATTATTCCTCCTGTATTCAATAGATGTTTGATTAATAAATTACATTCCCTCAGGCTATATCCATTTAAAACCGGAAAACTACTCTATTCGATCCTTCTTTCCAGAGAATCCCGAGACTAACCAAAAAAATTATATATTCGTATAAATTAATTTATCCGAAGAAGCTCCCTAGAGTCATTGACTTTTAACAAATATCATCTCATTCCATGCATGTCGGTCTCTTCCACAAAAGACTGCTGTAATTCTTAATCAATGAATCTTAATTTTTAAATTATAAAAAGAAACTCTTGCATAATACATTAATGTGCCTACATTTTTAATAAAATTTATGTTTGATTAGTTAAAGATAGACCTAAAGGCAGTAACATCACATGGCGCATATCTTTTCACCTTTAGGGTGTTATTAATTGCGAAACTTGTATACTTTTCATCCAACTTTATATTTTATTTGAAGAAACCTCTCCAAAATTATGAGAGATAAGAATCACAAATAAAATATCCAATTTTTATTTTATTTAAGTACCCAACGAATTCAAAAAGAGACAAAATTCTAAGTAAATATTTTGCAATATTTCTTGAAGTTTTTTTGTACAAAACTGACAAAAATTGTTCTTAAATATTTAAATTTGATTTGTCTGGTTTTATTTGTTTGTCACCATCTTTTTATCACATTTGTTTGTACAGTGTGGCGTGTAGCAACTAAGTTAAGAGACACAGATACCTTTTTGGTAAGGTAAAAAAAAAAAAAATAAAAAATAAGACAAATAATATCAAGAGTAATCCATCAGAATGATGTAATTTAAAGTGTGAGTTTATAAATATCTTTTGGGTTTTGAATGTTTTTGGATGTAAGAAGGTTACGATTACAATTATGTAGGTATTTTCTTTTCCAGTTTTTTTTTTTAGTTCTTATTAGAACAACATTTTATGAGATCCAATTTGACACAATTACGGTTGAGCAATGTATATTAAGATAGAGTATCTTTTCAGATATTTTATATTAAATCCACAATAAGAGATGATTATATTTGTATGTTCGTAAACAACACTTATTTTATAAGTGTTATTTAAGGTTATGGGTCGAATAATAAGACCAACAAAAACAATAGTTGGTATAAATATTCTGACTTTTTCTAATGTAAGATTTTAGCGACACCGAAACAAATATCAAATTAATTTTATCGAGTTCAGATTATCAGGGTAAAACTTCCCAGTCCACCCTCCAATCTCTTAACAGGAATTCATCGTTGAGGTTCTCAAATTTTGTAACAAAAAACGAAAAGGGATTGTTTGGTTTTCCACTAACCACACACCATAATTGTGTTTAGATTTTTTGTGTCGGTGTCTCGATCAGTGTACACATAGGTGTAGTGTGTAGACAAGAAAAAGAGAGATTTATTGAGCAATGCTTAATCTGAATACTAAAATGGGCTAATTAGATGACACTTAACAAGTTCTCAAAGACAGAAGGTCAAGTGCTTCGAAAGAATTCGAAGCATATCGAACATGCTTTGGTTCGGAATCGGAACCAAACCATATAAGAGCGGTGTGAATTTTCGAAACACGCTTGAGCAGTTAGCTCGCACTTAATGGCTTTCTTAATTTGCATGTAACATGGCGGCCAACTATAAAGGCTGACATCCAGGAAAAACTAGATATTCAACTGTTTTTTACATTGTAAAAATTGTAAACATTCAAAACTGAGCTTACAAAACCTTTGCTAAGCACTGTATGATTTCATTTATAAATCTTTCAAAACAACACCGACATTTGACAGCTGTTGTCAAAATAATTGAAGTGAGGTTCATATCTGAATGCCAAAATGTATTGAGAAATTGCACATACAAGATCTACTAAAGTGAAGTTAATGAGATATTATTTCATTGGACTTAGGGATTTGAAGTACCTACTCAAATAAATCCAAAATTAAAAGTTACGTTATTGTAATTTTCCGTTATATATAATGGAGAGTAGATATGTATATAAGTACATATGAACTGCCAGAACAATACAATAATTAATACTAATTCAACGTTCAAGACCAAAAAGTGTGTCCAATATGATTGACTGGTGACTTTTATTTGAAATATATTTTTTTCTTTCTTTCTTTTTCAACAAAAGTGTATAAGAGTATTATGTTTTTCTATTTTCTTTTGAAATTTTGAAATTTGCCTTTCACTTGTTTTGCAATCGACAACGCAGAGTTAAGATACTTTTTTTTTTATTTATCGAATAAGTATATAGTCACCTTTTTTGTGTGAGCGTTGAAGTTGTTCATTTATTCTTGTACAACAGATCGATAGAGATAAAGAAATTGAATGATTTCAATTGATATTTAGTAGAAAAAAAAAACACGAAGGTGGTTCTGTGAACACAAATTTTATTTAGACCAAACCTTTCTATCATTATATAAAATATTTTTTTTTAATAGAGAATAAGCTTCTAATTGTACAACAATGTGGACTTGAGTGAATAAGATGAAGTAAATTTTAATGTTAATGATTGTTGAATGAAAAAAAGTACCTACTTTAAGAAATTTTGAAAAGCTTTAAAAATTCTATTCAATAATCCTTTATTATAAAAAACTATTAAAAGTATGTAAGATTTTTGCAAGAACTCGTGTATCAAAACATTGCCATTATAAGCAGTTGGAATTGAAAGATTAAGATTAAAACAAACACACCTAATGAAATTTTCAGCATTCAATCAACTGTCAAAAATGACAAATGACAGAGCTGTGAAACGAAATTATTTTAGTTGTGTTTAATATCGCTCTTTCTAACTGTTCCAAAAAGAAAAGTCCAGATTTCAAATGCAAAATAAGAAAATCTCTATTCGAAAATGTTCGGGCAGCTGCTTCATCCTTTCTGAAGCAGTTCACAGCGGTTTAGATAAGTGTATAATATTAATAATTCATAACTGGATTAAACGAGTAAATAATATGGTCGTTATTTTTAAAAAGCAGTTTGAGACAAAACAAGTTTTTTAAAGATATCAGAAATCTGAACTTTTGATTTAAATTAAATTGAAAATAGTGTTCAAAACCATTGGAATTCTATCCAACTTAATGTCATTTCAGTGCAATTAACGCAAAATTGACAATAAGTTAGACAGCAAAAAATATCACGTTTGCGAAGTATCGATTTTCAGGAACACATGTAGGTATATTCAGTCATTTGATCGTGTAACCCCCAGTTTCACAGTGAACGTTTAAACTTCAGTTCAGATGAGCGTTAAACGGAGTTTACATTTGTCGTCCAACTCGTCCGGTTTCACAGTGAAATCTGTTCTTCAGTTCAGTTAAACGCCGTTTAAAAATATTTTGTTAAAATAAGCTGGCAGCTTTTTTCGTATTTAATTATCTTTCCTTGTCTTCCCTTACGCTCTTTGAGGAAACAAACAGCAAATATTTTTTGTTGTTGACAAACGTGTGAGATTTATTTTGTTTCGTTTTTTTTTCTGCTCTTCTCATATTCGCAAGAAGTATAAAGTTTTTCTCGTCGCTAACCTTTAAAATCTTTTTCAAAAATCAAATACATTTTAAAAACGCAAATTTTTTAGTAAGTAAAAAATATGTTCTTAAAATGAAGTAATGTTTTGCAATGTTGTAAATAAATTTTCTTTAATTGAAATGTCGACCGGGAACTGGTTGCAGAAGCTGAACGGCAGAATAGTTTCGATTAACTTAAACTAAAAATTGAACGTAGTTCAAGGTTTAATCGAAACTGTGAAACCGAATAAATTGTTGAACTGCAGTTTAAACTAAAAGTGGAGCTTAAACGTTGACTGTGAAACTGGGGGTCGCTTACAAAGAAAATCAATTTGATAGAAATACATATATGAAAATTAATTGTAATTTCATACTACATTGGTATTTGTTATACTACGTTCCCACCTAGCTTATTGCGCGATTTGAGACCTCAATTTGAAAATTACGAAAAGTGTTCACACCTAAATTGAAATGGTTTTGTTTGAGAATTTTAATCAAAAGAATATGAGAAAAAATATGTTTTTCTCTTTCTGGCTCATGTAAAGCCATGAATATTATTTGTTGATATTTGAAGAAATACAGTTCTTAAGCAAACGGCTATATAAATATATATATATTGTCTCCCTCACACCAAGGCGTCAAAAAACGTCAAACGAAATTCTTTGTTGGAAATCAATATCAATAGTTGTGATTTTTGCAAAGAAAAGAGATCTCGAACTAGAATTCCTTATTATTTTTTTGCTATTAAACAATTATTAAATAGTTTCTAAGAGTTTTTAATAATAATTATTTGATTAAAAATGGTGGAAATGTTAATATTAATACGGGATTAAAGTGCGGGATGTACTCCACCAGTACAGAATGCGATTGTTTTCCATCAAAGAATTTAGGTGTCGATTTTTTTCTTTATTCGATGTTTGACTCTGACGTGTTCGGATACTTCTCTATTGAAGCATTTTGTTAGCTCTGTTCATTGAATTAATCAGTTTTACAGGAATGAAAAGAAATGTAACGTAATTTCAAGGCAATTTCGTTGTAATTGCGTTAAAATTGAGGTGTTTCGAGATAATTTTTAAATTGTGTATTTGTATGTGAAATTGTGTAATTTCGTGAGTGATTTCGGAAGATTTGCTGAAATTGCGCAATTTCTTTAGGTCGGAACATAGTATTAGTTCTAATTTTTAGACATTTCGAATTTGTTAATTTTAATACAAGTACATACGTATTTTTGATTTCATCAGGGTATACTGATTTTGTTATTGCTTTGACCAAAGATTTACATACCTGAAAATAAAAATAGAAATACAAATTAATTTTATTTAAATAAGACAAATAGATTGTATATATAATAAATAAATAGATTTGGTAGGATATTTGTTTGAAATTATGTCTGTCTTCTATTTAAGAAGAAATAATATGTATCTACTATCTATGTTTAATATTTAACTATATCTACTTTTAAAAAAGTGTTAAAAAATTTCAAACATCAACTTGCTTGTGTGTACACATTTTCAACCATGAGTGTAAGCAATGATAGATTATATTTTTCACAAACAGTGAGTAACACTTCTATGGAATATCTTAAACAATGTATCAAACATTTCTGCCCCAAAAAATGTAATCAACTTTCAAAAAGACCATTGACCCCTTTAAATTTATTCATTTTCAAATGAGAACGTGCAAATAAAAAAAAATTAAACAAGCATTAAAGATACACCTATAAGAAGTTCACATTTAATTTCATTTTTATAGCCAGATAACGACACCAACTATTTTCTATGAAAAATACATTGACTGACTTCGAATTACTCCAAATGAAATTCGTGAGGAAAGTAGATTTAGTAAATTTGTTAGAGAACACGATTGACATTTTCTATTAACGAGAAAGTTTTATAAACACTTTAAAAATAAATGTTGCAGCAACAAAAACATTTGTTGATTAGGAATATTTAAAACTAATATAAATCGAAAAGTGAATAAACTAATTGCTGTACCACATCCGCTCGAAAATTTTCTAGTATTTGACTTTCCGAGCGGATTGATAAAAAGTAAATCAAATTTCAAATCAGATCATATTTTTGAGATTAGAAAATTATAATTTATGGTTTAACAATTAAAAAAAATTTTATACACTTTTTTTTTTGGTTTTAATTGTGGTACGATACACTTAGAAACATTAGCTGAAACTTCACAAAATAAAACCAAAGTAACAAAGTAAAGTTTAAAAAGTAAATGTTGCTAGACTTTCGAAAATGTTTCCAGACATTTTGGAGGTGTTTTTTATGTAATTTTATAATGTTTTAAGTGGTACGTTGGTAGACTGTCATCTAATTAAATGCAATAGATACTTTCTTTAAAAACCAAATGTCTCAAATGACTCAAAATACATATTAGTGGAACAATATTTATCTTTCACATTTGAACTTCATATCAAGTTTATTTGTAAAAAAATTCGCATCCATATGGTAGAAAATGAAGCAAAAAAAAAATATATGACCCACATTCTATGGAGGAAAAAATAAATAATACGAATGTTCAACACTGATAAGCAACCCCCACATAAATACCAAAAGACGCAAACTCTCGCAATTAATTTTAATTCCCCTCCGAAAGTTTCTCTGTTGGATACTTTTGGATACTCTTCATCCCTTATTTGAAATTATGGAGATGGGACATTTTCTCTTCAATTTCCAAATCATGAATGTATTTGTAAATGAATGAAAAAAGATACAAAAAAAAACTGCAACAAAACAGCCACACAACAACCCTCAGAAAATCCGACGAACACGTGCTCGAACCACCCACATAACCGCAACATGTAACGAAAGACGTCACAAGAAACTACGTCACTGTACACCCATTTTTGCTTTGTGTATATCTCTTCTTTTGATATTTATAATGTTTAATTTTTAACTCAATTTTCTAGATACTTTCCGATCCAATTAAAAGATTCTTTTTCAAGGAGAAAAATATAAAATTCCATCCATATACCAATACAGCAAGGACATTAGATAGATTCACTTTCATTTGAAGTGACAAATTGCCCACCCACGACGCGACAACCGACAATATGGTATACTTGTTGCGTCAAAAGAAAAGCAACATCCATTCATAAAGTTCCTTTGGGGGTTTATATTATGGGGGTTGGTTTTTTGTTGGTTTAAAAGTATAGACAAAGTTAATTTAACACTACGTCAGATGAATATGTTTCCAGATGTTTTCCGATTCTAGTATATTGTATCTATGAAATTGACATCGATTTGCGTCACGCACTTTATACAAAAGGGTTTTGTAAATATTAATGGAGTTTGTGTAGGAATAGATGAACAAGCTGTTTGTAAATCAAATTTAGGGGGTAGGATTTTTCAATTTACCTTCACCTCTGTGGCTGTATATAGAGACCATGTAATGGCGGCTGTACCTTGATTGTGAGTTTTGTTTGTAAATCTTTTTGGCTTAGACTTTTTTACATCCTTAAGGTTTTTAACATGAGAACAATTAAAGTTCTTCAATTAAGGACGTTTAGTATAATGTGGGTTTTTGTTATATTTTTGTAAAAAGATGTCCTAATAGGTTGTTAGTAGAAAGTGATTTAATGTGAAAGTGATTTAATGGCGTTAAGTGAAGACAATATTAAAATGCAACTATGTAGCGAACATTTTAAGTTGTCTAGTCTAGAGAGCGTCTTCCCGAAGCATGACTGAAGGCTCAAACATAACTGGCTAATGCTCGATTGTGCACACTTTCCTACAGCCTAAACGGTAGAATATTTTTTCTTTAAATTTGGTTTATAGGGTCTCGGGAGTCTACAGACCTTACATAAGATTTTTGAAAGAAATCGACACACCCGATCATACTAAAGGTTTGTGTGCATAAATATTTGTATGCCATACATAATTGGCATTATGCCTGAGTTTGCGCACTTACCAACAGTCTAAACGGCTAATTCTATTTTATTAAAATTTAGTGTGTATATCTTGTAGAGTTTACAGACCATTCACACCAAGTTTGAAATAAATCGTAACAGTCGTTTAGAATGTAGGTTTGTGAGCATATTATGACTACTATGTTTGGGCCCCTAATTTGAATTTTGATTTTTATACGTTTTGTTTTTCTTCTCATATGATTTATATTTTCTCAATACAACGTTCCACACGTTCCAGCTTTTTGTTACATTTCATGCCAATCACCCTTATAATGCAAACTTGTGATTTTATCCTAGAATTGGGTTGAAAATCGTAATTTAAGTACCTACTGGGGTTGTTGCTTTATGGTTTTTAGATCATCGATTTTGTCTAAGGAGTTTTATTTTCTCAGAATATTGGTATATGTAAATTGAGATGTTTGTTAAGTTTTATTACATAGATGAAATCTATGCAAATCGTTTCTTAGAATTTCCTGTGAAGTAAAGAAATTTTGTGTAATCATTTATTAGATAAACTCTCTTAAGGCATTTCTGGTATACACACACATGGGGCTTCTTTTATACACGATAATTTTAATTGAAATACAGTGTTTTTGTTTGAGTTTTTTCTTTTACAGATGATTGCGAAATAAAAAAAAAGGAAACAAAAATATGTAATTTAATCAGTTAGCATTTTAAATGTCAGCTCAATGAAATGATTTAAGATTTGTGTCACAGATTATTTATTCAACTATCCATCACAATATCAATTTAAATAAACGTATTACTTGTTTTAAAATTAAAGACAAACAAACCGTCGGCATTAGCGAACATTTCTTCCGGCCTCACCCAAAAGACACAGCTTAACGAGTATCTAGAACGTTTTAACAAAACCTGCTTATATCACCAGCTACCATAAAACTAAACTAATAGATAAAAATCACACAATTATTTAGTTCCGCATAACTCCTGCGGCCGATTAACTTCTTATAACTCCACCTAGATACAAAAAAATGAGCAAAAAAATTATAAAGAAACACACAAGAAGTAACCTAGAATTACTATTATAGAACGGTGTATCTATGAAATTGCTTTTTGTAAAAGAATGTAATGCAAGTGAGTTAAACATATACAATCATATTTAAGTGATCGATTAATATTGCAAAATCTATAATAATAATATAGTATCTAGATACTTGTGTATGTGATTGACATTTAAGAAAAAAATAAAAAGAGAAAGATCTTGCGGGAGTGATAGATACAAAAAAAGCATAAGAAAACAAGAAAGCATTCAGAAAAAAATAAAGATCAATTGAAAAAAAAAATTAAATAAAATACGAGAAAACAAGCAGAACCGGCTTTTTGAAATGTTTTATTTAAAATTGTTACGAGCGTGCGCGCGTGCGCACAAATCAGTGTATTTCTATCTATAGATATATGTATATATATGTGTAAGAGACATTATAACTATCTTTAAGCTTTTGCCTTATAGTAGTATCTCCCGATTAAATCGGAAACTTGAAATGCATCTTTTATTTCTCATACTAAATTGAATCTGTATAGGTATATGTTCGTATAAAGTATCTATATGTCTGCTTAAGTATTATAGGAAGGATGGAAATAGATAGAAATGTTAAAATGACACTGGACCACGTGGTGAGATTGATAAATGCAAGGTGGTCAGGTTTGTTTGTCGCTATTTTGATCTTAAGAGAGAAAGGTCATTTGAAATTTATGAAGTTGGTTATTTATGCGCGGCTTGAAAACTCACGGGAAACATTTTTTTTATTTTGTTGAATATATTCGTGGGAATGAGAGTTTTTCTTTATCAACTATTTTCTAATGATGTTGAGTCTATTTTTAATTAGGTTAAAACTATTTGGAGATTTCACATAAATAACTAGTTAAGTAGTTAAAGAAAAAGTATCTGTCTTTTTGTCCAAAAATGGGACATCAAAAGTTATTTCTTTTTGTCTGCAATATATTTATGTATTTGGCATATTGTGTTGTCTAGTAATAAGATGATTTCATTTTGCTGTTTAAGAATAAGTTGAAAACAAAATAAAATTTTCGGTTATTCTACAATCCTACTACTCGCAATTCGATGAAAAATGTTTTTGTCATATATTTTTGATTACTCTGTTGATGATCTAAAGAAATCTTTAAGAAGTTTTGACAACAAAATTGGATGATTTACTGACAATAAATAATACAATTATTGTGAATTGGAGCTTTTACGATGCCCTAGTCAAGGCTTGTAGAATAGAGGAAAGAAATTTTTTGACAGGCGATGAGAGCGACGCGTAATATTTATTATTTTTTTGCTTGTTCTCTATTATATCTTATAGTCCAGTAAAATAAGCTTTAAAACTTACAAAAAAATACTGTAGTCGAGATTATATTTTTATTTTAAAGAGTACCATTTGGAAAGTCTAAATCCACAAAGTTCACACAAAAATAAATGTTGTCCGCCATTTAAAAAAAAGGCGTTAATGCGATTTTCTCGACATCTGTTAATCGTATAGTAATTTACTTCTTTTAGTTTTATGGGAAAAAATATTTCCTACAACTTTGTCTCACAAATATTTTTGACAGATCTTTCCCATAATAATTTATTGGCAAAAAACGTTCAACATTTCGGACATGGAAATTTTTTTTAAAGGTTATTATATGCAGCTGCATTATACAAATTTTGATCAGAAGCTGTTTTGATTACGGTATTCTTGATTAACCAAGATGTTGTCAAATTGAGGACATTTCTCATCTTATAAACAACAATAAAAAAAACAACTCAATCACGTAAAGCCCTCAATTCTCTTAGGCCCTCAAAGACCTCACCTGGATTTCTGCAAAACGATCTTCATCAACTTCTTTAAAACTCTTTCCATCAACCTTCATTTCCACTTATGGAATTCAACTCAAAAGAAAGAAAGACAAAAAATATCCATTATGCAACTAGATCAGCTATAGTCGCTCATATGCCCATTCAAGTCAACGTTAAACTATCCACCATATCTTCTTCTTACCTATTGTCACCGGAAGGAAGCTCATGGTTTTGAATTACAAAAAACTTTTACCAACACAAATACTCATTTATACAAAAAGTTAAAAAAAGAAAAAAAAAAATCCTCAAGAGTTCCGCTGCAGTTAACTTAATTATAAGGTCACCGTCGAGGTTTTGCAGAGAGATATACTATGAGTCTCTCTTGACTATATAAACGAGGTAAACATCGAAAAACGATCGTCTGAATTGTCGGCTTTGTCAGCAGAGATTAGATAATGTTGATAGTTATAAACTATAGTGATGGCAAAACCATCATCATAAAAGTTTTTGAACTTTTTAATATGCACAGCATGACAAAAAAGTTTGTGGTCTGCTATAAAAGTTGTTGCTGTTTTTTTTAACTATATAGAAGAGAAAGGTTGTAGTGTAAAATAAGAAAGACTTTTACTGTATTTTTTTGTCTGTATTCGAAGAATTGATGAAAGTTTTCATGAATCATTATTTTTTGTTTGTAACGTTTTATCATGAATGTGGTGAAAAAAAAAAATCCGGAGAAAAAATTCAAAACCACTGTCCGTGCCTGGAAGCTATAATAATAGGGGTTTCGCAATGTTATTTGTAGCCCTTGGATACAATACTTTTTTTTTGAACTTCCATATTGTGCTTTGATCAGCAAAAATGTATAATTAATTGAAATAGCAATTTAATTTTAATTGATACCACGATTAGATGCACGTCAATTCAGGGGTTATAGAGACAATGCAAAATGGATCTAGGTATAGAAAAACAAAATCGATTGCAACAGAACTCATGTTTTATTTTGATAGAAATAGACTTAAGTGGAGCAACTTTGTCCAATCGATAAAAATATGTATATTCCATTCAATAAGTTATTGTGACAAATTAATGAAAGTAGCTTTCAAGTGCTCCACCCACACCCACAAATTATATGCAAAACATATAACTAGTTCCACCTGGCAAGTTTCAAGTTTCAAGAATTTAACACCAAAAAACTTAAGAATATTCGTCACATTATTTATCATTTTGACTGTCAAATAAATGACTATATGTTAAAAAAATAAAGATACAAATACAAAAATCAAAGCATAAAAAAAAGAATAATTCTCATTTAATGCCTAACGGTAATATTCAATGGCAGAAATGGTGAATAAGAGAATTTTCAACTAAACCCAGACATTTAAATGACATAAATGCATATGCAGTCTATGCAACATTAAGCCGACAACACAAGAATAACCAAAAGAATGCGATGTACTTTAAGAAAATAAAAAAAGTTTCTAGATACAAACAGAAAAATAACAAGAAAACGTGTTTAAATGATTGGCTAGCAAAGCAAGTAGCAAGTCAAGTTGTAGAATATACAAATGCAACACTATTGCACTCTCGTCAAACGATCAAACAAACATAAAACAGTTGTATTGCATAGCAACTTGATGACGAGTATCTATTGGCAAACACAACGGTTTTTCGTTTTTTTTTTTTATTAATTTTTGCTGCTATTTTGTAACGACTGTCTTTAAGTTAGTTGTGGTGGTGGTGTTGGTGGCGGTTGCTGGTTGTGATGGATGGCGCGCGGCCCGTGGTGACAACGACTCCGACGACGATGACGGTGATGGCCTTATAGCAAAAAAGCCAGTGTCTTAAGCATAGGAATAGTTGCATACTTTTGCAATTCTTTCTGTTCCTAGAAATGGAAATGCAAAAGAAAATAACACAGAAGAGAATTATAGATTCAAGCGGTGAACTTGCGGATGGGGCGGTCGGTTGGTTAACTTGGCTTGGTCTTAATTTGGAAAAGAGGTGAGAACCATGTCATTTGGGTATAGGTAGGTGTTTTCAAGAATTTTATGAGTCATTAAAAGTTTTGCAAATTAGTTTGGGTGTGAATTTTATGGTATAAATGTGGTGAAGAATGTGAAATGGCTTTTCGGTCTGCAACATGTTGCAAATACTTTAGTAGCGATGCAAAGAATAGATCGGTAAGTAGCCTTGAACAAACAGGAAACTTTAATGGGTTTTAAGACGAGTATGAAATGCAATAAGGAAGTTGTAGGTAGTTTGAAGGTTTTTATTTTTAGATTTTATGATAAATTATGGATGGCTAGTGTGCAGTTCACCGAAGTTGGGATTTGTGAAAATTAATGGTAAAGGTGTACGTTATTAAAGGCAATATGGTTTTTCAATTTTGCTTCTCATTGTTAGAAGGATGGTGGTATTTGAAATACAAATGTTTAATTTCGCAGTTGACAGGTGGAGTTATGAATGTCCGAAATTAAACAATTATTAAATTTATCACAATTTGGAGCAAAGGGCACGTTCGAGTTTGAAAAAATCGAATACTTTAGAAATCCACTACATCTATGTATTAATGCTGAAGTCTGCCATCTAGCTGAGATACCAGCGATGATATAAGGTATATAATACCGTTGCTCGCTGAAGCAGCTTAGTTATAGAATACTTTGCAATGGTTCTTCTGTTTGCTGTCGCTAGAAACAGTCAATAGGCAATTAACAACTAAAATTTTTTAGCGAATTGAATCATAATACATACATATTTTGAAATAATTAGGCCCAATTTGTGATCCCAATGGATCATAATTCATAAAATCTTCGAAGAAGAATCAGTTTTGTGTGGTTTAAAGGATGTCTGTTTATGGTTAAAAGTAAAATGTATGCTTTGTTAGAGTGTCATAGCATCACAAATTGTTTACATAATTAACTATCTAATTATTTTTAAGACAAGGTTCAAAAATTCGTTGTTCATTTGTTTTTGATTTAGATTCTGAACTGATGTAGTTATCGACAGCATGGAGGTGGTTTACTCTTAGAACCTTTTTAAACTCATCAGATTCCCATATAGTTAATACTGACTAATATTTCTGCAGGTTTCGTACTGGAGTTGTGTACAATCAATGGCAATCGTTCCACTCTATAAAAAAACCCCGAGACGAAAAAAATTCTTAGAATTGATATGATTTGGCCGCTGATATCAAAATCAATATCACTCTTTGTGTATCGACATTTGCAGTCCCTTATCTCGTGCAGGAAGTTAATTCAGCACAAAAGTACAGGTTTCATTATATTTGCTTTGAAAATACACTTAAAAGTAAATTAATTAGCTAGCCTTGCTTGAAGTGGAAAAACTATAATATGTATTCTAATCATATCTAATTTCTCATCTTTAAATTTCAATTAAGTATATTATCATTACCACCTTTAATTTAACAACCTACATTCTTTCAAAAACTATAGTGTTCCTTATCATCACATATCTTATCAACTGATGAAGAAGACTTTCCGTCACATGACGGCATAAAAGTATACATTAAAAAAAAGAACGAACTGAGTGTTTTTTCTATACAAACAATCAAAAAGAAGTCTTTATTGAGTTCTCTTTGTCAAGGTAAGTAATTATAAATATATATTTTGTATCACATTTGCACTCAAAATGAAAAAGATATCGTTATAAAAATGCAACAAAGTAATCTTCTTTTATTCAGGTTGATCAATAATGTGTATGACACAATTACATATGTATCAAATCTTGCTTAATTCCATTTAAACAATTAGTTTTATATTTTATTCCCAAAATAAAATATACATGAAAAGAAAGATTGAATTATTGAGTTATTATTTTGCAGTAATCGAATATTAAGCACAGTACTTACAAGTTCACAACCAGACAGCGCTGTAATCACTGAGAAGAATTAACAAATCAAATAAAAACATCATATCTCGACCTGTCATTTATTTTTCTTTTGTTTGTTTTTTCTATTTCCTTAAATTGTCGTTTCTTGATTTTCGTAATGTCAAATAAAAATTGGTACTTTGATTTGCTTCAAATTTTACACAAAAGCAGACGAAATGTTAACGGGAGAAACGCCAAATAAAACAACAATTTACAATTAAAAATCTCACAACTGATAGTGTCGCCACCTCCTGATTTTGAAATTATTAATATCAACAAACTACTTCAAAGTGCGGAAGTAGTTGGCTGCAGCCAAAAGTACTTTATGGAAGATACTGAGTTCCAAAGAAAAAACCTTATTAATGAGTAGCAGGAGGAACACAAAGTGGAAAACGAAATATTATGTTGAAGCAATGTTTTTATTACTTAGTTTTATTTAAAAATGGAAAAACTTCAAATTCAAGAAAACTATACTTAATTCACTTGCACATCTTTTATGCATTCGCTTAATGAGGAACCATTTTATTCAAGAAGAATATATTAATTTAATAATATAATAAACAACTCAAATAAAGCGGTTACACTTGAAAACATTCGGGCATATTTTGTTTTAAATTATAAATTTACTTTATGACGCAATAAATAGTGAAATATAATTTCAGTAGGTTACTCAAGTTGTTGACTTATCTTGATTTATTAAAGATATCGGATGCTCAAAGAATTCTTAGAAAACTTTTGTAATCTGATAAGGAGAAGCCAATTGAAATCTTGATGTGTAAGAAGTATTTGTATATTTGTAAGATAAAATGGTTTAATTAGTTGTTAAGTAAAACCCTTAAAAAATATCAAATTTCACTAATTTGATGGACCAAAGGTGTTTTCTAGAAAATTTAGTACTTAGTACTAAGACTTTGAAACTGATTACATATTTAAGGAAATTTTGAAATAAATACATTATTTGTACTAGAAATGCGCTCTATGTTCGTAACACGTTCGGTTAAGGAAGTCAATAGGTTATGACTTATTTACGAGCTATATTTTGTACTAAAAGTTGCAAAAATCTACGTTAATAGTACATTTAAGTGAACTAAAACAGCTGTGTAGAGTAAATACATTTAAAAATTATCATATTTGTATTAAATTGATGAGTAAAAGTGTGTTCTATAAAATTTAGTACTTGTACTAAAAATTCGTAGTCGATTGAATTTTTCAGGAAATTGTTCATATTAAAGTAAATAAATAATGTGTACTAAAAATACGACTGTATTAACAGAAAGGAGATCCAAAATCAATCAATGTATCTTTCTGTTTTGTTTCAGCCCTTGTTACGTCGTAATATTTCTGTGTAACAATATTCTAAACCAAACACAACATTGTTCAAATAAAAAAAAGAAATCGACCTTGATTTTCTTTTGATTTACATTTACATAAATGAATTGTTTTTTGTAGATGAAATGACTTGATCTCGTTTACTTTTATTAATTTATAACCTTAATTATGTTATATGTAAGTACACAGCTTATTTGAAATGGATTAATATTTGTACAAAAACTCAAAATAGGATTATGAAATGAATCAACAACAAATAAAACGTAAGCTGGGGTTGGCCTCAAAATCCAAATATAAGATACACGACTATTTTTTTTTTTTATTTTGGTACGCAAAAGACAATTCTTCAGAATAAAGGGTTGAGCTTATCAAAAGATCTTATTTGCCACTGGCAAGTGTAGGTCTTATTTTTTGAATTTTAAATGACAACTGAATATTTACAGTTTTTATGTAGGAGTTGTTGCGTGTCATTGATTTAATGAGGAAGGAACAGCTTAAATGAGAAAAGAAACTTTTAATAATTGTTTACTTTGTGACAACTGCAAATTAACTATTAGAACCATGTCAACTGTAACATTTATAATTGAAAAAATCCCAACTTTTTAAGGTAAATTAATAAATAAGAACTTAGAATGGAACCTTGTGGTATCTCATTTTTTTCTCTTTTAGACCAACTTTTTCTTCCATTTTTTTATATTTATTCATGATCTTACACTTTTATAATAAATTCCACTCCTAGTTCATTTAGAATTTCATCATTATCCATTCTTTTTTTATACAAGTTTCCTCATCAACAAAAAAAAAACAAACATTCTATGTACGATTGCTCATGCACATGGTTACCAACTATAAGATTTTATTATAATCCCAAGCTTACTCAACTCCAATAGCAAAAAAAAAAGTAACATTCTCTTCATATATTCAAATAGAGGTAGATAGATGTGTGCACAGGAGAAAATACTTATAAAATAAATGCAAATTCTATATCTAATTCAATTCGAAAGAAAGCTGGTTATATCGTGCACGAAATTCCAACCATGGACGTTGGCTTTTAACATTTTTGTTTTTTAATTTATATACTTTTTGTTATTCACTTTTATATTCTCTCAATATATGTTAGTCTAAATTAAAAACATTTTTTTTTTTACTAAATTAAATTTTATTAATATTATACCAACCTGTTTGAATATTTACATATTTAAACTTTTCATGATCTCATCATCATATTCGTCACTTGGACAGTTAAAAAAAAAAGAAGAATAATGAATAAGCCAGAATTACAAATGCCGGCTTTAGGTGTTTTCTACCACATGTGGTTGGTAGTTATCACCTTCTTTCATTCTATGGTTTAACTGTTTCTATAAGGCGCATAGAAGCCATTTATGTTTACCAAAGTGAGTTCTAAAACACACTACTTTATTTTATGTAGGTAGACGAGGGCGAGCTCTTCTTAAATCTTCATACTTGCGATTGAATACAGTTAGATAGATACAGTATCTAAGTAGTAGTGATCATAAACTTGCGGCACCGGCATTTTATTGTAAATAAATTCTTTAGTTTTATATAGGTACTTCATTATTTGTACTTTTTTCTTTACTCTGATGGTCAATATGTAAGTACTTTATTTGTTATTCTCTTTGCATGAATGACACTGTCTAAAGACACTATAACGATCGAATTGGTGTGTGTGGGAATTTAACAACATTTAGATTCATGACATTTATTTCAAAGGAAACAAAAAAAGATACAACATGAAGAAGAGATATCTAACGAATGCTAAATTATTTGAATTATTTAATCTGGAGTACGAAGGTACTTATTTCCGTGAATTTATGTAGTTTTGTGAGTTTTGTTTATCAATATAAACTTGGTTTACCTAACGGTTCCATGAAACTATTTGACATCAAACTTTTCAAAAAAAAACCAAAGAAAACGTCAATTTCAATGAAAGCTAAAAAGTGATGTAGAAGAAACCGAACCTTGTGGTACCCCACTTATTTTTTAAAGTTTGTAATCTCTTTACTTTTATAAGCATTATTAATTTTTTTCAACATGTAAACCAATTGAAAATAGGGGTCGTTAGTTTGGGAACCGGAAAACATATTGGATTAAAGTGAATTTTGATGTATCTACAAGTACTATTCCTGCATTTATCGACATAAACTGATTAGAAACGCATAGTTGAAATAAATTTTCAAAGCTTATACGAGTACTAGATGATTTCTAGTAGATATTTTGAGCGACCAATATAATTTATGGTGTTGTACTGGGAAGTTATATTAATCTCGTTCAACAATATAACCAATCATCTTAAGTTACTTTTTTGTATTACTGACAAGTCTCTCCGTTTATTTAACTTTCTTACTACAGAATTCCCCCTTATCAGTACGAATATAACTATTCCGGGAAATACACGTGATGTAAAGATACTTAAGTCAAACTGGTGCGCCAATCAAATGGGATTCCCATCTACACAAATGTAAACAGGTTCAAAAGCAAGGAAAAAATAAAATATACAATAATACTAAGATACTTTTCAATCTATCACAAGTCTAAACAGATTATTCGTTTAAATCTTTAAGTAAGATACAAATACTCATACTTAGCTCACGGATCTTCAGTGGAAACCCAACACAATTCAATACAAAATTCTGGGGACTTTTCGTTATATTAAAAAATGATAATGTACAAAAAATTAAAATTTGTTTTTTAATGATAACACAGTAAAGTGTCGCATGATATTTACAAAACAATAATTTAGATAATTATTCTATAGATAGAGAGGGGCAAAAAAATAGGAAACCTTTGTACTAAACTTGAAAAGCATTCTGCTGTTTGATATTATTACTTAATTACACAATAGAAAGCACAAAAATGTTTCTATATACATTTTGGTATAAAATAATTTTATATTCTTGTTGTGGTCACCACAGTGACAAAATTATTATGAAGTGTGTAAACAATTCATTTGGCGCAATACGCTATTTCAATGTAGTTTTTTTTTTTGTTTTGTATTGCCGGTGTATTATTGTATCTTTTGTGTTTATTTTGTTGTTCAGTTTGCGTGATTGTGCGCTTAATAGCTAAATGTATCTACTAAGCCTGTGTATTGTTGATATAAAATTTATTTCATTCTGAAAATTGAATGTTTGTTGCTACACCATTAGTTAGTAGTAGATAATGTTTTTTTGCATGCAGAAATTAATTAAGACTGAGTATAGAATTTTGAATTTGAAAGTGATTTTGCGAGTTAAAGAATATGCAGATTATGTTTTTTTTTTCAAATAGATAAAGATAATGTAAGATCTATTGATATACCTACATATTTTGTATTTTATTTTAATGAGATTTGTTGTTTTAAAAGAAAGTTGTCATAAAGTTCTTTATATAGTTGCATATAATTAATTTATTACTTTACAACAATTGACCTTTTCTACAGTGTCTGTCAATTAAAAAAAAACGACACGATGTGTTTGATTCATTACAGAATTTTAATAGATGAACTGTGGGAGTGAGTAATAAATAATCATAATTAATTAGGAGACCCCAAACTTAAGCTATTCACTCTTCTAATAATGTATTTATAATTTATATATAGGGTGATTGGTATAAGGTTCACTAAGAAGCTAGAGCAACATTTTTCAGAAAAATCGTCAACTGCTGATTTTTAAAATGATGATGTGATTAAAAAACTATTGATGAAGCATTCGAGAGCTTTTAATTTTGATGGAAAAAAAAAACAACTAAAAGTTAAGTTCAGCAGAACCACCAAGTGATATTTTGAAAACTACCTGGTATAGAAATATAATGGATATGTCCACGATGTCTCGGATGCATCATCACTGTATTTTGAAAAATCTTTCTTAAATAAAACATTCTGTTGGTCTTGCTGGCAAAAGGGGTACCAATAGTTCGTTTATTTATTTCCTTGTCTATTGGACGCCGATAAATTTTATTACTTCGCTAATTAAAATGAGTTTAAGTGTATTTTGGTGCAACTGGGCATAAAGTCTTTAAAATTTAATATAAATGTTATTTTCTTTTTGTAAAATAACTGTCAATTAAACAAAATATTAACCCCATTTAGACAGAGATTTTAATCGTTATTTAATTCCACAAAGAATTAGATTGAATTTAAATGCAATTTTTTCGATTCAATTCGAATTTGCAAGCTGAGTTATGTATTCAATAACTCGACCGAAATTTTAATTCATTTTCGATTCTTTGAATTCACTTATATTTATATATGAAATAATTATCTAAGATTCGGTGTGACCTTTTATTTATTTTATGTATATAAGTATTTGAAATCTAGTTTTTACTAAGCGTGAAATGAAAATGAACCCATAACGATTAGGTAACAAATTACTACTTTATGATGATGTATCTTTAAAATAAATTTCCTTTAATATACGCTTACATTATTTTACTTTGTTAATCCATTTAATAAAAATGTTGAATCAAATATCAAAGAGCACCTCGTTTAATTAAAAACATTTGTATTTTTTTTTTATAATTCTAAATGACACTTACTTGAACCTCATAAAAAAAGAAAAAAAAAAAAAAACATTTCACAACCTCGCACGATCGTCATCATTTCAACAGCAAATATAAGTATTTTAGTTTTATTATACACAAAGAAATAAAACAAACTGCATTCTGCTAAGGCTTACAATAATTGAATAGAAAAAAAGGCCAAAGTACGCAACTGCGTTTACCTTTACCATTTTCCATTAAAGTCAAGCATGTGCTATAATAATTGTTACGTTTGCAGAAGTAAAAAGAATGTTATGGTATAGTCAGCAATATTTCAAAATTTATTACATTTTTCATATTTTCTGCATAGTTTTTAGTTTTTAATTTATATATATATAATTTATTTGTTTTTTGGTAATTAAGTGTATGGTTTTGTTTGCTAAAAAGCAACTTGTGTTTTTTTTTGTTTTTAAATTGGAAAACTGAATTCCAGTCTATATGACCTTTAATTCCGCAAAGATAGACAGAAAATATAGTGGTGTCTGAAAGTTATTCATGCAGTTTTGTATATTATAACAAAACAAAAATAAATAATTTAATAAGTGAAGGCGTTGATTTGTGACTCAGAGATTCAGAGAAGTAAAGGTCTGCATACTCTTAAGCTTGACTTAAGAACTGAAGAAGTGAAGATCAAAAGTTAGCAGATCGTTCGAAACGTCACGGTTAATTTATTAAAATTGACAAAATGAAGCATTTACAATGGTTGATAGGTTGGGTGTTTAATAAAAGGCAAATTCTACAGGGGTTCCCCAATAATGCATCCTAGGTTCGATAGTGTTGCTTTATTAAATTTAATTTTAAACTGAAAGTTGTTGAATGGGTGCAAACGAAAAATGCAATTTTAAGATTTAACAACCAAATATATATTAAAAAGTGTTTGGAGAAACTGGTCATTAAACAATTTATAGAATTCACAAAAAAATTACTCCATTTATACCTATCAAGAATTTAATCCGTATTCAACTCCGTGTAGGTCTGCATCGGATTTAATTGGACTCGTTGATCCTATCAAGTTTACTAAGATTCTCCAAAATGTTAATTGATCAGGAGAAGTGAGAAAAACAAGTAAAGTGCTTTTAATTCCTCCAGCAATTCTGATGAAAAAGATAAATGTTAATGTTTCCTTAAACTGTATCTAATCAATCAACAAAATTGTAAAAAAATCATCACCAAATAGTCAAAAGTGAAAACGATTTCTATCTTTTAATGTGCTTCATTAGTCTAATAGCTGCTGTCATCATAGTGTGCAACTAAAAATTCCTCTGCATATTTTAACAGATTATAATAACATTTTTAAAAATATCTTAGAAGATCTTTATCATTATTAGAGGAACTGGCAAATAAGGCTAACCTAACATTTCATGCAGAGCTCGATATATCCACCTAATTACAAACTAGTTACCAGATAATTCATTTCTAATCACTTCCATCCACAAACGTACATTAGTATGTGCAACATATAACTGCAACTGCACCGCACACGCCCATGGCTTTTAAGATAGATACGATTTTTTGCAGAAATATATATATAAAAAAAAAAACATTGAATTATTATAAAACGCCCAACAAAACTCGATTGAGCTAATTCTCCACCTGTTAAGTAATCACACTATTCAACAACTATACCTAGTATCTATTTAAAACGTCGACAGATACTTTGAGTGTATACTGTATACATTGCAACTGGTTCGATTTGTTTGCATTTAAGATACTAGCCAACGACCGACATACCGCCAACTAAAACGCAACGGACGACGACGCGATGGTAGATTTTTTTCCTATTTTCACGCAATCCTCAAACTAACGATGGTATTTAAAATGTCTGTTGTGTTGCATTTAATAGAATTTATAAAAAAAAATATATATATTATAATAAACCGCAATAACTAATCCGGCTAACAAATGTATCTTATATTATTTTGCTCCCATAAAATAAAATCCGGTTCAATTACAATTGGTAGACAGACAGGCGCAGCCCAGCAGACAAAGTGAAAGTAGTAGATAAGTCAATCACTCATTGGTTTTGTACTTACAACTACAAAAAGATTAATAAAAACAACGAATTCTTTTTGTATTTAATACCGCAGGGTATTTTCTAAATAATGTATCTATTGTTAGACGGAATTGGGTACAAAATAAAAGAGAAGGTAAACTGAAATTTGGGGCGAGTCGAATTTGTTAAGCTCTCAGATTTTGAAAAAAGAAATAAATGATTTTTTTGGTAGTTTATAAAAGACACAAATGTATCTTTTACTTATACTATATATAAGTAAAGGGATTTCTCAAAACATATGTTGCAGTTTTTTTTTCTGTTCACCTTATTTTATTATATGAGTGAGGTATATAATTTGCTGCCTGCAGAAAGGCTTCAAATTTCATGTGAGGTGTTATTACAATATTGATATTTTTTTATAAAAAATATAATAATAAAATAAAACAAATTTACTTTAAAGCAAAAAAAAAAAAAACTGCATAACACTTTTGGTATAATAGTATATGAATGGGGTTGAATGAAATCGAAAGCGTTTTCCGTTTTATGATATCACGAGGATTTGTTTTTGTTTTTGATGAGGTTTATACTTTCTTTGATGATTTATTGAATTACATTTTATAATGAAGTTGGTAAAGTTTAATTATTTGGATTGGGTAACACAAAGGTAAAAAATACCGCTTTTGAGTGGTTTTAATTTTTTTTTTAGCTTGATGAGATCGATGACACAAAATGTTAAAAGGGCATGAGAGGTTACGGAAAAAAATTAATAAAGTTAACAACACAATCGTGACGTCTTTTTGATTGTCAGAACGTGCTAAGAAAAATGGAAAGATAATTTTGTTTTAATTAATATTTGAAGACAATGAGTTTATGACGTAGCAACTATTAGAAGTGTTACTCATATCTTTATTTTTTTCTTGGAAAGTACACGGTTTCAAAGCCTAAAGCCCTTCATTCATTTAAGCAACGCAATGCTCAGTAGCAATCCAACATAAAAAAGGCGTGGCATTAAAGTTGCGTGTATTTTTATGTGTTGGATTTACTTGTGAGTTGCATTGCGTTGCTGAAGTCGACGAATGGCCTATGGCCATCGGAACACGACTCAACTGATTTGCAACTTCAGATTTCTAAACCTTTGTAAAAAAAACCTTGCAGCTGTATTCCAGTGATGCACTAAATTCGACAAAATGAATTTTAAACTAGTTTCGAACTAGTCACACGTAATCGTGCTTGTCGATATGTGAAGATTTAAGTTGCATGGTTTCATGCTTTATTTTTTATTTAGGAATTTAGAAAAGCCATATTTTGAGCTTTTCGATTACAAAGTCTGAGGCTGTCGGCACACGACGCAACTGATTTGCAAATAGTTCTAAACCATTAAACTTTGAAACTATTTTAAAACATTTGGCAGCTATGCACAAAAGTCAACAGATACAAATTTAGTTTCAAACTAGTTTCGAACTGGTAATCATGTTTGTAGTAAACGATTGTAACTAGTTGCATGGTTGCTTGTTTATGTTTTTTTTTTATTTATGTACCTTTATTTTTTGGGACAGGATCCTTGCATATGACTTAGAATCAGCTGCGTGTATGTGCGGACACCGACCATTAACCCATCGGAAACAAGTTGGATATGACGGATTTTGAAATGGTTTGTGATTAGAAAACAGTCAACTTTTGTGGCATTAATCTTAGAATTAAAGATTAGACATTGCTGAGATAGCTTTCCACCAGAAATTTCGAACGAAATAATATCGAATCCTTTCTGTTGTATAACTATAATCCGATTGGTTAAGATGAGATGCAAAACAAACAGCAGCACACTCTTGGTGCATTTGTCACAGTCGCTCTTTTAAACAAAAATATAGGTTTAAGGCTAGATTTGAACCAAAACTTTTGACATATCAATTCGATAGCCTGGCCACTACGTCCGAAATCAACCTTTGCCGTTAGAAATTACTCCAAGAAATGTCTTTGTATAAAAAGTGACTGAAATAGTGATGAAGACAACTCACTGACGACCGACATTACGATATCACTTTAACTTGAACTGAATTAAATTCTTTCTTTGAACCGATTGCCACTCACAGTCACTCAGTTAACCGTAAGATTATTAAGAAATGGGATTTTTCAGTGTAAGGGTAAGATAAGTGGAGCAATGGGAAATCCCAATTCGGGTGTTTAAACTCCAACTAAACAGATAATGTTTTTTCTATACAATTCAACCATAAATCCACTAGCCAAATAAATTTATCTTCTCGTGGGAAATGCCAGGAAAAAATTATTTCAAATGCCATGCAAGTGTTACAATCAGGAAATTATGTTAAACACCATAGCGGAGTTAGCGCTATATCAAAAAAAAAATAGAAACAACCCAAAGCTAAAAATAGTATCTTCGCCTTCTTTCATTTCTTTTTTTGTATACATCATCATTTCACTAACCGTATAATTTTCCATTGTGCCAAGTTGAAACGGATTATCAAAGTTAATTGAACATTACTCACAATAAAATAAAAAAAAAGAAAAATAAACTTTCCGAAACACAGCACTCATACTCATACTTGAAATATATTAGAAAAAAAAAATATTACATTTTTATAACGCTCTACTGAGTTTTGGCAAAAACTATATGTTCACACAGGAACTTAAATTACGTTTAATATATAACTGTATATTATAAATAAAGAGGAAGAGAAAATTTAATGCTTGTTTGATAAAAATTATTAATCAAACGATAAAAAGAGTAAAATTGATGGATCGTTGGCTATTGGAAGCTCTTCTTTAGCTCTAAATTTTAGTCTTTTTCTAAATGAATCTTTAGGTTTGATTATAAATTGGTCAGAAATTAATTTTTTTTCTATGCTACAAATTTAAACACTTAGTTCGACAACAAAACGAATTAGAATACCTCAAGGAGACCATTTAGGACCTTTACTATTTACTTGAAAATCTAAATTTCTTACAAAATTAATCATTATTCACATTTGTGAATAAAATGAAAGTCGATTTCGACTTAATTAGGTGATGATTGTCAAACTGATGACAGCAATCACAAAAGCAACAGTAGACAGTCTAAAAATAATCGGCTTCCATGGCTTTTAACAGCTGACGGGCATATAAAAATCATTAAAATCATAGAAAATAATAAACGTACACAATTATAACAATTTAAATAAAATACTTATAAAAGAAAAACTAAAAAAAAAATCAAATAAAAATAAATAAAGTTAAAGAAGACACATACCTTTACCGAGACTTGTAGAAGTGGCAACATAAAAGCCGATAGCAAAAAAAAAAACGTGACTAACAAACGTGGGAAACATCTTCCTCCATCGTTTGTGTACAAAGTGAAAATTGACTATACAATTTAAGCTTTCTGCTGAATCATGGAGAGAAAGAAAAGAGATGTAGATACCTATAACAAGATACATTTATTTTGGGGTTTAATGAATTTATAGATCGGTTGGAAGTAGGGCGGGGAATTAAACTTTTTTAATTGAGTGTGGCAGAGTCTTTAGGTTTGGTAATATAATAAAATCTTAAATGAACTGTATTTTGAAGAGTGAGAAAGGTGCGCTCTTAACACAAAATATTCGATATGCTATGTAGAAAGTTTGGAAAGTCAAACGAAAAAAAAGTCAAAAAGAATTTAGCATTTTTTTTTTATTTTAAATTTGCTAGAGGTTTGATAATATATGCTTTCAGAGGTTTGGCAAACTGATTATTACAGATGATTATTTCGAGGAGGATGATTTGATAGCACTTATTGATTTGAAATTTCACAGGAAGTGAAAGGCTGATTAAATACAAGTGTTTTGCTTTTGATGTGATGACAATAATTGTAAGTCTAATCTAAAAGATTATTTTTTTATTTGCAGTTTTCTTTCTTCTATTCAACAGTTTAAGTGTTTCGGAAACCAGACATCTGGGTTAAGGCACAGTTTAACACACAAACATTAAATGAAGTGCCAAATCTGAAATGAGCATAATTTGTATTGATGAAGTGGATACTATTAAAATAATCCTTTCGGATTTGGTTGACATTTGAGGTACCCTTCTATTCCTATAGAACTTAAGCTACTACCAAGTCTTTGGTTCTTTAGAAACTCTTAAGTCAAAAACTTTCTCTCACTAAAAATATTTAACATAATATAGATGCTGTCAGATTACTCCTTTGGGGCTTGATCAAAAAAGAAGAACCGGATCGTACGGGGTCGTTCTAAACTAACCGAATACCGAATACACGAAAATTATATAGTGCACCAATAAAGGTGGATTGCTCAGGTTCGTTCAATGTTTGTTTAATTTTGATGACGTACGTAAGGAGCGTTCCGAATATGGCAATTTGACCACTCGGAAACTTGACGAAAAATTATGACGTAAAGTTCTGTTTGCTTTGAACTTCATTAAGCTAAAATAAATCATTCGACTGAGTCAAATTTGAACACCGTCTTATCATTGGGTTTATACATGCATGGCGATTTCGTGAATGATGTATTCAATAAGGTTTACACATCTAATGGGAATTCTCTTTGTAAAAATACTATGCTTGAATCAGTTCAGTGAAAAATCTTTACAAATCTTTTTACTCTGACGCAAATAAAGTTGGTATGCACTTCAATTTTTGTTTCCATGCATGCATGGAAATTACTGGAGTGACATAGCTAATGGTGTTAATAATTCCATGCATGTGTAAGCAAACTATACATTTCATCAAGGTACCACAAAGAACGCGTTCAAACTACTTGTCACTTCGACTTACGTCAGAAATAACCTATCAAAAGGTGCTATAACTTTTGGAAATGGCGGATCTGTCAGTTTTGTTTGCTAAATACAAGATAGATAATATATCAGAAAACCCAAAATTCTTCAAAACCCACCAAGGAATCATTCCATACAGTATTACGTTTAAGTTCTACTCTTAACAACCACCGTCCTAAGCGTCAGATGTCATCCGAAAAGAAAATTCTTGTCCATATGCTTAAAAAGAGAATAATTGCCAATTTGTCCAAACGAGATTTATTTGTTTGAAAAACTGTTCCAATTACCTAAACTACAACGTGCATTTCAAAATCGTTTTATCAATAATTTTTCATCATTCATATAAATGGTACAGCAACTTTAACAATAAAATGAAACTCACGCCTTTTGATTTGATTTATTATTCAATTCAACTGTCTGAACCAGCTAAAGTATAAAACCGGCAGAATTATTACAAAAAGTGCCGGCAAAAATAATCAACATGCACAGCATATGTATAGACTCTTTGTACAAACTCTTGATGACAAAAAGATGTAGGTGGCCTTTGGATTTCAACCAACAAACGAACTAGAATTACCTATTCCCTTTTCAGTTAGCCAGCCGGCGCGGAAGCCGCATAGTTATAGTTAAGACCAACTTTTTTAGCGACAACAAAAAGACATTCGACCTGTTTTTTTTTTTTTTTTGTAACACAACCCGCACAGAAGTAGCATCATATATGGAGTGAAAGGTTTGTAGTGTTTTTTTTTAACTCCATAATTTCTGGAACTTTGAGTGAAAAAACCCCCACACATGGGTTTTTTGTCGGGAAGAAAATAATCATCGGTATTATAGGTTTAAAAAAAAAAAAAGTTATATATAATAAAATAAAAAAGTATCAATGCACATTTCAAATGTGTATCTACAGACAATGAAATTGCCGGATTTATACAGTAACCGCATGCATTTGACATTTTTAGGTTAATTGGATTGGATCCGATGGATGTTCAATCTATTGCATTATATAGATACTCAATTCTGTACCTATTCACCTACCTTTTTTTTATTGCAAAACAAATGCAAAAAAAAACAGTATCTTAACATGAACATCGTTCATTGTTTAGAAATATGCTCGCGAACTATGATCATGATCATCATAAAAATCATAACGCAAAGGCATCCAATGGATGCACACAATGAGCGATGTTTGAAAAAGTTCATGATGCTGTTGAGTCGTTTAGTAGGTATACAAATACTATAGACAGAGCAGAATCATCTTACTCAGCAGAACGCTTTGCGAATTCAATTTTCATGAATGAGCATACAACATTGGAATTGATTGTTTGTTGTTTGTAAATTAATGGGGGTATACGTTGCGCCAGACTTGATTGAATATCATCATTTTGACGGATTTGACGGGTGGGATTCCCATTTGTGTCTGATATTTCGTAACATACATATCAGAGTTTATTGTGTCCCTGAATTAATCGTGTTGCATTGGACTATACCTACAGATAGGGATTAAGTAACACAATATGTTTATTTTTTTTTATTTCTATTTATTATTATTGCTAAGTTTACATGACGTCTGAAATTGGGAGTCCCGCATACAATGGGTTTCGGGTTTTCTGAATCTGTTAAAAAATTGTTTTATTCGTTTTAATAAAATTGGGTTCATAATTGATTTTTATAGTCGGAGATTTAACGACATGTTTTTTGGTTGGATTTAAAAATCTATGTTTTTATTCAGCCATTGAAAGATGCTATAATTTTGCAAATGACATAGTTATGTCAACTCTACTTTGACATTTTTGTAAATTGTTAAGTAAAACAAGACTCTCTTAAAAGATGCTATAATTTTTGCAAATGTCATAGTAAAAATGTCATGTGTCGTCATTTGGAAATAGTTGTATCATCTTCCGATAGATTGATGTTTTACATCTCAAATGATATGTTTATTTTACAAAAAATGTAACATCGGAAGATGGCTACACTAATGTCAATTATACTTTGACATTTTATAAAAATGATAGAATCTTCCGATAGGGTGCTGTTTGCAAATGCCAATTTTATTTTGACATTTGGAAAATTATAGCATCTTCCGTTATGGTGATGTGATGATCAAATTACATCCCTCCTTATTCTTCATATCACCTCACATCATTACAAATTTTGCAACAAAGTTCATTTCAATAATAATTTCATATTAATTGAATAAATCAATTCGAAGCAATTCATTTGAAACCAATTATAATGAAATTCTATCCACTTAATTCAATAATCAAACATTTCTCGCCGCACATTCATTCAATGAACTTTTCTCTCGACTTAACAAATCATTTCACTAATTTTTCCCGTCCAAGTATCCAATTTCACAAAAAAAAAAAATATTTCTCTCTCGGGAAATGTGTGGAAAATTAAGAAAAAAAAAATAAACTTTCGTGACTTTCAATTTTTGTTCGTTTTTTAATTATTTTTTTTATTCAATTAAAGTTGTTGCCATTTTTTTGTTTAAGATTGTTTGTTAATAATATTGTTTTAAGGTTTTTTTAAAGACAAGTCTAACTGGCTTTTCTCTATAGTTAATCTTGTAAATCTTTTCAATATCCAGATACACACAATGTATAAGACTCCTTACTCTATTATGGAGGTTGGGTTTTCTTTATTGGCTTGACTGCACTTGGTGTGGATTATCGCTTGTAGCTTAACTGCTACTTAAAGTCATAAAAAAGTGCTTTGCATTAAAAAAAAAAAAAAAAACAGGCTGTACTTTCTAAATGGATTTTGTATCTTTTTCTAAAAGCTACCCATGTATGGTAAAATATAAAAACAAAAAAAACATAACTCATTTACCTACTTTAGTTTGCGGGACAACACGAGCGCGACAAAAAGAAAAGAATTAAAATCGATCCGCACGACAAAACATACTTCTCAAGGGTTCTCCATAAACTAAAACACCCTACCCTAGCCTCTCCACTAGCCAGTGGGTGGATACAAGGAGCTTGCTTAAGACTGTGATGTAAGATTTTTTTCTTATTTTTTTTTTTTATATTTTTTCATATTGATGTCTGATAAATGCAAATTGAGTTTGTTGTTGGTGGATAATGTATCTCGATACAATGATTTGTAGAATGAGTGTTGAATCAGTTGTTGGACTTATGGTGTTGTAATTCAATTCGATTATAGTGCAAGGTTCTGCTTAGTGAAGGTGGAGTACCTTTATGCTTGGCTTAAGCTCAATGGGTGGTAGTGGGATAGAAAAAAAAAATAAACTAGGGATTGGCGCCACTTTGGGAGAAGTGTCAGTGTACATTTGTCAATACATAGTTGTTATAGATGCATTTTTTTTTACTTCAATGTTGAACTGAAACAAGCTTTAGTTTGATTTATGGATTTGGTGGACAGTAAATGGAAACAAAAAAATTATTCATTGAGTGACCAATTTTGTTAATACTATAAACTCTGTTTCGCTTTTTGTTTTCTTCGACTTGTACTCTCCTTTCCAGAAAACACGCAAATTTTTTCCCTGTTCTATCCATTTTTCTGCTATCCTTTTCAAATGTTTAGAAAAATGTAGAAACTCGCATATTTTAAAATATTTATATTTACTAAATATAAAATGCACTTATTTCACAAAAATCACTAATAATCTAATAATATTCCGTTGAAATAATGCAATTAAAGTATTTTATTTTAAGAAAAATTAACAAAAATGAAAAAAAAATTACTAAATTTATTGACAATTTCATTGTTGACATCTAAAATGACATTTGAAATGAAAGCGTTCAGTCCAAAAAGGGTGTTTGTTAAGTAATTCGCAAGCGATTTATAAGAGATTAATTTCTAATCATGAAGATTTAGGATTTAAATTTTTATGGTAAATCTAGTGATTAAAATGGAGATTATGGATAAATCTGGTCAAATCAAGATTAAGTGCTTGGTGGAAACATGGTGTAACAGTCTGTAAGCATCATAATGGGAGATCTATTTAATGCTTTAGCCTTTTTCTAATTTTGTTCGACATACTTAAAAAAAGTGTTGCCGTGTCGCCAAAAAACAACGAGAAGACCCTGTAAATTTGTGTTTCGTATATGTAAATTATAAATTGATTTTTATAATTGGGTTAATGTCTAGGAATATTGAACAAACACATACATTTTATTACAAATTTTAAAATGTATCTTCAATTGCAAAAGCTTTCATATAAAAAAAGGTAGATACACATATATCCTTTTAATATTTGTTCTTCATTTAAATAATGTAAGAATGTTAAAAACTTCTGACTGAAAATTCAAGTCACGTAAAAATCAAAACGGAACAAGATATTTTAACATCCGGATTGCCCATATACCAATAGATATGTCATCCATAAAATGACTCATAATCAAGATACAAAAAAGGAATCCAACTAACAGGTGTTATTTGGTTGATGACTCTGCTTTCTTGTTAATGTTTTTGTTTACTTCTGACCGTTCTTTGAGGGAGTTTGTTGTTATCAAGAGGAATTGGTACCTACACCATAAAATACGAAAAAAAAAATTCTCACAATGCATCGATAAATCTTCTTTTTTGGGTTCGGTTAACATTTTCAAAGCAAAAGGTTCTAACATTTCAAATGGGTGAGATTATTCGTTAAGATACCTTTTTTCCCTTTTTTATATAAGGTAAGCACTTAAGCAGGTATAAGTATTCAACAAGTTAACAGGTATTAAAGTCAAAGTCAATGTCCCTTAATGAAGTTGATCGTGAAAAAGATAAAAAATAAAAATAAACAATTTTATTGGCAAATATTTTGTTTGTGTTTTTCTTTTTTCTGTTCCTTTTAGTTTGTTTTTTTTTTCCTTTTACGTCATTGTTATGATTTTTAACATGATGACATAAAGAATTTTTTTTGAAGATCGGTTACTAATTGAAACCAAAACAACTGACAATGATGCAAACGTAATAAAAACGAGTTTCAATAAACACACCTCTTTTGAAAATACATTTTGTTTCGTTTCCTTGTTTTTTAATAATGTACATATATTTTTTAGTAGTTTTCAAAGTGCGACACTATATTGATATCTTTGTTTTATCATTTTAATCATTAAAACAAATTAATGGGAAAAATAAATTACTTTGGGAAAAAGATAGGTACCATTGGTTTTCATCAACATATCAAATTTACCCTATTAAATAATACGTTTACCATTTGTCATTTGTTTTAAGTCGCAAGTTATTGTTTTTTTTTCTATCTTTGAAATAAACCAAAACTGGAGATACAAAGTGTTATAAAAAGTAAATTGTAGTTGTTAAGTAAAGTATTATAGTAGTAGTGTCATTGAACTTGTCAATATCAGAAAATAAATAAACCGTATTAAAGCATTTCAGAAATGAAGCCATATCGAAAAGAACAAAGGATGCTTATGCTTTACAACACTCTTATCATGTCAGTCCATATGTATGGTGCAGAAGCATGGGCACTTTCCCAATCTGATAAACTTAAGATACAAAGTAAGAAACTGCAAAAGATTGAGCAGGCTGGAGAGAGACATTGCGTAACGCCCGGTACCTGTAGTAGACTATTGTCTATATCGGCACCTAAAATAAAGATACCTAGATTGATTGGGGCAGTTTTTGACAACAGATTCCAATTTTTGTTTTTATCAACAATCCACTTAGGGGCCGGTTATAGCGATCAGGAAAACGAAACAGGAAAAACTTTTCAAATCAATAATTAAATATGTTTTGATTTTATTTGAAACACAAATGCTACATTTATCGATGACAAATGACTCCCAAAATCATTTGCGATGTTAAAATTTTCAATAACGCACATATATTTTGTAAAAAATACATTTAATTATTTTCCTGATGGAATTTCCGTACGGAAAATGAAGTTCCATCAGGAAAATAGATAGATGCATTTTTTACAAAAAGTATTTGTTCAACTGAAATTCTAATCATCTACAAAAATTCTTTGAGTTATTTGCCATCGATTTTGATTCCAATAAAAACTATCGATCTGAAATTTTTTCCTGTTTCGTTTTCCTGATCGCTATAACCAGCCCCTTACTTCGTGATTCAAAATATTTGTGTGCAAATGAAATTTGTGTGATATGAAATCTCCCACGAATATTGTCGTATTCCTTAGAAGTAAGGCAGTTAAATTCTTATCAATATAAATAAATTTTGGAAGTGAATCGAATTAAAAAAATGTTTTTTCTGATAAGATTGTAAGAAAAAATATAATCTAAAATGAGGATTATCTACACTACAGTAAAAGCCACAATCCAGTCAGTATTCTCTAACCATAATTTCTATACTCTTTTAGAAAGAAAATTACAAGATATTTTCTTAGCTTTCAGATGGAATATTAGAATTCAATAACGACAAGATTGTCTCCATTCCTTTAAGAAGACAAAATTCATGTGAAATCATATCTATTTTATTATGTGATCGTTTTTTTCAGTGTGTGTCTTATCTTAATTGAATTAAAAAAAAAAACTTATAAACATAAATATATATTGACAAATTTAGGTTAAATTCCAAATAGAAAGGAGTTCCCATTCCAAATCACAACAAAATATAATATTAAACATAAACAATCAACATCGATAGTTAGACTTGTTCGTGTTTTTGTCTTTTGTTTTTTTATAATACACTTTAAATTTGTTAAACCATAAAATAACATCTGCCTATGAAAAGATTAACAATTCAAATTAAAAAAAAAATGAAACCCTAATTAGAACAAAAACCCTTTTAATCTTAATCAAAATGTAAATTAATACAATCGACTGATTTACATTGGTACCAAATGAGGTCTAAATTTATTCCTTGACAATTTTTAACTATTACTGCCGTCCCTAGTTTCCAATTTACAACGCTTTAGGCTTTCATTTTATTTATCAACATTAAGTGATTATATTTAAATACAAGAAACACATTAAGAACGAAAAAACCACATATTTTTGGCGGATACTTTGTAATCTATTTTTTTTTTTTTTTATATTTTACCGTCATAGATTAAAATTTAAGACTACTTCATTCGATTATTGTTTACTAGGAATAAAATTTACAGTCACCAACCACTTGCTGATAAATAATTCAGTCCTCATGCTGTCAGCAAAAAAAAAATAAAGGGTATTTCAAAATATATGGAATTTTGGAATTTGGAGCTACTAGTGGGTTAAAAAAGTGTTGCAAAAACAAAAATCAGTTTTAAAAATTGAAGTGCTTTACGAAAGAACAAGGAATTTCTATTGATGTCCGAGAGCGAGAAGCATATCAATTAATGCATGAGTGTAATTTCTGTTTCTACCTGCAAGCACTGGCCCCGATGGACTTTTCGTTTTTGCTTTCTTTAGGTAGTATCAATATCTTACGAGAACACACTAATTAGTTTAAAAAAATGTTTTCTACTTTCTACTACTAGAAAGTTTTAAATTAGAAAGCAATAACTTGTGATATAAGTTATTGCTTTCAGATGACAGTTTGTTCATAACTGTCAAACTACAATGTGTCAAAGAGTAAAGTCTAGCTTTTTGATGACAGTTAGAATTTAATATTCCACAAAGGTTAAAACAAAGTTCGTCCATATCTGTCAAACTAAAAAGTATTTTTTTTTTCGTACCGATGAATGACATTGAATATTCCACAAATATTCAGTTCGTTTATATATTTCAGACAATGAAGCATACAAAGTAATTTATTGTTTATTGTTTTCAGTTATAAATCTAACATTCAACTTGCTCAAAAATTTAGGTTCGTTCATATCTTCCAAACTAAAGAGACAATTTATTGATTATTGATACAGTTTACATTGAATAATTCACAAACGTCAAAAGTAAATTATTTCAAATGTACAAAGTGTCAAAGAGCAAATAATTTTTTTTGATGACAGTTTGCATTGAATATTCTACAAATATTATACTCGTTCATATCTGTCAGACTACAGAATGTCATATATTAATTTATTAAGTTTTTGAAGACAGTTCGTATTTAATATTCTACAAAGCAAACGTCAACAATTCAAATTGTAAAGATCAGTAGTATCAAAAAACAAAATTATATTCAGTAGAAACTTGAATGAAAGCCGAAAAATTATTTGCAGCAGAATTTGACGTCTGATTTTGTCAGTAGTGATCTGCATTGTGATGACTATGTCCAAAATATTAATTCCCTACTGATAGTTATGGCCAAAAAACACGTCTATTGTAATAAAAAAAAATTAAGGAAACTGATGGTAGAACATAACGACAAGAGATAATTTGTTCCTGAAAAGTGCACAAGGTGGGGTACGCCAGAGTTTAGGAAAATTGAAAACTTAAGAACCGGTTTACATGAGTCCATCACTAACAAAGCTGTCGTCTTGCAGATTATTTTGGCCTCGCTCTTCCCTCTAGGTATATTTTATGAATAAAAAAAAACAAATTTGAATTTTTAATTAAAAACATGTGTCTTCTTTAAATACAAATGCTTTCATCTTGGACACCCTATTACATCTCAACGAATTATTACATCTTAGTCTGAACTAGTTTTTTCAAGTTTGATTGAAAACACTACTACATTTTATGAGTTTCGCACATTTACTAATTTTTTCCATACTTATTATCGAATCTATGATCATATTTAAAGATATGGCTTCTTTTTGCGCAAATAGATACAAAAATTAATGCAAATTGAATTTCAGCATATGCGTTATTATTTTCTTATATTATTTCAAAAAAATAATAATTTCCTATCAATTAAGTGTAAATGTTAAGTTAGTGTATTTGTTCCCCTATCAAAAGATAAGAACACTTATTTTATTTCTTGCATGATTCTCTCTTATCTTAAGGTCACCCTGCATGCGAGTATATTAAAACAAAAAAATGCAAAATTAAAAATAGTGAAAGAGAAAACAAGTAGCTACTGAATAAAAAAATAAATATTCTTGATTTAGTAAGTACCTACATAAAAAAAATTTATTTTGAGGGAAATCTTTGTATCTGCAGATTGAAATACGCTCGTCACCTCTAAACATCAAATGAATACAAATTGAATATCAATGCAAATTAAATTTTGATTTTAAAATTTATAAAAACACTGACAAAAAAAACAACATTTTTTTAGTAGAAAGTGCTTAGCAACAGTATAATTTGATTAAAATTAATTTTTTATTAGGTGTTGTTTGTATATTTTGAAAAAGTAAGGTGAATTAGATGGCAAGGCAGAAGGCTATGACTTGGTTTTATTTTTCCTAATGTAGCTAGTAGCTTATTTGTTTTGATTTAAGTTTGTTATCATTAATAGAGCATAAATTAAATTGTTAATTTATTTATTATTAACAATTGATATATTTGTTATTTTTGATTTATTTATGAATTAATATAGAAATATGGTTGGTCATACAATTTTTAATCAAAATTTTTACATAGTTATCGATTTTCGGGTATTTGAACAGCTGGTGTTATTATACCACTAAATTACGATCTTTATAACAGTTATACACTTAAATCATTTCATATGAAATTTTTAGTCCGTACATTTCTTTTTTTCTGGAAAACCCTCACGTTAAAAGCAGAACTGTTCTAGCTTAAAGTGTCTTGACACATTATACATTTGATGAATGAAAATGCGTTATGCATTAGATTATTTTAGCCTCGTCAACCATGTTATCATCAACTTAAAAATCAATGCCGTTATTCTTTTACAACGACGAAATATGTTTATGAATTAAATGTGAAATTTTAATATACAATCACAACTACTATAGGAGTTTGATGATTGTCTGAGCTGGAGTAAAATAGTGTTAGCTCAAACCTAAACTTTGTTGTGTTTTTTCAGTGAAAATATTTCTTAATTTCTCCAAACAATTTTAAATATTAAGTATCGGTTGTTAAATCTTAAAATGTCATTTTTCAACTGCGGAAACCATATTCAGTTTTTAAAGGAGCGATAAGCTAAAGTCCCATGTTGTTCCAAATAAATTTTAAAAACGGCTTTTTAATGATAGGACGTTCTCAACATTTACTTCCATTACCCAAGATCTTCATTCAGGGTGGGTACATATTTTTCTTTTCATTTAAAATTCACTGCCTAACGGTGGTAAGTGCAACAGATATTAAATTGAAATCCAGATGAATTCTCCCAAAAATAAAATTGTTTTGAATGTTTTTCAGTGCAACTGGACATAAGTTCGGTAGAGCATAACATGGTTACAAATCGCTTCAGCATAAAATAAAAATACATAAATTATATTGCAGTCAATTTTATTATAAATAAAACTGCTTATATTTCTTTTTTGCTCACGAAACTATGTAAATATAATGACCGTAAACACCCCCATATTAAAAAAAAACACAGACACACAAAACACACTACCATTACATTCTATCCACTTTATTTTCATCTTTTCGTTTTGCAGAAGTCATTGTCATTGGGTCATGTCCTCATTTCTGATGCGTCATTCTGTGGGTTTTCAAAAAAAAAAAAACTGCTGGTTCTCATTATCGACTGATACATCCCCCAACCCATCTATTTATAGGGGTTGATCTTGATGGCAGGTCTAATTATATAGTAGATAAATTTCTCTGGAGATCGTCGATTTTCAACCAATTTCACCCAAAGAAATGTAAAAAAAACATTTTCTATAAATAATAACATTTTTCACACTAAAGAAGGGACTACCAGACATAGGGTAAATTGGCCAATGATTGGCATACCTAATCGAATTTATAAAAGGTACTCGTATATATAAAAAAGAACTTTGTTATAGACGAAGACGATCCCTATTATAACGTCATAAGACAAAATATCTAATTTCTTCAAAAAGTAACTAATAAGGTACACATCTATCAATTAGTTCATTAATGGTCAAACATACCAGACGCTCATTCACAAATCTAATGTCGAATTTCTTTCAAATAAAAAGTTGATTTTTTCGGACTAAAGTTGCTTTGTTTCAGAAAAAGATTGATCTGAGGGGAAAAAATCTCAAATAATCATGATACATAGACTAAAAAGTTGCTTTTTTTCCCCTTTAGATCATTTTTTCGGAGTTCGACATGAATCTCGATTTGTAGCAAGATTTACACATACTTAAATGATTTTATTTTCATTCTGTTAGATGAGCATTTTAATTGTGTAGTGTGGTTTATTTTAATAGGAATTTCCAGAATTGAAATTATTGAAAACAATATATTGTGCGTAAATTTTCTTGTAAATTGTGCAACTTGTCAATAAAGTGAAGTATAGCGAATGATTAAAATCGCTTCTACAATACAATCAAAGAAAAAAAGCAACTTTTTTATTCAAGATCCATAGAAAGGAAAAAAGTCAACTTTTCCGATCAAATCTGGTAAAATGAAAGGAATTCGACAAAAGCTAAAATTAATTTAAAAAAAATTGCCCATATACAAAGTGACAACAATTACATACATTACCCTACAACACAGGCTACACTTAGAAAGTGATAATAATGAACATTAATAAATTAAAGACCATACAAGCTAAAGATATTTACTTCATTTAAACTTCGTGTTTCCTTGAAACTGATAAGCAGGACAAAATCAAAAAAAATTAAAAATCTTATCATCTCGTGTCTTCCATCCCATGTCAGACAAAAATTCATTATTTCAAAATGTCTGAAAGAAACTACAACTTTAACTACAAATCAGTACTTATAAAGGAAATTAAATGGTTATGATTTTTTTTTTTTGTTATTTTGTTCTGATAACACACATTTGTTTTTATTTTTTTATTTTGTATCTGTGCCAGAGAAACAGTTTTATGTACTCTTATCAGGACCCCTTTTTTTGATAAGACAGAATGCGGGTCTCTTCATCATAATATAGTTTTTTTTTTTATAAAAACCTATTGTGATACATCATATGTAATTTGTTTTGTATGTTTTTTTTTTAATAATTCAAAAAAAAAAAAAAAACAATTCGCATTATGTTCCGATTTCTTTTGCGAACAGCAACCCCAATGTGAAAGAAGTGTGTTCTTTTCTTTAATTAGTGAGGTATTGTTATGAGAATTCATCTATTTACATTGTGGAATGCCTACTGTGAGATAAAATGAGGTTATCGAAAGTAGATACAAATATGATTGAATTGGAAAATATTTTGATAAACTGATGATATTGTTTTGGAATTTTTTGAGTGTATTACAGTCGGATTGTTGAAACCTATCAACGGAATATTTGTTTATTTAATTAAATATGGCGGATGAAAACTATTTTTGTTATAATTTGACATGATTTCTGTGATATTTTGTTTACTTTCATAAATACTGGAGTTATCAATATTCTGATACAATGATTTTTTTAGAACAAAAAACAGTGATATCAAAAACATCTTAAAAAGAAAAAAAATATGGCAAAAACTTCGATGTAATTTGATTCTTGTTTTGTATATTATGTCGAATATTCATACAACAGAAATTGTTGATGCTTTGCACATAATCAAAAAGCCACACACAAAAAAACCGCATTCAATACAAATTCACTGTACTTAGGTATTGTTTGGCAATATATGTTTTGAGTATCAAATCTTTCACGCACATATAATTGTAGGTACGTTGTATCTTTAATGAGAGAAAATAAAAACCATAACCAAAACGACGCATTTAAGAAAATGTATTTGTATGTTTTTTCTTTGAAATTTGTTGGTTAATGTTTTTAAGGAAAAACAAATAACATTATTGCATTTTATAAATTAAATTTTTTTGCTGTTTTTTTGGCAGAAAAGTAATACTAGTGAACTAAAAATAAGAACAGAAAAAACCGATGAAATAATCAACTGTTGATAATTTTGAAAAGCATTTTAAAAGAATTTTCGTTTTAAATAAAACTTGATAGAAGAGGAGAAAAACAACTTTTACGACTTGTTTGGCGCCCAACGATGAGGTGCTATAACTTAGACATGTTAAGTATAACCAACCGATTTTTAAGACAAAATTATTCAAATGATTATTGTTAGTTTCTCTTAACATAAGAGAACTACTTAAACTTCCAGATGAGTAAAATATAATTCAGGCTAGTTCAGTTGCTATTTCAATGTCATAGATACATTGAAATAGCAACTGAACTAGTTACCAAGAAAGAACTGATTTCTTCAAAAACTATAATTTTTTTAAATACAGCCAAGCTGCTATCTAGGCGTTATCCTGCGTGACTGTAGAACATAAAGGAGTTGCAAAATGGCACAACCTTCTAAACCAACAAAGTCAAACTAAATCAGAGCAATATAGAACGAAATAGCGGATAAACTGGATAAGATTGAATGAGCATCAAATAATGAAAGCGAAGCTTATGTCCTGATATAAGTAATAAGAGACATCGTTGGGTAAAAAGGACATTAAAATCCTGATAAGTGCGAGGATAAGTGTACCATAGGTATTGGCTGCGGGCAAATGGCTCAGAGAATAGGATGCATGAAAAATAAGAGTACAAATAACTGTAAAAATTTCCTAACAAGTCGACTTCGCTAACTGGGATACCAGATCTGTTGGAGAACTAGACGACCAAACGCAAGCATGATAAAATTTATAAAGAGCAAAGGCTGCGGTTTTCAACAAATATAGTCCATAGAATCAGAATCTAATATTCTGAAGACCACAGATATTCAAAGAAGTCAGGATAAAGCTTTAGGTTTCCCTGTACGCTTAAACCGTCAGGTACTTTTAAACAACACAATAATCTTAAACAAAAGCAATGTAATATAGTTATTTGCTTTAATTTGATCCCCACGTTGGGCGCTACTTAGGCATAAAAAACCTATGTTTCTCGAAAGGTTGAATTAATAAAAATATACAAAATTATTTGAAACTTATTAAGAACCGAAAAAATATTGACGGTAGACTAATAACAGGTGCACCAAAAGCAAACACTCAATAACGCTCGATTTCGAACGGCTAAGATATGAAATGTATATGTATTTCATCAAGACAAATGATACTCATTTCATCACTTCTTAAGAAGAATCAATGTCCCTGAACAAACAATTCGGTTGACCCGCAGACTTTTGGAGTGGGAGTCCAACCCACTGACCACCAGAGGCCACATGGCGCTGTCTGTTATCGGGTTATTTATTTGTTCAGATATGATTTTAGTTAGATTATGATTGCATTGTTATTAATCATCAACTGTAGTTCACTTGTGCATTGTTATGAAAAGAATTGATTAACAATAATGGTTTATATATATAATGTTCTGACAATCTGAATTTGACAGCTCTTGATGTCCAAACAGTAGAATTCGCTTTACAATCTTGACAAGTGAATGAATTTCGGATTTATCACGAGTTCTTATTTCTCGCTGTCCTGATTAAAGGCTTAAGTCAATCTTTATCTACGAATTTTTTTTCTTTAAGTTGAGCTGAAATTCAGTCGTGCCAATCCTGGAAAAACATAAATACTCGTAGTTTATACATTTAACTGACAGTTAAAACTTGAAGTAGGATCCGTGCTTTAACAGAGATCTACCAAAAACTTCTAACGGATTATTTTATCACTTATGTCAGTCACTTAGACGAAATACCCTATATGGGATCAGCGGAACTTGTTTTTTGTTTTATAACACCGAAAATTTCCTTTTTTTTTATTTCAATTTTATATGCCTACATAAGTTACGATTATTACTAATCACAAACTTACCGGATCTAAGTCGGAATCCCATATATCCTTGAGGTCACCGTGATAAAACGGGTCCTCCATACCGATTATATCCAGTGTGAAGGCCGTGTTGGTAAAAATGGTTGCTTGTTGCCGAAAAAATTCACGCGCGATAACTTTTCTTTAGTAAAATGAATCACTTTTACGATAAACAAAAATAATCACAATCAAACACAATTTTTCTTACTTAAATAATTTCACTTTTATGAAGTAATTGATTTTTTTTTTAATAAAAAAAAAACGTAAGAATTAAAACAAAAAACACAAAACTTTTTCTTCTGTTTTTATATAATAAATAACGCTCCTTTTCTAATCTTGATAATTTTTCAAGTGGTAATAAATACTTGTAATTATGTCAGAATATAAATATGAGTCTCTGTTTTTTTTTCGTGATGATTAGAAGCAGGGGTAAAAGCACAAGTTTTTTAATACAAAAATTAAATGAGCAATTTCAAATAAAATAGGATGCAGTATAAGTCAGCAACAAAAACACGATTATTTATTAAATTGTTATTTCATACAAAAGAATCTATCCATCATTTAGATACTTTTTTTCTCTTACAGTTACTTGTTGTATTTAGTAGATACACGGAAGTATAGAAAGGTTCAAATAGCTTTTCTAATCAGAAACACTTGTTGCACATATACACTTGTTGCTTAGATACTTTTTTTTGTTTGCAGCTTGGTTGCTCCACCGGAATTTCTTTTAAAAAGGCACGTTAAAGATACACTGTGATGGATTTTTTTTATATAAAATAAATGCACTCAGTTCATAAGAAAAATTTAAATAAAACTCAACAGAAAACTAATTTACTTTTTTGGAAAATTTAAACAAAAATGTTCGGAGAAATTTTTGGAGCAGCAAATCGCTGTTACAGAACCGGACAAGAATATAAAGTAGCTGTAAACAGGCAATAGAAGAAGACCAATAAAGTAAAAGATACAAATTACGAGTAAAAGTATCTCAAAGTCAGAGTTAGAGATTGTGTGAATAGAACTGAAACTGACTGTGGTCTCTCGACGTTGCTTTTGACGACAAAAAACGTTGTTAGCGGTACGTACGCTCTCAGTGAAATGGACACAGCTAAAGTTGTCGACAATTTTCTGCACTCGCTACTTCTCATAAAAATACACATCGATACATACTACAATAAAGCAGCAACAGTGACGGTAGTAGCATTCCATTCGCTTTTTGAGTTTTCAATGTATAAGAGAGTATCTGTGTTAATATTGGGGGGACAAATTTTTGATTCCTCTTTCCTTTGGTTTGTGTCTTTGGCCCTGCTGTTTCCCGTCTTTTGCTATTTCGAAAGGTGGTTTTTTAATTTGTGAGTGTATAAATTGTAGAAGTGAATGGGAATTTTATTTTCTTCTTTTGTGTGTGTATATTGAGGAGAATCCGGTTCAATATGGTGTGTATAGTGTATCTGTGTATATTTATGTTTGGTTACGGTTTGGTTGGTAATATAATAATATTTCTACTCTCTTTCTCTTTGAACTTTACGAGTTTTACAAGAAGAACGTGTGTGAAATGTTTCTTTTTTTTTTTCATTTCACAAAATATAGAATAAGGAGATGCAGCAGGTAGAAGAGGTGAAGAAAAATCAAGTAACAAGTGGTTGAGTGTGGAGAAAAAGTTATTGTGTGACGAACGAACGAGTCGTTGTTGTGTAGAGATACAGATAGATAGGTGAACGACTCAACAAGTTGCACGCATTGACAAACACACAATTCTTCATATACACGCAAGTGAATGGTGTAAAAGGAAAATTAAGAACATTCAAAATAAAATAAAGACTGAAATTAGGGAAAATAAAAGAGAGAATAAAATCGCGCGCACATGAGTAGAATATTAGTGGAATTGGGTTGTGTCTTTGGGGGTGGTTTTTTTTTTTTAAGAAATTATAAAGGGTATATGTGTGCATGTTGTATGTTATTATTTTGTCTGTCCCGTTAAATTAGATTGAGCCGGTTTGTTATAATTGTGTGTTGTTTTGTTACATTACATCACAGAAAATTTCCCTTCAGAGAGTGGGTATTTTAGTTTGTTAGTTTTCTTATTTTTGTTTTAGTTCTAAGCAGGCTCTATTATGCATTATGTAGATGACTCTTTTTTTTAGACAGTGATTGAGTTTACTAAATAAGAAAAGTTATTTTCTACTAGCGATATTGATCTTGAGCAAATCCTCAAAAGTACCCATGATTTGAACCGAAGCTGAATTTGGGGGGGGGAGGAAGGGGTTAAATTGTAGTTTTTTTTTTTTGCAAATTTCAGGCTGTGTTGTTACATGTTTAAGATTTTTTTTCTCGAAATTGGTGTATGGTACGATGAAAAGTGTTATGACCTTTTTTGTAGAAAAGTTATATAACTTGAATGAGAGCCTGATAGACTTTAATTTAAATAAAAATAATTTAAAAACTCTCTTTAGAACCAGTGCTCCACGATCATAATTGTTTCTGTGTTGTATTGTAATATTGTATTTGTGTTTTTGTTTTTGTACCATTGTGCTTACTATAACAATTAACACCTGCAGCCAGTGGGACACATTACATGTGGTCCAAAACTCACCTGCCAACTAGCCTATAATATTAGCACTATATAATGTATAATTATAAAAAATTGAAACTTATGCAAAATTAGATTTAAGCAAGATCTGTAGATTTAAATATCGTAGATTGAAATAAATAAATAAATAATAATAACATACTTAAGTACTCTAGATATTGCTCAAAATTTTATCATTCTGCAATCTACATTTGTTGCGCCAATTTTTTAAAAAGTTTGTAATCCATGTTAGTTAAAAATTCAAATGGAAACCTTCCTCCATTCGAATTTTTTACTTTTTTATTATTTCAATTCTGGGAATTAAAAACAAAGGACATCCGCCAATTTGGGATCGGGTAGGTTGGGCCAATACAAGAAATAGGAGAGGGTTTTCTCCACCCATTTGGCTGGGAGGAGAAATTTTCTAAAAATTGACTTAAAATAGAAAAGGATATTAAAAAACAACGGTACTACCTTAAAAAATACTATACTTTTTTGAAAAGCCAGAAATCTGTTTTTATTTAACTTCTAAATTAAGTTATTGAAACTAATGGATTTTAAAAAAACAATTTTTAAATCAGAATTTAAAAATTAAACAAAATTTCAAAATTTCAAAATTTTTAGTTTGAAAATTAATTTTTTAAAAATCATGCATTTAAATAACTTTACTCAATAGTTAAATAAAAGAACATATTTCTGGTTTTTCAGAATAGTATAGTGGAGCACTGTAGGTATTACCGTTGTTTATTTTAATATCCTTTTCTGTTTTAAGTCAATTTCTTAGAAAATTGGTCCTCCCGGCTAAATCAAGGGGGTGATAAACCCCCCTCGCATACAATTTTTTTCTTGTGTTGGCAAAATCTACTCGCTCCAGGTGTTTTTTTTTTCGCATTTTATGTCTATCACCTTGTATAATGTATAAGTGATGGATAATGTTCACTTTATTTAACACGGTCTATCATAATACCGATTATTTTTGGTGGCCGGCTAAAATAAAATAAGCCCAAATTTTTATGAAAAGTGGCGGATGTACTATAATTATTTTTGATAAAACAAAGTTTAAGAATTATTAATTATGTTTGAACACCAATAGTGTAGAAAATTGCTGCAAAAGAAAATCGATGGAGTTCATGCATTTATAGTTGTGGTAAATAAAAACTTAAAGCAAGTCAAAAAATATACACTTAAAGAAAAAATTCACATATTTTTAGAACCCTTTAAGGTAGCCGTTTCAGGATTATATATTATTTACCGGACACTCTGTATACAAATTTTCGAAAAAATGCTACCCGAGCGCCACCTAGGGTGTAATTCAAATAGCCTTACTCAACAGTTATTTTGACATTATTTATGTGAATAAAAAGTATTAATCAAAATTAATATGAAATGTGTGTATCGTTACCTCTAATCCTTCTGGAGTTTTTCAACCATCATTATCAAATTTGGGGATACAAGTGACTAATCTGATATTGATTTACCTAACCTACCTACCATATCAAATGTATCTAGTCACTTACAGTGAATCTATCTTTAAGGCAACTATGTACTTTGCTTTTCAAAATTACGGGGTAATCTGTTCACCGATTTGTCACAATTAAAGGATATAGATTGCGAGCTACTTCTTTTTGTCCCTAAAACCGATTGTAGTTATGGTCCTTAATTATGTAGATGCTTATTATAGATATTTACAGTATAATCAACAAAAGTATTCGTAAATTCGTTATTTATTATTTATTTTAGAATAAAATATTTAAGAATTGACTCACCTCGAGGGTTGGTGTTCGTCTTCGTACTTCTTTCTCTAACTAAGTTGTGTCCTGTAGTATATTCATGAATTGCCTCATCTCGATGGTTGATGTTCGTATACTTCCCCATTGTTCATGATGCGAGTTTGCATAGTACCTTACGTTGTGTGCTTTTTTGACGAGCACTTTAGTCATCTCACTTGGTGGATCATCCATCGATCACATTTTACCACTATCTGCTTAATATTGCTATGGATAGGTAAAAGAAAAACGTTAATTTGACTTTTAGGTACAATGAAAGTGCGAACTGTACATTCAGTGTTCTGTTGCTGTGGAATGATATATGTTACCAGGTTTTTGATCTCAGAGTTCGTATAAATATTTCTGCTTGTCATAGCATGGGCTTGGTTAGCGCCAGCAGCTTTTTACTGTGGTGGGGATTAATTTGCTTTTTCTTCATGCATGCCGGCCGGCTAGACGTTTCCTCACTTTTCTTTTATTTTGTTTTGGTTAATGCCGACACGTATTTTATATCCCCATTTACAGAGTAGCGGAACTGATATTTGACAGACTTTTATCACAATCTCCATGCCTTTATCATATTATTTATTTTTGAATAGTAGCAAATCACTCTGAAAGAAAAAAGTCTCAAATCAATAATGTCCTGTTCTATCAAAAACAATTTCAACTATTTTAGTACTAAATTAGATTTATGAGCATATCTATTGTATCAACTGAGTTTTGATTAACAACTCGAGGATACTATGTATATATTCGGATGAAAATGATTTAATTTCGCATTTTTAAGACATTTAACAACCTGGAAAGGGAAATTAAAGATTTTTCGTTTTAAGCGCTGAAATTTTCAAATTTGATATCCTCAATATAACCTTAGAAGCAATCAATATCCATACATCAAACTCTAATTATTTTATGTTATGTGTCATGAAAATGATAGTCCAAATGATAGTTAAAATACAAAAAGTTCACGGAAACAGAAACCATCATATACATTTTATTTATGACGAGGGAAATTATTTATTTCTTGTATTATTTACATATTTTGTTTAACAACATTCCTACCTTGGTGGTTATTTTTCTTAGAATTCAGCTAATGTGGTAAAAAATTTAACTTTCGCAAATTCCTCTTCTGATTCATCAGTGAACCTTCGAACCAAAATAATAAATTATATAATTCCATCATTCTCATTTTGATATAGGTATCTTTTCATATATTAAATATCATGAGGGTCTTATTGCTGGCACACATCTTTTACCAAATAAGTGAAATTTGAAACTATCTTCTTTCCAAATATAGGTAAATTAAATAACTCTAAATTATAACCCAACATAACTAATAAATCACTTCTTAAATGGTTAATATTTTCAGCGATACTCAATCTCATACAGCTAAACTAAAAAAAAAAAACAACTATTGAAATTAATAATTCATAACGGCATTATGGTTTCTTTTAGATAATATTTTTACTCAATTAGTGCCAATTCAGATTCAATACAATATAATTCATTCATAGTTGTAGTTTCAGCGCAACGAAGATTTTTTTTATTTGTAGTTAGAGCAAAAAAAGAATACAAAAGTATCTCCAGACTTCTCCGATGCTTTGAGAAGGTAATCCATTTCATTAGATACCAAATACAAAATTCCAAAACTTGAAGTTCATTGACTTTCTTTGGGTTTGTGAAAATCGTACGTAAACTTGGTTACCATTTTAAGTTTTTTTTTTTTGTTTGTACCTATCTTATTAAAATTCAAAGAAGAAGGTAGTGTTAAAAAGTTTTATTCAGCACAGACAGAATGTTTAAAAAATTTTAAACAATAAAACATAAAAAAAAATAGACCCATGGTCTCTTAAACAAACATTTAAAATTCTAAGGGAGAATCCTATAAAAATAGAATAAAAAAAGAGGAGAAAAAATTCAGAGAGTTTCCATGGGAAGAAGAAAACAGGGTTGCCATATAATTTTCAAATTAATTTTATCACGAAATGAAAAAAAAAAGTGTTGTTATTAGATTCAGGGATACTGATGTGTAAACATGACAAGCCTTAACATCATCTCACTGTTTGAGACACAATTAGATTGGAACACAAATAAAATCGAATACCTGCAGTCCATATATAGTGAGTCAATGTGCCAAACATTCGAAATGTCAGATTTCCATTCGAAAGTTGACAATTTTTACAATGGTGCTTCACGGAGTGAATTCGGAATCCTAAAACCTCCTATATTGGGAGCTAAAATGTTTAAACATCATCAAAAATTTATTTTTATGTTTTTTGACCTCTGTATATGAATATACTTATAAGTTGGTTTATGGGCTGTAGGTCACAGCCCATACAGCCTATAAACCAACTTATAAGTATCATCAAAAATGTGTAATATTTATTTTATTTCAGTAAAATAAAAGCCTTGCTTTATTGCTTATAAAAATTTATATTTCTCTATGACTTTCTTAACGAGTCCGTTTATTTCTAAAGATTATTACTCATTATTATAACAAAATATCTTTTTTAAATGTTCAAGTGAATTAAAAAAATAATTATTAGAACATCAAATCTTAGCTCAAATTATATCTTCAAGAGACAAAATCAAACCACATTGAACTAGCAGATCCTCGAAGACCTCAGTTGGAAATTAAAAACAATGTATTTTTTTGAAAATAAAATTTAATTCATTTAGGTTAACTCGTTTTAGAGAAATCTGGCAACCCTAGAAAGGGAAATTATTTCCCCCCTTTTTTTTTGTTGTTGTTTGGTTTTATCTATTTTTTATATTATTTTTACCGGCTCTTCTTGCACAAGAATTAACGCATGAAGAGGATGATGGTGAATTGGTGAGGAATGATGATGAGGATGACCAAAGACCTACAAACCACACTGCCGCACCACCGAACCACATGAAGGTTGTTTGTTGAAAGTATAGATCCTAAGAAGATACCTACCTCTTGAAGAGGAACATTATTGAAGATATTTCTACCGATGGCAATGGCAATATTCATATAGAGCCCAATTGTCTCATATTAAAGTCGTATGTCAGGAAAACATTTGCCGATTATGTTTATAAATAGGTAAGCGTTCTTTTAAGTCCAATGAGGTTCTTATGAAATTTAACTGTTTTGAATGTTTGAATTGAAATTAATGGCTATGGAGGGTGAAAAGAGGGGCGTGATTGCGTGAATCAGATTGTTTTGAAGTCGTTGAAAACCTTGAAAGATGGATATTTATTTAATTTAATTTATGTTTTCATATAAGATATTAAGTTCTGAATTTAATATATTAGGTACATAGGTGTTTAACAAAAATAGAAATATTGTTTTATTTGACATTACGAGGAATAGCCACATTTTGTTAGCTCTGTTTGTTTTATTCATCAGTAATTTTTTTTTTGTTTTGAGATGATTTTGAAATTAGGTGTTTCTATTGGAATGTGCAATTTCGGAAGTGATTAGTATTTAATACTTTTTTAAGCCTACTAAGAAAATGGGTTTATAGCAGCGCCATCTCATGCGATATCTGCATCATACTTGTGGTATTTTAAAAGTGTATTTTTATATATAAGGTTGGCACAGTAAGTAGCGCACAAGAACGTCATCCGAAAAAAACTCGATTTTGAGTTTGAAAAAATTTAAATTTAAAAAAATATTATGATATTACAGGAAAAAGCTAAAATAGTTCAAAAAAGCTAATATAAAGTACAAGAAACTGAAAAGATAAAACAAAACAAAATATTTTTTTTCAAGAAATAACATGCTTCTTAAAGAATGAGTTAAAAAGCATTAAAGAAGAAATTTTTTTGCGATTTAAGAAGATTCAAAGAATGAATTTAGATTCTTAATTTCTTCTATCGGACCGACCACTTGAGCTTTTTATCTACTTAACAGGACTTACAACCTTCTTTAATCCTTCTTTTAGTAATTTTGCGCTTACTGTGTATGAATAGAACATGCCCTACTAAGTTTAACATTATGTTTTCTGTGAAAGTAGAATAAATGTTTTTGTTAAATATTCTGAAGTATTATTTTTTTTTTTATTTTGTAAAACTAAATGTTTTTGATTTAGTTATTGCAACAATCTCAACAAACGCAGCTGATTGACTTTCTATTAGTTTTTTTTATAGTTATCGCATGGTATATTGCTATAACACAAAAATTATAAGGAAAAGTTTAGTTTTTAACGTCTTTAACCATTTATATAATTTTTTACAAAACTTGAATCGATTAGCAGTTTTTTTTATATTATTCGCTATTAATATTTGTCTTTTTTCCGGAACTACAAATAAACAACGACAACCATAGTTAATATCTTTAACTGTTCTTTAATCCGTGTCACAATTGATCTCTTAAAAAACTGTTATACATATGTTTTAATCCTTTTTTTTTTTGTTGTATCTTGTTAATTATATTGAATATCTTTGACAAATACAAATACCAGTTTCTTATATCTCCAACATTAAACATATAATTTAAATCCACTTAAGGCTAAGTTGACACACATCTTCCTAAACAAAAGTAAATAGTTTGTTATTCATTCAACTTCTTTTTTTTTATTTTTGTCTAAGAAGAGTAGGTTATCTATCTGACGCATGTCGCCACCTATCATAATAGACACTATATTGCCAAAAGTATCATTTAATATTCAAAATAATCAAAAAAGTTGTTTTCGCATGTATGAGATTAAAATAAAAGATCTTAACAAAGTGATATTCCGCATAATTTATCTCCGGAAAAAGATCACATTGTGTTTTGGGCGGATTGAGCATTCTCATTAAAAAAAAAAAAAAAAAAAAAAAAAAACAGCAACAAGAAATTGATCTGCAAAAAACGTGAACAGGTGAAATGAATGACTTGCAAGCCGAGCTTAAATCAGAGAAAGAAGAAAAGATATCACCATACTAAAAGTAACATTAAGAAACACTAAAAAAATCAAGTTTTGTATATTTAAAGATCCGATAGCCTTTTAGAAAGGTCTTATAGCTGATCTTGGCTGACACATGATGACAACTTGGTTTTAAGGGGGTGGGGACACTTAACTTTGTAAGCATACTAATTTTGTTCAGTTTAAGTATAATGTTGCAACTCTTGTGTTATTTTTTTGGAAACCTTAATAAAAAAAAAAAAAAAAAGTGAATCAATCAAAAGATATCACTCGTCGGCCGGTGTGCTCCATTTATTTCAAATTGAAATGCCCGCGCGCAGAGAAGATTTCATGGTGATGGATCGTTTTTAAATGGTTTATTTAATTTATTGTTAAGCTTTGAAGCTCAGGTTGAATAAATTAAAAGGGTAATTAGGTAGTTGAACCAGTTTTAAGACTTGAAATATATTATAGTCTGGGAAATAAGATGAAGGACACACTCTATAAGGTGAGTAATTAATGTGTTAATGCATTGAACTTATTCAGAAAAACTGGAACATTTCTTTTGTTTGTCATTGAAGTTATTCGAGTTTCTGTTTATCTATTATATGTACCGTTGAAAAATATTTTTATTTTTTAGGAAATTGTAGATTTTGTTAAAACTTGGTACTTAAGTTTTGCTGGGATTATAATACGGGGGTGTTCTTTTCCTAAAAAACGTTTATACGATTTGAATAAAAAATTTGTTTAATAATACTTGAAAAGTAAATGTATTGATCAGGGAAAGTATAGGCTTCACTGTAGAAATTCTCTCTGCAGGCTTGTCTGTAGAAATTTTCAGACAGAAAGCTTCACTCTAAAAATTTTGAAGCGCACTCACTTCACTCTTGTCCTGGGACATCAAGCTTCAGTGTTTGGTAGGATAGGTATAAATATCTCCAACTTAGAAGGAATTTTTTGTCCTGAAAAGTTTGACAGCAGGCTGAGGAAGTACTCTAGACCTAGAGTCTAGAAGATACTCGCAACTCAGTACCTATGCTTTACTGCAAGATCAGGAATTCCGTACTTTTGGATCGAACTAAGAAACCATGAACTTCCAGAGTCGAAAAGATTCGCTGGGTTAACAATTCCATCCATCAACTTTCAAAAGTCAAATCAGCTAACCACCAAAAGCTTAAGAAAGTTGTAAATGATGTTAGGCGTAATTGTAAAATCAGAGATGCTGGTTGTGACCTTTTTAAGTGGTTCATGTAAAGATAAACCGTGTTTAGACTGGGAAATTTGAGTCTGGCGTGGTGAGTACTCTCGTGATTACACAGGTCCTCAAATGAGGACGCCTCACTCGAAGCGGGTGGAATTTTTGTAAAGTGAGACAGTTGTACGACGCGAAAAATTATTATTAATGTTTGTTTCCTTTCCAAGAATTCATTTTCTATCACTCTGCATTTAGCTTAAATTATGAAAGTACTGCGATGTTAACACATCGGCAGTCAAGCAGATAATGAACAAAATGGGAAAAAAACTTGAATTTGGAATTGGGACAGTATACTCACGCTTTCGATGTTTATAATTTGAAGCTGCCTCACGAGAGTACTCACCCCGCACCCTTCTCGCCTACGAACTTTCGTGAGTCCGGTCTCAAATTTCTCAGTCTAAATACGGGCATAATAATGTCAAAAAAATAATTTATCAAAAACGTATGCATACATATTATTATGAATGTAAAATATTACAATGTATGTATATGAACACACTAAGTTATTTTTAATATTTTGTTCCCTCAAAAGCAAAGTGGCTTATCTCGAAATCTAGAGTTTTGCAGAAAAGCGATTTGAAATGATTTTGAGTCTTAAAAATGAATTTTCTTCTAGAGTTTATGCGAGGAGGCAAAAGTCGTAGAACAAGAAAAAATTATTTTTTCTCCTCTATCGAGTAATACAAGTCAGTGGTAATATTCAACTCAAAATTGCTATATTTTAAGATAAGCCATTTGATTTGGTTGCAAATATTAATTATTCATTAAGTATAAGGCTGTCAAGAAAAAGAATTTATTTGAATCAGATATTTTATGCAGACACCAAACTCTATCACTATACTTGATCTGCCAAGACATAAATAAGTTAAAATATTGCGGAACCATTGTGAATATAAGTCAATTTGCTTTTTTTTTGCAACCGGATAGACAACACTTGAACATCATTCTCCACCAAAAAAGTTGTATGACAAATTAATTCATCTAAAAACATGCTGCTCACCAGCAGCAGCGCTGCGCCGCATCATTTTTCGCTGCCAAGTTTAGTGCATAACCTCGGTTAAGTACCTATATATCTTGCTTGCGCTAGATATACAAGAGTTTCAAAAATAAAACATTACATATTTATTATTTTGCCAATCATTGATTAAGGATCTTTTGATCATAATTATCACTTGCATAACATACATGAAAAAATTATGCATATGCAAAAACAAAGTTAAAGTAACACGAGTTCCCATATTTTATTTATTGTTGCTAAGCTAGTTATGACATTTAATGCAAGTTTTTTTTAGCATTATTTTGCATTGAATATTGAAATGAAAAAAAAAAAAAATTAATAAAACCTGTTAACAGTCAAAGCAATCGATGGGCAATTAAATTCAGTTTAGTACGAATATACGAATATATTGGTTTAAATAATCTGGACTTGAGTCTGAGACTTGAAGTGAAAAACAAGAATGCGACCATCAAAAAGTAGTTATTTATAGTGAAGAGTTTATATGTAAGTGTTTTATTGAACCTGAATGTGGTTTTTCAAAATGAAAAAAATAAAGAAGTTATTTTTTGACATTTTTAAAGGAATTTTTAATGTCTATGAGTGACCTGTGGTGATGTCATACAGATCCTACTTGGTGAGGAATGTTATAATTGAAATGTTTTATGTAGACTGTACTGTACTGTCATGTAGGTCACCCAAAAAAAGTTGCGAGAGTTTTAAGTACATTGTGAAGAATTTGGATTGTACCTATATGTTTTGTTTTTAAATATGAGTAGATAGTGATAAACGCTGATAATGAGCAGCTTGTCTGCTTGAAATGTATTCGTTATAGTTTGTTTGTTTTGAAAATAAATAAATACGTTTTTCTAAAATAGTTTTTTATTTGTCTTGTTTTATCATAAATTCAATCATTTTTGTGGTCAAAATAGGAATATTTAAAAAAAAATATCAACTCTAAACATATTTTGTTCAAGTCTCTTAATTGTTAAATTTAAAAGTGTATTTGCTACTTAAAGTCAGTTTTTTTTTTAAATACGAATACATGGATAAGAATATTTTTGCATTACGATTTGTTTTGGTTTTTGTTTTCCACAACCAGTTGAGGAACAATAAAAAGCACGATTGGGTCGCAAGAACTTGCCACAAAAATAAAATGAAAAATATAAGCAAAAGCGTATTGAAAATTTGAAAACTACTTTTTACAAAGATGCACGGCAAAATAAAAGTTTTTTAAAATAAATCAATGTTTATTTATAATAATTTTTATATTAAAAGTTTTTTTTTCCAATTTAAAGTTAATAATTTGCTTACCTACCAAAAATTAAGCAAATTGACAGACAGACAGACAGAATTTCCATTATCATCATAATGTCATGTTTGATTGTTATCTCAAAACTTTTTTTTTATGAATGCATAACTTGCCTCGCAAGTAAAAAGTGAGTAGGTTCTATAAAAAAAAATATTTTTTCAATAAAATATAACATCGCCTTAAAAATTGCATCAAAATATTTTGTTTGTCCTTTTTTCTGGGAAAAATCCTGCGGGGCCTATGCAGATTACTAAATGTAAATTATTCCTGTTCTTAAACAAGTGTTTTTTTTATTATTTTTTTTTTTTTTTAATTCAAGTTTTATTTTTAATTTTACTTATAACTACTTAAATGCTAGACAAAAACCTTAAAAACTAGCTTACAGATTAACTTAACTAACTTACTGGCCCCATGTGGGCGCTCTTAATTATGCTTTAACTATATTTAAAAATGCCTTTCGGCGTAAAAACTAACTTAAACTAAAATTCAATATAACTTAAAACTAAACAAGAAAATTGTTAAAAACTCGTTTTTCACTGACTTTATTTTATTTAAAAACTTAAAACTACCCTTTACTTAAATAAAATTAAATTAACCTAAATAAAACTAAAATATACGTAATAAACATACGCTTCACATACGCACATTCTCACATCCGCACATCCGCTTAGACAGATCGACGGACGGCATGACGAAACCTACTTTTTTAGGCTTCTCAGTCGTTTAGGCTGTAATTGTGGATACAGAGATTTAGACAAAATTACCTTACCAGCTAATCATCGTAATGTCATGTTTGAATGTTATTTTAAAACTTTTTTTTACGAATGCATAACTTGCCTGTAGTAAATACAGTGAAAAAATAAAAAAAAAACCCTAACCATAGAATTTCTGTGGTTAAACCCAGCAAAATCGACTGGTTAACGAAGTCTCTGTTTTTTTTTTTTTTTTTATAATGCACACGCGCTCAAGGGGTTTGTTATAGCCCTTTTAATGATAAGTCACAGCGCGAGCGATAGGAATTTAGGGAGGAAGGGAAAGTAGGTGTCGATGAACATTGATCTTGAATGTCTGCAGATCAAAATGGCAAGGAAAAATTGTGCCAGGCAATTCATTCCACATTCGTGTTGTACGGCTAAAGAAAGAATCTCTATATTTCACGGTACGACCGAAATTGGGCTCAAGTGTAAACTGATGAGCGTTCCTAGCAAGACGAGTGTTACGGGAGAAATGTTTAAGGGGTGGAACGCAGCTGGCTACCTCAAGTGAGCATTTTTTATAAAAGAACCTGTAAAATAAAGAAAGACAAGAAACATTTCGACGATGTTCGAGTGATGGAAATGTTTCCTCAATGTTTCTCTCTCCTATCAATTTTAACGCCTTTTTCCGAACTCTGTCGAGCAGGTGAAGAAAAGTTTGAGAAGCACCTGCCCAGAGATGGGAATTATACTTGAGTTTAGGGCGTATAAACGCCTTGTAAATTATAGCCAGATCATAAGGGGTGAAAAATTTCTTGCATCTATTAAGAAAGCCTAAGCATCTTGCAGCATTCTTAGCAATCTCAAGTATATGATCATTCCAACGAAGGTTGTCACTGATACACATACCGAGTACTGAAAGCTTTTCGGCCTCCTCGATGCAAGTACCATTCATGGATAATGGCATAGGGGGTATGTTTAACTTTAACGACAAAAGACAGCATTGAGTTTTCGACGCATTAAACTCCACACGATTTCTGATACCCCAATTCACAATGCTGTTTAAATCGGAGTTTAATGAGCTTATCATACGGTGTCGTTGTAATAACACGTCCGAAGGCGAAGGCCGTGAATTATCAAACGTATATGAAAAGCTGAGGGTTGAGTCGTCAGCAAAACAATTTAATGGATTAGAAGTCACAGACAAGAGATCATTTATAAAAATGAGAAAGAGAGTCGGAGACAGAACGGAGCCCTGGGGCACACCAGCATTTATTTTGTGGAGATCAGACTTGAAACCGTCTAATACAACTTGTATTGAACGGTCCAGAAGATAGCTTCTAATCCAACGAATAAGAGTATCATCGATACCAAATGCACGCATTTTCGATAAAAGAGCTTCATGCCAAACTCTATCAAACGCCTTTGAAATATCAAGCGCAATAATCTTGCTTTCGCCAAAGCGATGCACAGATTTGTTCCACTGTTCGGTGAGATATGCCATCAGATCACCAGTGGAACGATTCCTACGAAAGCCGTATTGCCGGTCATTTAAAAGCTTCCGATCTTCGAGATATTTCTTGAGCTGACGATTTATCAGCGTTTCCATGACCTTGGAAAGAAGGGACGTAAGTGCAATTGGTCGGTAGGAGGAGGGGGAGGAGGAATCACCTTTTTTAGGGACGGGCTGGACAAATGCTGTTTTCCATTTACTAGGAAAGATACCTGAACGATAGGAGCTATGGAAAAGCTTACGCAATGGTTTTGCCAGCGATGAAGAACACCTCTTCAGAAGTATAGGGGGTATACCATCCGGGCCAGCGGATTTGTGTATATCAAGATCTTGAAGAACTCTTGCTACTGTACGAGTGCGGAAAAATACCTGTCCCATAGAAAAATTAACGTTCTCAAGTACAGGAGGGACATTGTTTCTTGCAGGCAACGTAGAACTTGCAGCAAAATGAGCTGCGAGCATATTCGCCTTATCTGAAGAGCTGACAATTGGATTATTGTCGAACGAAGTCTCTGTTAACCATAGATTCTTCGGTTAAAATTTTGCTGAAAAGACCAAATCTCTTTTAACTGACTGGAACAATGACACTTACCACAGAAAATCAGCTGGCCAACATAATCAGTTTCTCCAAACATTTTTAAATATTTATTGGTTTGTTAAATCTTAAAATGGCATTTTTCAATTTCACCAACCACTTTCAGTTTTAAAAGAGCCAATAAACTAAAGTTTCATTTGGTTCCAAATAAATTTTAAAGGCGTCTTTAAAATGCAAGACAAAGAGAACGTTGAAATTGTTCGCTTGATATGCTCTCCTCTAGCTTGCTTTCATGAAAGAGACCCGTGTGTGGTGAATAAAAATCCGCGGTGTTGGCATCAAGTTTCCTCATTTTTAAAAATTCACCTCCTTATGTTGGTGCACACTATTTTAAGTTAAAATGCCAATAAATTTTATTACTCTTATTATTACTTTTATTTTATTTATTAACTAAAATGCTTTTAGGTGTATTTTGGTGAAACTGGGCATCAGACAATTAAAATGCCAGATAATTTTATTCTTTTCATAACTTACTGACTGTTTAACTGACTATTGAAAATTGACCCTGAATTGAATATGTATACAGTTCCGTTTATTTTTTTATAGAATGAGACAACTGCAGATTTTTAGGAATATTAGATAGAATCACCAGTTTATCAGCATATAGCAAAACATTGAAAACCGTGTTTCTAATTTGTATAGCATTACGAAGTTCAGATACTAATATTTACATCATCAATCAAAAGAACAAACAATAATGAACAAAGTGAGCAACCCTATTTTACACCTCTAACTGTTGTTCTGCACTCTCAAAAAGTATCAACTGTGAAAGCTTGAACATTTCTATTAAGAAGATCAAAAGCCATACTCAAATCTACAAAAAATATCTCATCTAAGGACGCACAGGTCCTTTGTCATTAGATATGATTGCAAACAATGCAATACATTTTGCAGAGGTACAACTTAACTACCGAATCATAATATTCCAACATCGTCTTCGTCGGTTGTAATCGTGGGTGTCTGGTTTGTTACAAATGTGTATTATGCAAACCTGACTCGTGCTTAATTCAAAAACATAAATAGAAAGCCTTCGTAAACAAAATCGAGACAAGGAAAAGATGGCACCCAATTCAATATCAATTTCACCTTGCCGACAGCTCATCTTGCTGACATGACTGTTCTACTCCTCGGAATCATTTCCACCAATTTATACCTCGTTATTAGATAATTTAGCGGAATCACTTAATGATATCATATAACAAACCTAATCCGCGCGTTCATCAGCTTTAAATTGCTACCTGATATTGGGCCTCATCATCAGGTAGAGATCGTGCTACCGTGACTTTGTTTGGATTTCTTTTTTCTTGCTTTTAATTTGAAAACACACAAAAGTCTGATGGTGTATTTTGAATTTGTAAAGAAGGAAGTTATCCAAATGTCATTTTCTGAATAGTAGTGCTAGCCTGCGCACCTCTAATGAAAGTCCTATATAAGCCAAGGCGACGACGATAGCCGCCACGGCACGGGTCAACTTGTTGTATCTTTAAGATTCGTGGGTAAAAGTTGTTCTGGGCGAGGTAGATTTTTAATTCGAAAACAATTTCAATGCAAACATCAGACAGTAAAACAAGTGAAAGGTCGTCACATAAGAAGGGAAAGATTAAATAAATTGCACAAGTCGTCGAATTTTTTGATGAAGGGATTAATTTTGTTTTATTATCTTGTTTTTTTTTATTGCAAAAAAGTCAGTTTCTCGTAACCATTCGCAAGAAAGGAGACAATAATTACAGACGAACTTTTATTATTGTTTCTCCTCGGTTTTTCCTTAAGCCTTTAAGTGGTGTTTCTGGTTTAAAGTACCTGAATTGAAATAAACAAAATAAGGTTACTTTAATGCTTGTGCGTTGAAATTGTAATTTATTGAATTGATATCAGAGAACTATATGTGGCTTTAGCTTTCTGTTTCTGTTGCGGTTGTGCGGATGGGATATGATGTTTCTCATTTTTTCCAAGAATCCATTGAGTTTTATGTTGATTTGGGGTTCAAATTAATTATGTTTACGGTAGATTTGACTTGTAGTTGGTGGTTTTGTAACGGAGGCTTTTGCTTTTGCATAAGTTGGAATTGTTTTATGTGTTCGACCAAGCGAAATTATACTTTGATTGGTAGGTAGTTTACCTTCAAATTTGACTGAAATTTATTGATTCAGGATCTTAAATTAATTTGTAAGGATTTAAAATGTAAGGAATTATATGCCTATTGGTATTATAGTTTGGGAAGTTGAATATTTGGTGATAGGTAGTCATTAATAAAATAAAACAGGAATTTTGAGAGAATGTTTTTTGTGTTTTTCGGGATTAAACATTTTGAAAACAAAAATGCAAAAAAAAAAGAATAATTTTTCTCTGTCCAACTTATATTTGCAGTACCTACCTACAAGCCTTATGTAAGACGACTTACCCATACTGGAAAACCGTTTAGCTCCCGTCATACTCTATACTCTGCTTACAAAACTTTACAAGTGGGGGTTGCATGCATAGTCCAACAAGTGCACGGTTAAAGAAAAGTCGAAAAAGCAGAAGTCAGTCAGGTAAAGCGACGGTCAGTCAGAGGACGTCAGTCATCTACACATATAATCAGTCATCAGGCAAAATAAAAAGTGTTTTGATTTTTCGTCAAACAAATGCACGCTTAAAGACTTATTTTTACATACACTATATTACAGATTGATGTCAAATGACTGACCGTGTAAAGGTCGCTTAAAAAGTAGAAATCAATTAAAAACTAAAAGGGTCTTATAGAAATGTTTTTTAGACAAAACATCCAATTTTGTAGGATACAATTAAAAAATAAAAGATTTTTTCAGAAAACATTGTCAGAATGATACAACACGTTGCGTTGTAAATTGAGGCAAAGAATGTAATATTTTTGTGCAAGTGTAAATATAGAATATCATCCTTAATTAACATATTCATTAAAAATACATAATGGATCCATGCAATATCTATCTATATTTTTGATAAAGTCTCAACCCGGAAGCTGAATGCAAGGTTTGCAGCATCTGAGCTAAATACGAAAAAAAATTTTTTTTTCAAATAAGCACAGTTATATTTGCAGTTATAACAAAAAAATGAAGTAAATATCGTTAATTTTTTTTTACTTTTGTATCTACTTGTTTTTTTTTTTTTTATTATTTTTTTAAAGCTCAAACATTGCAATATAATTAAGTTCGGGGGTTTTGTATTAACAGTTGGATTTCAGTATGCCGTGTTTTGATGTGTTTTTTTTTCTATTTATCAGACATAAAATAAAAATGTTTGTTTTCATGGAATATTTTTTAGGGAATAACTAATAAACCAAGAAGATAAGAAAACATAACAACAACGTTTACAAAGGTGGTATTAAGCTTGTACGTGTTTGGATTATAGCATTTTAAGACTCATTTCGCACGAGGGTTTTGTTTGAACAGTTGAAGTCTAATTTAGGAAAGCTTAACACCAAAGACAAAAATTTATAATTTAAATCGATGATATTTATACATGATATTCTTATAGGAATTTTTTTTTATAACATAATGATTAAATCCCTATTTTTTTTGTTTGATTTTCCTTACCTTTACTTTGCATTTGTTGGGGTAGTCTTTTCATCGTTCTCTAAAAACGTTGTTTAGTTTAAAAATGGTATTTTCTCCGATTTTGATGTGATTGGTATGTAACCACTTTAATGCATATAAAGAAACAATAGATAATTGCGCACTGCTATCAAATAATTCAGTTCCAGGCAAATTTCTTTGAGCCAAAAGCCTACCAGACGCCCCTTAAAGTGGGCGAAATAACAACTTTTTTTCTGTCATAAATAACCAAGTGAATGACAACACCACAAAATCACCAAAAATCTCCTTTTATGAAAGTTTCAGTCCCAGACGATTTATTTTCAGCCAAAGGGTTGCCTCACTTGAAGCGGGTAGAATTTTTGTGAAGTGAGTTGTACGACGCGAATTTTTTGCATTTTATATAAGAAGATAACATCCATAAAATATTATTAATGCTTCTGTTTGTTTCCTTTTTTAAGAATTCATTTTCTATCACTCTGCATCTAGCTTAATTATGAAAATACTGTGACGTTAACACATCGGGAGTCAAGGATATAATGAACAAATTGGGAAAAAAAACTTGAATTTGGAATTGGAACAGTGCTTACGCTTCTGATGTTTATAATTTGAAGAAGCCTCACGAGAATACTCACATTTTATATATTTAATGCCAAGGGTGACCTTTTTCATCAAAATTATTTATTCGGAAAAAGCTTATTATACCGATTATTATTATATTTTAAACGTCAACACTGATTTTGATGAAATTAATTAGAATTCTAAAACCTCTGCTAGACCTTATATTTATACTGCAACCAATATTTTTTTTTAAAAGTATTTATTTGTTTTTTTGATAAAATTTTATATGAGTTACAGTCGAAATAGGTTTTAACGACATCGGTTATTGCGAACTAGTCTATGAAGTTCATAGAAACTGTACTAAACACTTTTAACGATATCCTTTATAACGAATTATCAGCTATAACGAACAGTTTTAAATAGAAAATGTTGACTGTATTTGTTGCCAACAGCGATGTTTTTCATCGTAATTTTTGAAAAACAAATAAGGGTACCCTACAAAATCTGGAACGATTTGTCAACCATAGCATTGTAAACTTGGGCTGTGTGCCAATTGCGTTAAAATTGTTGTTAAATTTGATCCCAGTGAATAAAGTTTAAGCTTTTTGCTGTGTCAATTGAATTAAATAGGATTTTTTAAAATATAAATTTTCTATTGAAATTCCTTTGTGTTCTAGAACCTATCAAGAAATGTTCAGATACCTTTAGTACGTTAATAACAATAGTTGACTAGTGTTAACAAGTTAATTTGATTTAATTTAATGTGGTTCCTTTAATACAAAATTGCTAGGAATTTTATTCAAATGTGTCTCAGTTTTTATATAAATGCATAAACAGTTTTTCACAACAACGCGAAGCTATCCAAATCGCTTTGGATACAATCGATAAAAAAAAGATGCAATAATGAACGCGGCCGATAATAAAAAGATGTACAAATTAACGCAGCAAAATAAATGTCAAAAATTACCCGCTAATATTTTAACGAGTATTCACCTCAGTAGTGTCAAAGTTTAGCCATGGGATGAAATTTAACAGCACTTTTAACGAAAATGGCACACGGCCTTAAAACTTTTCCAATTTTTTAGCATTCCAGAAATTTATGTGCGGATGATCATGGATATGTACGAGCATGTCAAAACAAAGGTTAGATGCACTGCAAGTTACCAAAAATTTCCTTATCGAAGCTGGTGTTCACCAAGGAAGCATATTAAGTCCTTTGCTCTTTATTACAGTCTTTGACTATCTGCTTGAAGATAATGTGAGGGACCTAAAAGTGACTCAGTTGTTCTTTGCTGACAATGGATCCATCATAAGTGAAAATGATTCATCCTTGCAACGAGCACTTGATGTATTGGTGGACGCTTTAGAGGGAAACGGGTATCGTTTAAGCGCCAAAAAAACATGCTGCCCATTTTCTGATCCATCTAGGCCTATTCCGGACATTTGAACGGAACAGTGCTTCTCAAGTGCGAAAAATTTAAATATCTTGGATCTATTAACAACAATAAAGCAGCCTGTGATGACGATATCAACCATCGCGTAAGCGTAGGGTGGATGAAGTGTTGTGAGAACTCTGCCATCTTCTGTGCTGAAAGGAAAGCTCTACACAGCAGTAGTTTGTCCAGCGTTACATACGGTTCACAATGTTGGACAATGTACAAGAAATATGAGAGCAAATTGACGGCAACTGAGATGAAGAAGCTTTGCAAGCAAGCAGGATGAACAAAACTAGATCGAATATGAAGTGAATCGATCTAGTCGATTCACGTCTGCCCTGCAAGACGTCTGTGTTGTGTGGATTTTCTTAATGTCAGAATATACTTCGTCATGATCTAATTTAGCGTTCAGTTTATTTTCGGAGCGTCCTTTTCGATGTTAACCAAAGCACTAATGATATTAAGATATTTATTTATATTTATAAAAACTAATTTAGTCACCTTATTCTGATTATGTTGAATGTCAAACCATTTTAATGTTGACTAATCTACCAACTTCTTTTCGTGCTAGCAGTTACCATTTTAAAAACAGATAGGTAGCTACCTAATTTGAATGAAAAAATTCAATAAAAACATCAAATCTTTGTGTATTATTTATTTAAATTTTAATTAACCTGTAGATTATTCGCAAGATGAGCTTATAATATGCGAAGATACTAAAATCCAATCGACTTTCAAAAGAAGATGACGAGCAATTATGCGCATGTTTTCCTTAGAATACGACTTAATTTGCTAGATCATTTCTCAAAGCTTTAAATGATATCCAAAAGTTCAACAACAATATAAAAGAAAAAAAAAAGATACAAAAATACATCTCTCTGTCAAAGAAAATAAAATCTCAAGTCACTCTCGAAGAAGAAAATAACAACCGAAATACAAATCAACGAAATTGTTTAAACAAGTAAAACCAGTCGCTACCGGCCGGGCTTGAACAACTTTTTTTTTATATCTTTGGATGGATTCTTTCACATCATCTCCAACAAATTGTAAACTTTTCCCTACAAAAAAAAATAAATTACTGCTTACAAAGTAGATAATATATTCAGGAAAGATGTATGGCGCAGCTTCATCCGAATGCCAAAATTAAATCTCAAAAGTTACATTCGAAGCCGGTAAGCAAAGTCAAAAACGTCAAATTATATGACGCGCATTGATGGTGATTGGTGAGGTGAGTGCCAACAGGTTTTAACGAAGTCAATCGATAAAAAGGCCATTTTATTATGGTTATACCGGCAGCGACCAGTGGACGGTAAAATGGATGATGCTTCATTAAAACCACCTAAGGAGAACTTGGAGGGCTTAAAGTGAGAGGGTGGTGTATGTTATCAGATCTCCAACAAAAGTCTAAATGTAAAATTGATCCAATGAAACGCTGGAAAAGACAAGGAGTTTGACAATTGGTGTTGGTTTTACCAGAAAACGATAAGTAAGTAATGAAATATCAATCTTTAGGTGAAGTTTAATTTAAACTCGTTGCACGATGACTTTTTCAGAGGTGAATTACTGATTTTTTGTATATTTGAAAAATGTTGAAGTTTATTTTATGAATTTGTAGAAGTTTGTTGAAGGTATATTTTAAGTGTCACAAATATGGCAAAAATCAGTTGAGAGTATTTCTGGTTGGTATCTTATGTACCTAATTATTAATAATTTATAAAGTAATTCGCAAATGCGATCTCTGCCAATGATCATATCGTGAACAGGAGTTAATTGTATTGATGCAGCTCTAGGTGCAGTTCTAAACAGATCTTGAAAAGCAAAAGAAGTTTTAGGAAAATTTAATAGAAAAAATTAAGAACGAGCATTCCTTCCATACATATAGAAAAGGGCTTTCTGAAACAATTAAAAGAATCTTATCGAAGCATGGCATACAATCGATATTTAAGCCACCTGAAAACAACTCCGCCAACTTCTAAATGTCAAAACCCATAGAACGCATTACGTGCGTTAAGTTGTCACTTTAAACTGAGCGAAATATGAGAAACCGCTCAAACTCAAAGGCAAAACACTTTCTATGGGTTGGGCTGGGCCGTTAAATATGTTTATTTTATTTATGTGTCTTCAAGTCAGGATTTACATTGACCGATTTTTCACGAACGTGTCGAGAATGTGTAGGGTAGGTTTGTTTAAATTTAAGGGCTGACTACTTGCACACTAGTAAACTGAAAGTTTTCGCAACGAAAAAGCGTTAAATTGATATATAGTGTACATTGACTGTTAGTAGCACGTCAACATAACTACTAACAGTCAAACCATGTAACTAAAAAATTTAAAGAATCATTATATTGAGGATTGGTAAAGTTGAAATGCGCAATTGGTAGTCAAAATTAGAACTAAGTTATCTTTGCTCTTTAGTACATGCTTGACTACTGCAGGGTTACACGTATATGAAAAATAACATACTTGACTACTGTAGCGCTACAAGTATAGCCTCCAATCCCCTTTTGCAGCTGCTATACGTGTGGCGCTGCATTAGTCAAGTTTGTACTAAAGAGCAAAGATAACTTAAGCGACCTTACGGTCAGTCACTTGACATTAATCTGTAATACAGTGTTTGTAAAATTAAGTCTGTATGCGTGCATATGTTTCACGAAAAATCAAAACCCTTTTGATTTTGTCTCATGACTGATTATATGTGTAGATGACTGACGTCCTCTGCCTGACCGTTTAAGGGTCGCTTAAGTGTTAATATTGACTACCCGTTGTGCATTTCAACTTTACCAATCCTCGATATAATAAGGGGATTCAAAGGCTATACGTGTGGCGCTCAACTTTACCAATCCTCAATGCAGAAACGAATATACAATTTCGATCTTGTGTCGTTTTCTGTTGTTGACATAATCAACGTTTTTAAACAATCAAATATCAGTTGAATTGTTACACTATTTCATAACTATCTTATGACGGCACTTTTGAGTTTTTTTTCAGCAGAAACAAGAGAGATTTGTACAAAAGAAGACTGCGCTATATATATATATGTAGCTGGGGTAGTGCTAGGGGATCGTGGGAGAAATCCCTTTTTGTGGGAATTCTAACCTTAAAAGGGACAAAGGGAAAACCGACTGGTTTTGTGGGAATTTCTTCTTTTCCAAAAAAATATATTTTTGCGAAAATTCTAGTCAATTCCAATATTTAATAGTTTGTACACGTGACATCCATATTCCAATTTCCTTGAACTCATTGTGCCAGTGACTTAGGTTTTCTTCTCTTTGATTGTTGGATTAGTCCTTTTCATGAATTTCTGTCAAACCAAGCCCATCTTACTTTGAATTCTATCGACAAAACACTAAATATATGTTACTGCTTTAAATGAAATGAAAAAAAAAAAGATTTTCTATCCAAGATTCTTTACTTAATTAATTAGAGGATTAAAAACTAATATGGCTCTCAACTTAACAGAAAGGATAAATTGCAATAACTTAACAATTCTAAACAAAATACCTATGTTTAAATCTTCCAAAGTAACATTTGAATGGCTATCACTTCTTTCTTACTTCAATGAAGTTCAAAGGCAAAGGCTTCTGTCAAATAATATTGAAGAGTTCTGAAAAAAAAAATTCGCTATAACTTCCTTTATTCACAAATTGCACTATTTACAAATTTCAGTAGCAGTGTTTTTTTTTGCAAGTTCATATAGATTTGTGTGAAAAGAACCGGTCTTATCGAGGTATAAGAAGCATGGTGATAAAATAGGGGAAATCTCTTAATCGATGATTTACTTTTTTTTTTCTTGGCCCAAAACCACTGTATGTACAAAATTATGGGAACATTTGAGAACAAAATACACCACTATAATAAATTGCTCATTAATGCCATCTATCTGCCAGTTATTTGAACATCATTTGTGGATCCTAATAACAGTTTAAAAATGAAACACTACTAAAATGACACCTAAGCGGAACTAACTGGAAAACGAACTGTCAAACGAATAAACGCTGAAAATTTTCTCAAAAAACAAGCTGAGAAGCTGTCGCATAAATTTTGTCGAGTTGTCACATAAAACTTTATAAAGAATATTCCCTGAAAATGGCCACAAAAGCTAAAAAAGAAGAAAAACCAAAAGAAAAACAAATAATCGAAGAGGTAAGGAATCCCATTTGCTAGATTTAAGTTCTCCGAAATGGTTCACTTGGGACACGTCAGCCCCGGCTCATATTGATTTTCATTGTGAATTCTATTTCTAGGTGGTAAAAATCAACAAATGGGATGGATCCGCTGTTAAACACGCACTCGATGACTCGGTAAAGAATGCTCTTTTGGATCGACCAAATTTCAAGGAGCAATTTGGACTTATCAACACTCGTCTGTTAATTTGTGGATTGGCTGTTGGTGTGGCCCTCCTTGCTCATGGCTGGGACTTCGCACATCCATTCCCCGAATCTAAGCCTGTACTTATGTTCAGTGTTTTGTCATACTTCCTGCTAATGGGAGTGCTGACCCTGCATACAACTTACCGGGAAAAGGGAACTTTCGCAGTTGCCTTGCAGAAAGACGGTAATGGTGGTACCAAAACCTGGGAAGCTAGTTCAGATATGAAGAAATACGATGATAAGTATATGCTGGTGCTGTCTGTGAAGGACTCCAAGTCATTGAGAGAAGCATCTACATCGAAGTCTTGCGCCAATTTTATTGACTCCAATGGAATCGTTGTCGATAGTTTGGTAGCCAATGAACTGAATCGGTTGTTCCACTCTCTGAGTGCCGAAAAGAAAGAGAAGTAACTTATGGGAGCAATTCAGAATATATAGATTTAATGCGAAGTAAAATTAAATTCTTTTCAATCAATTATAAATAAAATAATAAAAAAGACATTGTTTAAAGACTGATTTATATCTCTATTTACAAAAAGAATCATGAAAATTGTTTGCTGGCAATGGACATGGAGCCATCGCAGTTGCGAAAATCCAACGAACCCATGTAACAATCCGATTGAACAAAAATTATATGAAGTCGCAAAATAGTTTAGCTATTTCATGAGATAGAAACTTGAAAGCTGATTGAAAGGCTACTTCGATGTTGTCTCACAACATTTGGTTGAACTATTTACAGATTACCATTACAGTATACGTATGAGATTAAAATAATAAGCACTGTAAGCCGATTCCAGGAAGCGATCCGCCGTGCTTTTGGTGGCGAATTTGAATTTTTGTTTTAAGAATAACAGGATAACTGGAGCGGCTGTTGATAGCATTGTTGAATGGGGAATCATCAACCGCTTGGAATTTAATGCTCCAAAAACCCAAAGTTATCACTTGTGCTAATGATAGTTATTTACTTCATAATGTGGTTGATCAAAGAAACTCATAGGTAGGTAAGATGGCGGTTTCGCAGAACAACTGTTCCGAAGAAACCCAATTAGCGCGAAAAAGCGCCGTTTTGATAAAGAAACGTATCAGTTTTCCATGTTCTGTGTGTGCGTCAACCTTCAGTGGAATGACCAATTGATTGGATGTCGCGAAAATACTTTGGTTTTTTACGACCTTGTAAGAATTTTAATTCTATTCTATGAGCTGTCATTTTCATATTGACTTTTCTGTTTTCTTTTTATTTGGACTGAAATAGTATGAAATAGTAAGCTATCAAATGCCCACCATACATTTTATAGCATTCTAGCAATCTTTCTTTCTATGGAAAGTGCCAGATGGTAATCTATGAAATCTTGCTCGTGGAGACACCGTGTAACGGTTTTGGTAAAGCTTATTTTTTTTCGAAAACGGCTTACTGATGGTTTCTGTCTGATTTCCTTTTGTTAAATTGCAAACAAAATTTTTTGGCAAGCCTATTAACGGTACCTCTCATAGAACCATTATTTTTTTTCTTGAGCTTTATCATAAACAGGTCAATCGATTTCAAACCAAAAATTTTTTTTAGAAAGGTCTAGATGACTTGAACAAATTTCGATAACAACATGTTGCAAATAATCTTAATTTTAATTTTAATTAATTTTTTTTAATTTATTTTTTGTAAATTTAATATTTGGAAAACGCCTTGACGAAATTTTTTTATTTTTTGTGCATAAAATGCAACCAATTAAGCACTTAAAAATGGCGTTCTTCAAATTTGTAAAAAAACTTTTTTATAAAAAGTAGGTATTAAGTAAACATCGAATTATTTAAAAACCGCTCTAACTTTTTGTAAACTTATATTTAACAACAAAATTTTCTGCATACTTTGATTGTGGCTTAAATCTTTGTAAAACGATGTTTTAGCACTTTTGTGCTTTTTTTTCCTTTATATTAAAAAAGAAATTATTAAATTTAACTTTATTTTCGTGGCAACTTGCCACAAGAACAAGTACGTGCAACCCAGCCGTGCACCACAAAAGCAAGTTCGTGCGACCCAGTCGTGCATACGATATTCGGTTGAATGAGCCGCATATCGACTATGCGCGGCAAATCAGAAGGCGTTTTTCTTTTTTCGCTCTGAGCAGAGCACGGAGTATAGCCTGAGCTTGTGGAGTGAGCTCTGAGCAGAGTACGCTCCGAGCGCTCTGATTTATTTAAGAAACACACTTGAGCACTTTATTGTCATATCAATAGAAATCAACTGACAGTCTGTCAAATAACAAGAAAACTGCATAAAGTTGGCCGCGCTCTACTTCGTGCTCGGTCTTTTCCAACATTATATCCTGAGCTCATAGAGTGCGCTCCGAGCAAGCTCTGATCGAAAAAAGAAACACAAGTTGAGCGTTCTGAGCGCTCGGAGCTAAAGATCTGCTCATAGCTAAAAAGAAAAACGCCTAGAAGTTTGGTTCGCGATCTAATTTTCGAGAATTTTGTGATACAACGCGGCTGCCGCGGGAACCAAACCAATACAGAATATCAATTTTTAAACTGATATTAGCCAGAACAGACTTTTTTTTTGTTTTCAACCAATCTTTGTTTTGTTTTCGTAACCACGAACATAGAAAAGCATACAACACCGTCCCAATTGCTCGCTAGCCAAACGCTTGCCGCGCACAAAAATCCATCGAGATTGTCTCGCGGTGAGGCATGTTCTTGTGCGGCAATGTTCGTGCTGCCTCGCGCGGCAACCAGGTATACATAATAAGCGGCTGCCGCCCGAGCCAATGTTCGATGGTTTGCCGCGGATAGTCTATATGCGGCTTAGGGCAAACCAAAAGATTATGAATATCAAGATGGGAAACCTGGCAAACTTCTGTATCGGCTTACTATAGGATTTGGGGTGGGTACGTGTTGGATATATATTTCAAGGAACCGCGGGACTCAATGCTTTTTTGGCGTGGCTTGCCATATTTAAAAGAAAAGACATTCCGTGGGTAGGTATACCTACATAGCAATTTTTTCTTTTTTTTTAAGAATTAGGATCCGCGAGCCTAGGTATTGCAATGTACCACCGAATTCACTCGTGCGGTTTCGAAGGTTTGCCCGGACATTAAATTGGTCATAAAATGACATCAAATATGTAAATAATGTTAAAAACGATTACGAAATTACGAACAATTTAATTTAATTGCTTACCATTTCTTTTGAGATGCTTAATGGAATGAAGAGGCTGTAGTCATAATGGTAGGCAAAAACAAAAACTTTTTATTTTAAGAGTTGAGGTAAAAATTTACAAAAAATTAAAATAGGTAGACACTTTTGACACAAAATAAATAAAACACAAAACTGAAAACTCATTTGTTTTTTGTTTATGTTTTAATTTTTACAGTTATGTATATGACTATAGGGTACTATCTTCATTAAAGTAGGGAAAATATTTGTTCCCTCTTCCAAATATTTGAAAAGTTGCGCTCACGTTCTCTCTCTCCCTCTGATCCATTGACGTACTAGATATGGACCGCCAGTCGGTTGAAATGTTCATACAAACGAAGAAAAAAAGATGTTCCAGCTAAAATCATACTAAAACCGCCATCATCTAGTATTGTTCAATACGTGTACTAATTTCGTTCTAAAATTTAAATGAAAACGATGATATATTCAGTCAATAACATGCGGAGTAGATTTGTTTTGTAAAATAAAAGTAGTTTGATAACAGTTTCCACCAAAATATATCAAAATTAAATAAATTATTAAAACTTTTAACTAATCTGTCAATCGAGGAAAATTACCCCAACCAATTAGCGGCAATAGGAAGCAAACTGAATTTTACCCGTAAGAACTTCTGTGGTGTGAAAGAACCAACTAAACGGAAATATGAGAATATAGCCGCCTGTTAAAAATCCCTATGGTCTGATCAGTCCATTGACTTATTACATATGGACCGCCAGTAGCCAACTTCACGCGTGTTCCAACATAACTAGGGGCGGCATCAACTACTAGCGGGGAATCTGCGTAGCAGTGATATGATTTTTTTATATTATTATTTGGTATTGAAGTATTTTGGTGGAAATTTTTATCAAACTACTTTTATTTTACAAAACAAATCCACTCCTTATGGCATGAGTTACTTACAGATGAATATATTATCGTTTTCATTTAAATTTTTATGGCAAAATTAGTACACGTATTCAACACTAAAAGATGATGGCGTATTTTGGGCTGTTTCTAGTTGGAACAACTTTTTTTTGCTGTTTGTATGAAAATTTCAACCGAGTGGCGGTCCATATCTAGTTCGTCAATATGGATCAGTCCGTTCAAGGTCCGTTCACAACCTATACATTTTTTTTAGGACGCGTTCTAGTGAATAATTGAAATAACTTTCAGACAGCTTTGTGTGCTATAACACCATGAAGTAAAGAATACAAGATTACGACACTTTGGCATTTTCTTTTTGTTGTTGTTTCACTTGTGACGTAAGCACCTTGCACTCTTTTTCCCTTTGGTTGGGGTTAATTCATAACAAGAGTCCACCATTTAATTGTTTTTCTGTTTGTGCTTACGTCACGAGTGAAAAAAACTCAACAACAAAAAGATGAAAAAAAAAACCAAGTGTCGTAATCTTGCATTCTTTCATTAATGCTGTAACACCTTGCTCCAAAACACGCGCGCCTTTCTGAAGTGCGATAGAGAAAAACAATAAGACAAAAATCACCCGACGTGTGAGCCTCGGTTCGAATTTTGTGTGACTCTTTTTGCCGTCTCCTTCTCCTGTTTGTTATTTTTCTATCTCACTTCATTCTTGTTCGTTTCTGAAAGAGTGCACATGCATGTTTTGTATACAAAATGCTCGTGTGTGCTATGGGTAGAAAAGAGGGAAAAGAGGATTGTAAAATTTGAGTGAATTCAATTCAATTTAATTTTTATTGAACATTATATATACAATTTGGCTTACATCTACTTACGATACTATGATGTTTTTTTTTACATTATTGTTGGCACATAAGGGGCCTAACCTTAAACACTGACTTAAGTTTAACAAAATACATAATACATATACTAGTGATAAATAAATTTGATTTAAGAAGTCGGTTGACTTAATCGTCCTCAGGATGTTCCTTCCCGGTTGTCATTTTGATTTAGGTGTTGGGGGGGGGGGGGGGTACGGCGCTTAGCCGCGGTAGTGCACTGACCTTGTGTCAGCGTAGAACGAGATTGCGTTCTCGTTGTCGTTGTCCGTAAAAAAGTTCTCGTCCATGGTTTCCATAACGCTGAGATACCTTGGCTCAGGATGTCGATGTTCGATGGCAATCTTTCTCATTAGCTGATTCGGGTGGTTGATTATGTTACCAACTAGCTTCTTTGTCGACATCACTAGATATTTGTCCAGCGGAATTATTTTTGTTTCTTTATATAGGAGTTCGTTCCTGTAGTGCCTCTGTCTCTGCCGGTCAAAGAAAAGTCCAGTGCATATTCTTAAAATCTTCCTTTCAAATACTTTCAAAGAGTTCACTCATGGCTGTCTTCGAAATTGTAAACCAGGCTGGAAACGAGTAGCTGATGATGGGTCGCAGAAGTTGCTTGTATAGAAGCATCTTCGTCTCTTGGCTTAGTCCGGTTCTTTTTTTCATTAATGGGTGCAGACGATGGAAGGCCCAGCTGGCTTTCTTGAGGACATTCCTTGAGTGCGGGTTGAACCTGAGCAGCTCATTGAAATGGATCCCCAAGTATTTTACACTCGGTTTGACTGGTATGGTTGATCCGTCAGGAAGTTTCAGAACCAGTTTTCTTATATTGGCTACTGTGCAGCTGGCTCTTCTCATTGAAGGTCTTCTGAAGCATATAAGTTCCGATTTTGTGGCATTGATCCGAATCCCCCACTTCTTGTAAAATTGGCAGAGTCTATGGATGTTAGCCTCTACTTTCTGGACTGCTATAAGCGGTGAATTTGAGGCAGCGTAAGTTAGCGAATCATCAGCATAGAGAATATTATCGCATTCAGTTGGAGCGGGTTGATCTGATGTCATCAAGCTATAGAGGAAGGGGCCTAGTTTTGATCCTTGGGCGACTCCGGCTCTGATGTTCTTCAAGTTCGATTTTCGCTTGCCTATTTGGACGAAGAATTTTCTGAAAGAAAGAAAAGAAAAAAGAATTTTTATTAGTGGCGGAGGTAAGTTCAATAGATAGAGTTTATGAATAAGCGCTTCTATCCAAACGCTGTCAAATGCTTTCTCGACATCCAGAAAGCACCCGACGGTGACTTGATTCTTGTTGAGGGCTGTGGTGATATCGTGTTGAAACTTTAACAGCGGATGCAGCGTTGAGTGTTTTTCTCGAAATCCAAACTGCATATCGGGGACGATTGAGTGTTCACTGCAAAATCTTTTAAGTCTCCGGAGAATAACTTCTTCAAAATTTTGCTGATGCTATTGAGAAGCGATATCGGCCTGTAGTTGGACACTTGGCTGGATGCACCTTTCTTCGGAATTGCCACGATCTTAGCTGTTTTCCACCTCTGGGGGAAGTAACAGTTGTTGACACAGTTGTTGAGAATGATTGTGAGGAGGATCATTGCTGCATTTGGTAGCCTTTTCAGCACAAAGTTGGAGACTCCATCTGGTCCAGCTGATTTCTTTGGTTTAGAATTACCGATGATCTCAGCAACCTCCTCCAGACAGCACAGGTGTGGACTCTCGATCGGATTACTTGCTGAATTGTTTTCACTGAAATGGATAACTTCTGGATTCGGCAGTAGAGTCCGGTGAATGGATGACTCAACTTCACGTAGAAACACCGGGTCGTCGGGTGGGTTTGGATTGAAGTTTTCTTCGAAGTAATTAGCAAACGCTTCCGTTTTGTCCTGGGTTGAGGTTGCTTCACTGTTATCATTGCAGATGATTGTTTCCGGAATATGTGGCTGTTTCCCAATAATCCTGTTGATGTTTTTGAAGGCATCAGGCCCTGGCTTGATTGCTTGCAGTCTCTTCTGGTACTGGATGTTATTTTGGTGTTAAATGCAGTTCCGGAACATGATGTTTACCTGCTGAAGTTCACACAAAACTGTTCGGTAGTTGCTGCTTGTTGTGTTGAGTTCACTTTGATGAATCCTTTGTAGCCGTTTCCTCAGTCGCTGTCTGTGAGCATAGAGATTCTGCACGTACTGAGGAAGGTGTTGGTACCTATCCCTTGATGTTCTAGGCCGCTTTTGATTGTCCAGTGTACCTGATACAGCATTTTCCAAGTTATCTATAGCTGCGTCGATTTGACTATCCAGCAGATTCCTGTTTGAAGGTGGGAGAGTTATATTTTCTTCAATGTCCCTCTGAAGTCTTTCAATATTTAGCCGTCTGTAATTTATATAGTTCTCAGGTACTTCTATTGCTAGAGCTATAGGTTGGTCAAGGTTAATTGACAGTTGGACGGCTTCATGGTCCGAGTCACTATGTACTATTGTGCAGCTGTAATTTCTTAACTCTGGAAGAATATGTACCAGGTTGGATGAGGCCAGGAAGAAGTCCAGCGTCGATGGTGTTCTGGGAAAGGTTGGTTTAGGTTGTGATATAACCACCAGTGAATGTTCTTCACTGTTTTGTTCCATCCAGTCAATAATAGCTCTGCCTTCGCAATTTGTTACCGTGTCCAACCATAGGTGATGTCTTGCATTGAAATCACCGCCAATGATTCCGTAGGTGCCTCGCTTTAGAATCCCGATAAGGATATTCAGGTCACTTTTGATGTTCCTTGCAGTGGATGCGCATTGAAAGTAGACGCTGATGACTGTAAGGGTTTCATCTCTACCTAGGGTCATCTTGATGGCTGTGGCTTCGCTGGTTTTCAGTCCTTTTATAATGACCTCGCTTGTGTTGGGAGAGAATTTTCCTTTGACGTAAATTGCCGTTAGTCTTCTTCGTTCTTCGGTTTTATCTTGTCGGTAGGTTTTATATCCCGCGATGTTGATATTATTACGCTTTGTCACGTTCGTCTCACTGATAAGGGCGATGTCCGGTATGTTGTTCTTCATGAACAAGTTGAATGACGTCCTCTTCTCCAGGCTGTATAATGAATTTACATTATACGTCAGAGAAAATTTGAGTCATGACTGCCTGAAATACAGTGTAATAGCGTAAAGGCAGAACCATAATAGACGAAATGGCACGTACGGTGCCGTACGAAATCAGCGAGAACAAGCAAATCGTATAGTGTGCACATAATGTCGGACTGCTCAGTTTCGGCAAGTTTTCGTTCACTTTTGCCTCCGTACGTAAAGAGCGCTCCAGAGCGCAGTTTACGTACGTAAATCTGACAGCCAGCCAAATACATGTGAAATTGGCTTGCGTGTGCGTTCGACCATTATGGTCGACTGAAGGTAATGGCGGCACTTAAGGAAACTTGACGTAGAACTATGACATTAGCTTTCGTTTGCTTACGACTATTATGGTTGGCCCTTAAGCCTCGCCAAATATTTTTTAAAGAGGAATTTGTTAAAATTTGCGCGTGTTTTGTAGCAAGGTGTAATAGCACACTTTGTATTGTTTACCTTGTTGGAGCTTCATAGACAAGAAAATTACCTAGCTAGGCAGTCGTACGTACTTATTCGCTCAAATGATAAGTTATTTTTATACGAGTCACTACAGTTTTCATAATAAATGATACTACACTAGCTCCATCTCCAGTTACAGTTGCAGTTAAAGTGTTCACGTTCAGCCATCATGCTGCAATTTTCAAACATGTGTGCTATGCTGTACATTTCATTAGAACATTAGAGTAAAACCTAATATAAGTAAGAATAAAAATCTCCGATTTGACTCGTTGCATGAATACATACCCAAGACATCATTTAATAAAACCAAATGGTTTGGCACGAAGGACCAATATTTTGACAAGAAAACTTGACAAAAACGATGTTGCACTTCTTAAATGACAAAAATAATTTTACAACCTATTGTTTAATTTCTTGTTAGTTTCTCAGGTTCAAGAGTGATTATTAAATCGCTGATCGCTTCAAGAAAATCATAAATCTGTCCCATAGTGGTGAATATTTGTATTTACACATTTGTACTTTACACATTTCCGTAATAAGTGGAAAAAAAAACTACAGCGCTTCGAAGCTTCCAAAATGTTTGTTTGTATTTTTAACTAAACAATAGTAAATAATAAGGGCGTGCTATTTTTTCTTCCTTGGCAGAAAATCTAAATACTACAAATAAAAAACAATCCTTAACTCTCAATATCTACAAATCATCAATATACATTTATTTAATCTTTATTTTTTCATCTTAATATGACTAATATCGTATTTTATGCAATAAATTTATGAATAACAAAATGAAATGCTACTCAATAAATATAATTATTCATTTAAAAATGTATATAGGTATCTCATTAATTTTAATTTTTAAATTTCCTATACATTTATAATTCCCAATTTTAGAAACATCATAAATTCCACTGTTGACTACAAAATTAATTACAATGTATACATTGGTAATAATATATTTCTTTTCGTGTTAACAATTATATTTATGCTTTTTTTAATGAATTACTTAAAATTACAAAAAAAAAAAACAAACAAAAAAATAACAATTAACAAATTATGATATAACAAACTCAAACATGTTTACTTCGCTCTTTTTTTTATCATGAATTAAAAATATCGTGCATGGACATTATTATTTATTATATTTAAATAAATTAACTTAAAATCAACTTATTAGCAAAAATAGGCATTAAATTTCTTCTTAATCATAAAATTAAAATAATATTTATTCACAAAAGGATAGAAAGATAGAAGATGCTGGCGTTATGGCGAGAACCTCCTTCTTCCATAAACCAAAATATTGTATAAACGTAGGTCCTCCCCCCCAAAAGACTACCTCAGGTGCGATCGATCACAAAATTTTTAATTTTAAATATATTTGGTTCAACTATAAGTGTATTTTAAATAATTGTTTTTTTTTTTCTTTAATTATATTTTTAAAAATCATTAAACAGCTGCATGTCGCTTTGGTCTAAAGCCCTGGCTGGTTTCCAATCCGTTTCGGGGTATTCGTCAAAATTACTTGTGTCACCGTCGAATGTGACTTCGGGCATTATAGGTGGCTGCAATTAAATATAAACAAATATTTATTTTATATAAACGAAATTATTAATAAAACAATATTAGTTAAAATAAGTGCAAAAATATCTGAAGGCTAATAAATTAGTTTCGTAGGGCGTAAACATTGATTTATTGTTTGTTTTTAGTTTTGTTGGCAGACAGACTGTCTGCCATTTAATTTGCAATTAGTTATTATTCCTTACAAACTATAAATATTTTATTTATAAATAAGTCAGAGATGCAAATGTTGTATTTCACCATGATCTTCGGAGGTGTTAGAAAAAAACAACAAGTATGGTGCTAAACTGACAGTTGGATTGAAAAAGACATTTATTCTCACATTTATCTCAGAATTATATTTGTTTTGCATTGGTGCGTTTAACTTAAGCTACCATGCATTTGACAGGACAGCAAGGGAATCATTAAAACGAGAGCTCATTATATTGAAAATTATGTCTCAATGTGTAGGTATTGCTACGTCAAACAAAGTCTCGCTATGGTTTTCGTTAGAATAATGATTGACATGTGTGATAGTTTGGGTTGATTTTAACCAGACTGCCGATTGACAGCGGACTTTGGCAGCATTTAGTGGCGTTTGTGTGAATTTAGACGTCATTTCGACGGATGAAATAGCTACTGGCCGAGTGAGCGTGCCGATGGGTTTTTAATTTTTTAATTATCAAAATTTGTCAAAGTGAATTTAATGCAATTTAATATGTACTCAAAAATATTTATATTTAAATTGACAAGAAAGAGTAAATTAATATCAATACTTTAGTAAGGAACATTGTATTATTCTTCTTTGTAGTTATCTGGTTTTTATATACAGTGTGGTCTAAAATGTCATATCCAGAAGATCCTATAAGAAGTTATAGCATCTTTAGGATTGTTAAAAAATGTCAAATGGCGGCAATTTTTTTTTTATTTTGATATTTGTGAGATAAATAGGTGTAGGATAGACGTCAAAAAGCCATGGATCGCTATATTTATTAAGACTGTGGAATTGGAATGCTTGTGAAGACTGTTTTTACGTTTGAAATAGCTTGGCGCAACAATAAATGGTAACTTATTGATATTAGCAAATTTTGTATGCAAACAAAGCTCCCATAATTAATATCATCTTTTACAAATTGTTTCCAACATTGTGACAAGTCAAATTCTAGGAGAACTGGACTAAAGGTGAAACCACACTTATGCCGCTGTTAAGCAGAATAAAGTTCTTTGCACATGAGACGCGACCAGCGAATTGGGAACTGTGAATGGTCGCGGATTTTGACATTTTATTCACATGAGAAGTATTTATTCATATTCGCTGGTCGCAGCTCATGTGCAAGGCACTAAAGTGTGGTTTTGGTCTATGAACAGTACGGCAATATGTTTATTTCCTTGTAAATACTTTTATTCAATGCAACCTAGAAGCCTTAATATCTTAATATCACATATTAATTGGTAATTTATATCTGAAAAGGTTCTATGGACAATTAAAGTAATTATTGTTTATTGCTTACTTATGGTTCAATATCCCACTTAATTAAGCTCTTATTTAACATTGATATCCCTAAAATTATTTTCTTCCACCGAAGGCTGGGGTGTTCGGGTACTAAACACAACGACGAACCGTTTTTCACCCACCAGGTGGTACAGTGTAATGCCTTAAATTTGGCACCCTACCATTTAACACCCAACAGGTGGTCTTTTGGCACTTTTCCTTACCAGTTCTATATCGATAGAGATGGACCAACTCATACAAACAAAATAGATTGTGTATCAATATTCGTTTATATTTTATTTGTTGGCTTTTCAAAATTAATATATTTGTGGTTCTGAGCCAATCTATTTCTTCCACCTCCCCCCCCAAAACCACCCTCTATACCATCAATTTGAGTTCATAATATAAATTTAGAACGATTATGCGATGAACATTTATTATACCAACAACGTCTTCAACCACCATCTCAATAGCACCAAAATACGAAATCGCTTCATAGATTTTCGCAGGTTTTTTCTTCGCAAATATATATTTCTTTCATTTTCATTAAAACTGTTTAAAATATAAAATAAATTCAACGGACAGCCAAAATCAGCAACAAAAAAATAATTGTATATATTAAGAAAAATCTAATAAAATAAAAAGAAAATTTATTAGATTTTTAGATTTTTCCAACTCGGCTATTATTTAATTTTGAGAGCTCACACGGCACAAATAATAATAAAGGAGAAGAAATGAAGATTCGTTTTTGAATTTTGACCTTGAAGTTTTTCGTGTTTTCCAAACGTGAACGGTTGTTAGACCATTGTTGTAAGATAAAGAAAATGGCGTAGGCAGGCTGAGATCAGTTAAGTATATGAATGACCGACAGGTGCCGCCTCTGTACCATGGACTGTGAAAATGAAAATCCACGCTTTTGATTTTGTTTTTAACGTGATTTAAATACTGTTTTTGAATTAAATGTTTTTTTTGTTTGAATAACCATAATATTGTGGAAATATTTTTATGGCGCATTTTATTTTTATTTATACATTTTTAAATGAACATTATATTGTCTGTGTGTATTGGACGATTTTTGTTTTTGGAAAAATTTATTTAGTTTTCTATTGTTTAATAGACCATTGTGATGGTTTGAAATTGACAGGAAAGCGGGTTTTAAATGATTTATAAACATTTATTACCTTGCTGACAGCGGAAACTTTTTTGTTTAAATATTAAAATTGTATTACGAGCATATTATGTTTTTGTTAATTATGCAAAGTTTTGTGTAGATGTCAGATTCTGATAGATGCACCATAATTTGACAGTGAACGATCGTGGCAAAAAAATCAAATCGAAATATTTCATTTCAACTGACAGCTGACAAGCATCTTCTGAGACACATATAATTTATGGCCTACAACACGTGTGTGTTTTTTTGCTGTGATAGAACATTAGAGATATGGGAGTAGGGTTATCTTTATGAACTGCACCAAATGCAGGACTGGTAACTGGACGCGACAGTGCGACACCTTCATTTCCAAATTTGTAATGAGCGTGATCATTACCACATAGTTGCGTCATTTTCAGATATATTTTTTTCTCGTTCGCATAGCGGTGTCAAAATCAGCAGAACGCGGATGACAGCTGAACATTTTTTATTAATTTTTTATTCCTTTTTTTTTTTTTTTTGAAAAATTGATTGAAAACAAGAGCGAAAATATTAATCTTGTGCGCGAAAATTGTTAATGGTGTACTATTAATCGTTTATCCGACCATTATGGGCGATTCTAGAATTGACGGATTTGAAGAAAAAGAAAATTATGACATTAGCTTCCTTTTGCTTTTCGACTATTATGGTTTGGCCTTAAATCATATCTTGTGCAAATGATTGCAGATTTATATTGTTCTGTTTCGTCAAATTTCTATGAGTTTGCCTCACGGACGTAAAGTAGCCTAGTTCACGTTTCTAAATTTGACTGTCGGACAAATTTTCCTGCGTCCGTATCCGACTATTATGGGTAACTCAAGGCATTTACGGCACCGATGGAAACTTATGACATAACAAATTTTTTGTTCGCTTACACCCATTATAGTTGGTCCTTCATTATTCTGTCATGTCTAATTTCAAGAGAAAATAATTAAAAATTACTTCTCGAATTCTGAGTCAGTGGTGGCAACTTTAAGAACGCGATCATTTTCAACGATAAATACATAAATAAGGTTCAAGAGTAACTCCTCCGGCATGAACTCCATACTCCACACGATTGTAGATGCAATAAATTCTTTTGAAGGTCTTTGTTGTCATATTTTATTTTATATTGGCAAAACCAATCAAACCAAAAATTAGTTTCATCGTTGAAGAAGATTTTTTCGATGATATTGAATTCAAATTCGAATTTAATATTGGGACCACTAACGCACAATTTCGGTAGTAATTTTTAATAGTTTCCAAAAATTGTTCATCCGTGATCTTTAATAATGCCTGACGTTTGGACTTTGACAAATCATATTAAAAAGTTAAAGGTGCGTTTGCATTAAAATACAAAATCTTTTAAAATGCCAGTCTAGGTGTAAATGTAGGTAAGTACCTTATATTATTTTAATAATTATTGAAATGGAAGATAATTTCCTCCATTGGGTTATAGTCGGAACATAGATTTATAAATATTTTTAAGTCCACTCACCGTTAATTTCTTATTTAAGACGTCATTCCAAATAATGTTCTTAAACCATCGATGTCGTTTCACATCCTCCGCACCATTCTAAAAAGATAAGAAAACATTTATCTATTAAAAAAAAACAAAAAAATTAAAACACTTCATGGATGACTGCATAAAAAACATAATGGGGCATATTCATAGACACTGTCTAAGTTGTTTTTAAGAAAAACTCGAGTTTATCCCATCTAAATTACATTACTTAAACCAAGGCTAAGCAAAACTGTAGTTAAAAAACAACTATGAATATGTCCCAATGTGTTGTTTTTTATTATTATTATTTTTTTGTGTTTAAATACTTTATATCATCACCATCATAAGTCGACTATTTGTCACTATTAATTAATATGAGAGTGAAATCTTTCTCCTATCAAAGTGTGTATCAAAAAATTTATGTCTCAGGAGATATAATAAAAAAAAAAATTAATTAAGAAAAATTTTCCATCAAACTAATGATGTTGGGGTTTAAAAGAAAAAGTCTCATATATTTATTTTCAGAATTTTTTTCTTATAAATAAAATAAATCTTGAAAATAGTCTACATTAATGTTGTGCGTATATGAATATAAATATTATATTGTATCTATCTATGACGTACCTTCATATTACCCAGTCGCTTGGTTCTATCCTGGATAAGTAATTTCTTCACTAAGTCTTTGGCAATGGGATCCATATGACGGGGCCATTCAATTTTACCACCAAGAATTTTCTCATAAATACCAAATGGGTTGTCATCGTAGAAAGGAGGGTAACCAACCAACATTTCATAAATGAGGACACCTAAAAACAAAATATTTAAAAAGTTATTATTAAAAAAAGACTAAATATGAAACGGGCATTTATAATTTTGTATATTATATAAAAAAAATATTTATGAAATTATGAAATAAAGTGTTTTTACATGATTAATATTACAAGTAAGTTTAAAGATTTAAAAAAAAAATTAACAAACTGCGTAAGACTTGGTAACATATCTTTGGTTTTTCGCTTTTTCGAAACAGATGCCAGAAAATGATGTGCAATATTGTTAGTTAAGTTTTGTTAATATTTTTATTACCTTCTTTAGAACAACAAAAAGAACTAGCCATAATTTATGAGTGGATATATCAATGGATTTGTTGGCAACTCTATGGTAAAGAAAAATAAAGCTTTGAAAAGAGTTAGAGACAATGCCAGAAATAAGCCAAGAAAAAGTGTGCTCAACTTATTGCAGCGAGTACGAAGAACATTATGTATCGACTATCGAGAGTTGAAAGAAACACGTGCGTGTCGTGCATATATGCTGGTGATGCATAACATGTTATTCAGGAAATGCTACATGCCATAATGAATACTAAATTTAAAAACCACGTTTGAGTAAGCAAAACCGGTTTTCCGTTTATTAAATAAACGACGACTTTCTGAAGACCTAAGAAGAATTGAGTTGAGTTAGTCAACTTAATATGTATATCCAAGGTATAAGAATCGCAGTGCAAAATCATTCCGATCCCTCCAGTAGTTTGTGTTAGTTGATTAAAAAAAAGCAAAATTTTAGACATTTTGGTACTAAAAATGTTTAAGAAGAACAAAATTTCGAAAGAACTAAAGAACAACGAGGAGCTTAACGAAAGAACAGTGACTGACGTCTTATCTTGTAAATACATGGGAGAAAGTAACTGCATATATGTTCATATCAACAAAGAAAGTTCCATTTTCAGAAATAGTTCCATTTTAAGCAAAAGGGAAAGAACCGTTTCAGTTGTTGATGGGTAAAAATGATCATCGAAAACCGATGATCATCGAGCATCCCTAGTCACCAAGAAATTCCTCATCGATGTTGGTGTACACCATCAAGTAGATGACGATAGAAGATTGATTCATTGTTGTTCTTAGCTGACGATGGATACGTAAAAAGATATAAGATCCTACACTCTTGGAAGCAGGTTGTTGCTGTATTTGTCGCTGTTTTCTAGCAAAATGGGTACCGCATGAGCGCGAACAGAGATAACATATATTACTAATGTTTTGATTTATGTAGCTATATGTATTATTATTCCACCATTTATTTGAACGAAACAGTAGAAATTCTGTGACCGAAAAATGTCTTAAAATGACACATGAAGTTTGCCGCAGCATAGAAAAATAAACAACTGGAAGGCATGCCGATGTTTACTGAGGTTAACCCGGTGAACTCCATGAAGAGATTCTAAAGTGAATCGCTAAAAAAGAAGAAGAAGTAAATTTTTCATATGTTTTCAAGAATAACTTCAATACAAATTAAATAATTAAATTCAATAAAATAACACTTTTTATAATATAAAGAAGTGCTATAATGGAAAATGAATTTCACCCCCTTGATTCTACCACAACGATGACATATAGATGCATTTAAAAAAGACAATATATTTGTTCTGATAAGCAACAACCTTCAGCCATTTCTTCCATTACTTCCTCTCACATCCGGTTGAAATTCCCATCGACTCAACTTTCTTATCCATTATCGGTTAAAATCAATAGCTGACATAAGACAGCTTCTCTAATAACCAATAACCTATCCTATTCCAAACCAAAAAGTGTTTTTCATGCTATATACTGCTAATAGAAAATAAGAAATTTACGATCCCACTTCCACTTCCACTGGTGGTCTTTTTCTTACTGAATCCGATACCAATCTTCATTAAACATTTTTTTTTCCAATCACTATCATTTATTGACATATCGCTTGATATAAACGTCATCCATTCCGGAAAATCTATTATGTTTGAATTCCATTCAATAGTTCTACTCTACTACCACCTCCGTTCCCTTAACTCCATATTTGTCTTCATATAGATATATATGTAGATACATCAGCTGTTTGTAATCGTTCAGTTTTGGGTGCAGATGACTCACTTTGCAGATTTTGATTGTTTATTCTAGAAAAATTCAACAGCATCTATTAAATAATTCCACAGGCCATTAAGAATAAGTTCTATCTTCGATTATATCTTTTATTTTTTTTTTTCAAATTTAAGTACAATCACTTTGTTGAAAACAAATAAAAACAAAAGGATGATGGTACACTTCTTGTGATATATAAATATAGGTATACCAAGATACATTTTATACACCTTCTACACTATCTTCAAGATATATTTTCCTTCTGTTAGTTTTATGGATTTTCGCACATCTTCAGACTTTTCTCAAGGCTATTATAGAATTTTCTTTCAATTTAAGTATTTGCAATTTAAATTTTAAAATAGTTTTTTATTTGATTACTCATATAATATAGCTCATCGTTGTAAAAATAAAATTTAAGATTCATTCTACGCTATAAAATGTGTACCATTTCTCTTTTGAAAGATACTTTATATCATTTTTATATGTATGTTTGTATATAATTATTTTGAAGGAGAGAAGAAAAGTGTCCTGTTTATTATATTTAGTAAGCAAACAAAAATATAATGTGATAAGTGCTTAGAGATATCAAAAGATATTCCACCACTGGATAATGAACACCAATCTGTCATGATTAACTGTCAAAATTTATCACCATCATCGAGAAACATTATTTAAAAGACTTATGTGCTGTTTAGATAAATCAAAAGTGACAGAATTTGAAGAGGTAGTTCATAGTTATAAGTATACAAAATAATCCAGAATAATATAGCGAATTATAATGTATCTTTTTGTCGTTATTTGATTTGAAAAAGATTATGCAATTTATTATTTTGAGGGATTATTCTAATGACGTAAAAGGAAAGCAACAGGAAGTTTGTCTGAAATAAGAATTTTAATTTGACGTCAAAAGAAGGTCATGGAATCGATTCATATAATGTATATATAATATACCAACGGTTTATCAAGGGTGAATACGAAATATACTAAGAAAAATTATATGATTCTGAAAGAGACACAAATATGATGATATCAATTTAGTCATAATACGATTTGACAGCTCTTATTTAAGTGATAGATTTTACTTTATTGGTCCTAAACTCCCAAGGATAAGCAAAGCTAAAATGATAGCAAAAGGGGCTCAAAAGGGAAACAGGAGGCGTGCAAGTTATATGGAGACAATACAATGGATACAAAACGTTTTGCTCAGAAATAAGGAAAAAAGTATACCTACCAACAGTATAAAGTTGAAAAGCCAATTTTTCCTAATTTCTGACAAATTGTTATTGGCGTATGTTCTTCAGCTTCATACATACTTATTAATGAAAAACTTATTTTTAATATTCTTGTATTCGATAAAACCAATAATAAACAAAAACAAATTATAATGTTCTAGTAATTGAATACTCAGTATAGAAATCCGTTGTTTACAACCAGATAGCGTTGATATCACCACAGAGAATAAAAAACAATGTCAAACACAAATTTTTTATCTAGTGTTGTCTATTTGTTCGTTTTGATTTTCAGAAACCGAGCTGTCAAAACTTATTTAAGGGACATTTTCCATCAGACAGATAAAGTTATGACTTCGGAGCAGAAGTTTATCTTATTGAATGAAAATCCATATTATTCTTAATCATACTTTGGATCTTAACACAGATATTTAAAAGACATATAATTTTTTTACGAAAGCTGTTGGAAATCATAAAAAGAAAACTTAAAACTTCAAAAATAAATGTTTCATATATATGTAGGCACATAAAATTATATAAACATACCCATACCTAGATACATATACATATATTTATGTGTTTTATATTAATTATAAATTAGTTCATAATGATTAAGATTGAACAACCAATTATAAAATCGGACGTGCCAAGCAACAAAGTATTAAGTAAAATTTTTGAATTTTGAAATAGAAAATTACATTATGAGATCATCAACCCATTTCTTGCATTAATTGCCATACAGGCCAAGCCCTCTTCCTGTCATATAAATCATAATAAATTGAAAATTAAAAACAACTTCCAAGAAACATAATTATAATTTTACTTTGATATTTTTCGTTATAGTGCTCCACAAAGTCTACTTCCAATAAGACACACACTCATTTCTAAGTGACTAATTTCTTGAAAATACATTTTCCTACGCTGCTGTAATAAATTCGTAAATGAAGAAGATTCGCATATCCTCTGAGGAAAATATGTACACATCAGAATCACCTCTCTATGGTATACAAGTTGCTGCCAGACTCGACCGGACACATTTCAAATAAACACCTCCACAGATATGATTTGTGTTGGAAAAAATATAACATGATTCCAAGAAATGATTTTTTTTTTGCTTTGATTAAATAAATTTTGAAAATTGGGTTTTTATTTTTGAAAAAAAAAAACATATAAAAATTGACTCACCTAGTGCCCACCAGTCTACAGCACGATTATGTCCTTTAGATTGAATAATCTCTGGAGCCAAATATTCAGGGGTGCCGCAAAGGGTCCATGTGCGATCGCGTAGTTTCTTTGCAAATCCAAAATCAGTGATTTTTAGATGGCCATCACGATTGATGAGTAAATTCTCTGGTTTCAGGTCACGATATACGATTTGAAGTGAATGTAAATACTCTAAAGCTAAAATTATTTCGGCGGCATAAAAATTCGCTAAAAAATAAGAAAAGACAAAATTAAAAACTTTTAGAAAACTTAAACAAAAAAATAAAAAAATATTACGTATACGCCACAGTGACTTGTTTCTATTTATTATTCATGGTTCATTATTTATGTTAAATAAATCATTTTGTGTCTGTGCATCAAGACATGAGAAAAAACCTTTTTCTTTTATTTTCCAATATAATTTAACTGCCTCGCAAATTTATTTATGCAGATGCAGTGGTACAGAATAATTGCTTAGATAAAATGAATGGAATTTAAATTTGTTTTTTACATGGTTTCGAAAATTAATGAGATATATCGATTGCGGTCGTTTATTTATTTGTTTTTGGTTAGGATATTATTAAAATAATTGTACATATACATAAACTTTTAAAGAAATATTTAATGTATGACGTCATAAGATTACTTTTATATAATAGGTAGAAATATCAAATAGGACTATTCATTTGGCTTGAATTCAATTTGTGTTTAAAAGTTCTGGTTTAATAAACACTGCGATTTATGAGAGAAAGTATTTTTGAAGTTTAACAAGATGAGTGTTTCTAAGTGAAACTTATAGGTCATTGACTTAACTCATAGACTAAAATATTGTGTTTATCGACATAAACATAAATGAATCGTATATATTTTATGGAAATCTGTTTGTATGAAACAATGACAATTTGTAAGCACGAATCCCATACACCAACACTCTTAACATACGGTTATTAATATTCAATTGATTTATAGGCGGTAATATTTATCAATCACATCAAATACTGTCAATTGATGATGTTATGTATCTGTTGGTGTTTTATTTGAAATTTAAATTTTCCAATCGATTTATTTTTGTGGTTTAATATTGTTTTCTGTTTCAATTTATTTTAAATTGATATACATAACTATCATACAAAACATACTGTTAGATGACTGTAAAAGTGAAAAACAGCTTGTCGAAATAGGAGTTCCGCAAGGTAGTGTACTTGGACCAATTCTTTTTTGCCTGTATATCCAGGACTTTACTAGGGTACATCTAAGTGGACATCCAGTTATGTTTGCTGACGACATAAGCCTTTTGTATTCAACCAAATCAACTAGAGAACTAGAAAACCAAATGAACAACGATCTCAAAAACATCGAGAAATGGATGAACGTTCGAAAACTATGTGTTAACGCCCGCAAAACAAAGTATATTATTCTCAGTAAATCGAATTCGCCTCTAAAAATTTGTTATCAGGGAGTTGCTGTAGAACAAGTTAGTCAGTTCAAATACCTTGGACTTTGGATTGACTCAACGTTGGACTGGAAATACCACATCACAAAGCTATCAAATAAATTGGCATCACTAGCTGGAGTATTCGGACGAATTTGCGTACATGTTCCTGAACTCTTAAGAAAACAAATTTACTTTGCCCTATTCCATAGTCACTTGACCTACGGTATTAATGTATGGGGTACAGCAGGAAATGGTGAAATACAAACTCTTCAAATTGCTCAAAAGAAAGCACTGAAAAATATGTTTGGATTTGGCCGGTTAACGAACACCCGTTGGATTTAAAAAGAATTGCAAAATTCTTATGATCGAGGATGAAATCGAGAAGAGTATGGTGATTCACATTCACAAAATATCGCAATCAGAGGTTCATACTATTACGGAACTAACTACAAGAAGTTACCAACATAATTACGACGTGAGGAGTCGCAACAACATTCACTTTGAAAAAATAAAAACGCACAAATTTGGAAGTAGCTCCATTTTGTACCAGTAAATCAAACTTTATAATAAATACACACAGCAAAGTATAACGTATAATACCAAACATTTTAAGCATCATGTAAAATCCTTATTACTTAAGTAAATACAGCTCTTAATAGCAGCAACATTAATTTATAGTTTCGTCTCCATTTTGCTTATTATATGTTCTTCAATATGTATCATTTCTTTCCTTTTGTTTGTTTAATTTTGGTTGCACTTTCCAAATAATTTTTTGCACTCAATTTTTTTTAAACTCTTTTAAATTAAAAATATTAAAAACTTCAAAGCTAATTATTTTAATATATATGTATAGTCTCTAACGAGATTTATCTCATAAGGCAGATTAAATAAATAAATAAATAAATAAAAACATAATTTTGACAAATTAAAAATATTTTCTTCAGCCCAGCCCAAATAAAAATGAATAATAAAATCTCGTAAGCAATTGGTGGTAGCACCTTTAAGTTGACATGTTGATTGACATTATAGTATGAATAGTTCAATAAAACAATAATAAAAAAAATAAATAGTATGGTCTGTTACCGATCTTCCAACCTCTCCCCCTTTGATACGTACAAAGAATTGTAGTCTATCCAAATAAGGCAAAGAGAAAAATGGAGGCAGAACAAAACAGCATACTTAAAGGCGCTTAGAAAAATGCTAATACTCTAAATACGTTTGATAAACAAACATCACATCTCGTACTGTGACGTCAGTAGTCATAAGCGGTGGAATGCGTAGTGCATACGATATCGAAGACGGAGAAAATCTAATATGCGTGGTGTGCTTGTAGAAAGTTTTTCATAATAAAATTGGATTAAAGCTCAGCACCACTAATAAGGAGACTGATGATAGGGCTTTGCACTCCTTGAAATAGCTATGTATATCTCCAGCCAACATAAAAACGAATAATAAGTTGTTGTTTTTGTTTAAATTGACGGAATAAAGAAAGGTCAAGTAGTGAAATAAATAAAATGAATAATACAATAAAACAATATTAATAAAAATATTTTTGTTAGGGCCTCTCTTACATATGTAAATCTGAGCGGCATTACAAGACTGACTGACCAATCGTTATGATGAACATCCGCTTAGTTCGGAAAAAAAATCTTTGTGTAAAAATGAACCGCTATTCATTAGACACTACTTGATTAAATTCATTAACAAGAACAAGAGATATTCAGCTACAGAACTGATTTAAAAATATAATTTTTGAGAGACTGCTGGTAACCTAAAAGTTAATTCCCATTATTTTGATTAAATGGTATTTAATCAGCATACAGAAAAATTATTTCGTTAAAATTTAATTTTTAAAATTGAAATTAATATTAAGGAATTTTATTTTTCTAATTAAAGGATTTTTTTCCTTCAATTTGTAGGTACACGTAATAATTTTAAATAACAACAAATAATTAAATAAAATACATACCCGATTGACTACTAAAACGTCCAGCATTTCTTAAATATGAAAATAACTCCCCTCCGCACACATACTCAAATAACATATATAAACAGCAATCGTCCTTTGTTGACCACTGTCTGAAAAATTTATTAAATTACTACAATGTATAATAAAATGAATAAAAATATTTCTCATTTTGATACTAATAAATCAATATGATGTAAATTCAAAATAATACTCACAAACTTATAACAAACGGATGGTTGATCTCTGATAGAATATTCTTTTCATTTTTAACATGTTCGATTTGTTTGAGACGAATCACATCAGCCATTGCAAGGACCTTCATCGCAGAGTACGTGTCTGTTTGTTTGTCCTTGCATAGACATACTCTTCCGAATGTGCCAGTTCCTGCAAAATAATACAAAAAATACAAAATGATGGATGAATAACTTTAGCATGTTGAGTGAAAATCTTTAATACAAAACAAAGTATCTATAAGATATTTCATACAGATGAAGACAAATTAGAATTTAAAAATTTACTTTTTATCTTTTTCAAATCATTGCGATGATGGTTCTTCTCTGACGTGCGAAAAGATTAACATGGTTGTGAAAATAATTCTGCTGTATTTTTCTTTTTCTTCTCTATTTAATGAGAAAAAAAACACAACATCAAGTTCAAAGAGTCGTTAGGTGTTTTGAAATAATACGTCTAATATACATTTAAGTTAAATTGACATTAAGTTGATATAAACGGAAATACATTTATTTATATCTACATACATTGCTTGTAGTTGCTTCCAAATAAATAGAACATGAAGGGGTTCTTGACTTTGTAATGAGTTAGATGTTTTCATCAAGTTTTCATCTTGAAAACATGAATCGTTTAATGGGGATTTTATTTTAAGAACTCAAATCACGAAAATACAAAGAGGCACGTTTTCATGTTTGATTCTAATTAAATAAATAAACTGACCCTTTAGTTGGCAAATGAGTTGTCTAATTGGGGTTGTTGGAACGATTTTTGTTGGTGTTTGATATTCAAATGGTCAAAAGTTCACTGATGGGACTTCAAATTCAGTCCCCATATAAATCTTTTTTTATTGAATTCAAATCGCAGCGGCTTTTACTTGAAGTAAGTCTTTTTTAAAAAGGTATAACGATTCTGATTGAGCAAATTAAAGTTCGTGATGAGGTTACAAAAACTAGCTAATGTTTACTTTACAGTTAAGATCGAATTTTTAGTTTACAGTTAAGGAAAAGAGTCAAAGAACGATATTATAGTGTTTTTGAAACTTCTAAGTTAGGTACAGAAAAAAACTGCAAAAAGAAGGTAAGGAAGAAGATTAGCCAAACATCATAACACGCAAAAATCGGAGGCTCTGATGCTCTAGTATTTTTGTTGCAAAATCCGAGCGAATTTCTTGAATACTAAAACGATCTCATAAAAGATCTAGGTAATTTATTTCTTCGTTGAAAGAATTAAAGAAGGTAAAAGTAATAAATCAAAGAGTACGGAGAACATCCTTTAGGGAGTTATGTCTCCACCAACTGTTGAAAAACTGTGAAAAGCCAACATTAACAAGCATTTAACTTTTATAGAATAGGTGGAATATTTATCAAATTTATATAAACGATGCTCAGTGCCAACTTCTTTAAATAATTCTTTATATGATGCAACGTTATTATAATAAAGCACTTTAAAGTGAAAAGTTTCCCAGGCTTTTCTTCCAATATACCTACCCACATATAAAAGCGATAAAGGCATTCCATCGGAAACCCCAAGATCCGATGACATATGGTGTACCGGAAAATTATAAATAAATATTAGCGAGCAAGTCAAAATAAAGGCGAAATAGGATCCGTTGAGGAAGAGTCTTGAGCCCCTTGATTTTTGATTATCTAATTACGTAAGATACTAAAATTACGCGTTTGAAAGTAAATCAGTTGTTCTGAAGATAAAGCCATCATTAGTGAATATAACCCATCCTTTATCAAATGCAAATAATCTACTTGAATCCAATTTACGTCAAGTTGGGATACCGGACTTTTTCTTGGCCCCATAGGTATCTTTCCAAGAATGAGTCGTTGAAGTAATAGAGTTACGGTTATTTAGCAAAAACATTTATTTAAATTTTTGTCACCGTACTGTTAGTATAATGTCCAGTTTCACAAAAAAAAACATTTAAAACCATTTTATTTATCGAACTGATAAAATGTATCGGCATTTTAAGTTTATATCTGTTGCACCAATATTATGTGGTAAATTTTAAATAAAAAGGAAAATATATAACAACCCTGGATCTATTGGAATAAATAAAAAGAGAACATCATTCTGTCTTATATTTTGAATTAATTTTAATTTTAGTTTTTGAATGCCAAATGTCTTTTTTTGTAAAGACACTTAAAATTTATTTGGAACAAAATGGGACTTTAGTTTATTGGCCCTTCAAAACTGAAATTGGTTGGTGCAATAGAAAAGTGCCATTTTAAGATTTAACAAACGAACAAATATTTAAAAGTGTTCTGTTAAATAAAAGAGATTCTTTTTTATTTTATTAGTCGATATCGATCGCCATTATAACTAAATTTTATCATTTAATAAATATTTGACATCAATTACATATCAATTAGACTTATCTGATAAAAATGTATCGTGTTCATGAACTTAAAAGTATGGGTTATGAAGTTCATAAGAATTTAATTGGCTTATTTTTATTCTATTGGCAAACAATTCACTCACAGTAATTGAAGTATGTTACCATAATTTTGTCTGTTTACCTTTAATATAAGCGATAATGATAAATGATAGTTTCTTGTATTCTTAAAGTTTGATCAAAAAGTAAATTTCTATTTTCACAAGGTACCTACTCATTTTAATACAAATCTAATTAAAAATTCATCTAACAACATACATATTTACATATAGAAAACGATCAACTCGCCCACGATGTTTAAAAAATTATCTAAACGCAATTAGTGTCTTCAATTAACATCACCATGACTCAAAATTTAGTTTGGTTAAATCAACAATGATATAAATAAACATTTTTAATGCAACCATTAGTTTTTAATTTATATAAGTTTTAAAAGTTACTCATACATATGTATGTACCTAGTGAAAAATAATCATAATTAAGTTTGAAATTATTTCTCCCGAGAGAAATGCAATATTTCGAGATTAATAAATTTTCTTTTATAAAATTTACTCGTAAACGATATTTTTATTATACACGCGCCTTTTACGAAATGTTTACATCAAAGAATTTTAATTGATAAAAAAAAATTATGGACAAAATGATTTTATAAGACAAAAATTTTCGCTATACATCATCAAAACAATGAATGGTAGTTTTCTAAAACGAAAAAAAAAATAAAACAGTTTACGACCTCGATCATTTTTGAAACATAATGTTGAAAAAATATTGCGAATTAAAATTGAACATATTCAATTATTTCTTCGGAACTCAACAAAATTAAGGCGCATTTTTTTTGTGTATACATATATTCTTGGGTGAGGTGATGTTTCCTGCGAAATCTGAGTCCAAATTTGAGTTTTTCGCTCATGTGATTATATTTTTCCGTCTGTCAGTGGTTGTTGAGTGAAATCAATGTTTTGATCATTTGGGTGTAAACAAAATGTAACAAAATCTTCTTCAAAAAATGTTGTTTGTTTTAATTTTGTGGATTTCCCCTGAATTTTGTTATTTTTACAAAATTAATTTGCATGAAAGTGTCGTTTTGCAAATTCAAAAAAAAAATGTTTTTGAATAATCAAATATACATTATGTATACACAACCTGTGTGTGTAAACAAAAAAAAGGTATTTACGTGTTAATTTTCAAAAGAATATTGTTTTTTATTTGTAATTAAAACCGATTTCTGAGAATTAGCTCAATAAAAAGATTTATTTTGCTGTGATGTAGGCATTTTTATTGTACATAAAAGGTGGGTAGATAATAGAAAAATAATTGGAAAATGTATATTATATCAACAAAATTTATTATTGTTGTATAGGGAGGTGAACATTTAACTCTATAATTAATGTTGCTGTTTGCTTCAAACACATTTAAATATATACTGAGTTGTTAAATCTAAAATAACATCTTTTTTACTGCAGGAACAAAAATAAATATATATAGTTGACAATTTCCAGCCATTGATGTATCGAGAACTTGCTGTGCATAAAGTCTCTGAACCACTTTCAGATAAAATACACACTGAAGTGAATACTGAAAAGTGGCAGCTCTGCATCTCATCATTCAGTGAGGCGGATCAGGAGCCTTTTATAGTTTTAGATCAACAAATGGCACGAATATAGGAAAGATTGATTGTATAAACAACAAGCTCGCAGTTGCTGAATCAATATTATATCACACATTTATCTCTTCCAATTCAAAAAGGTATTCAATATTATCAGTGAACGTGTGCACTTCACAATTCCATAAAGGATTTCAGCTGAAAACAAGAGTTTTGCTAAAATCGATCCCTGTGGAATATCACGCAATATCGAAAGGAATTCAAAAGCCTAGCCAGATTGAAATAATGTTTATTCATATGTTCTCAAGAACAAATATAAATCTAGCTCGTAAAAGGCGTTTTTCTTTTTTCGGTCAGAGCAGAGCAGTCCTGAGTTGTCAAAAATAAAGGTGTGTTTCTTTTTTCGCACAGAGCGTTCAGATCATGACATTTGTATTTCTTTTTTCGTTCAGAGATGGTTCAGATCATGTTTAGAGAGCGCTCTATTAGCTCAGGATAAATTGACGGATCATTCTGAGTGGATTGCAGAATAATTATCAAAACAATTGAAATGGCGGATGATGCTAGCCATTTTGGTGCTAGATTTGATTATTAATTATTTAATAAAATACAATTTTGACGTTGTGTGTGAAAGGGTCAGAATGAATGTCAATTTATGACAGCTGAGTGCTCGAGTGTGTTTCAAAAATAAATCTGAACGCTCAAACATTGTATATACATTTCTATAGTATTTTCATGCTGAATAATCACCGCCTGGCCATTTTAAGAAACTTGTGAATAACACATTTTTAGGTTCGTGCATTTACTAGTTTCCTATTCTGTTACCCTGACAACAGTCGTTAACATATATGATTTTTATTTTGTTTACGATTCTTATCAGGGAAATATGGATTTTAGAGCCAATAAAATACATTAGATATTATTAATTTGTTTCGTAGACGACTTTTGTTAGGGTAACAGAATAAACACTTAGTAAATGTAAGAACCTCCAAATGTGCAGTTCACAACTTTCTTTAGATGGCGCTGCTCCATGGTTGGTACTATAGAAATTTATATACAATGGCTCAAACGTCAGGCCAAGTTCAGTTCAGAGAACGCTCAGAGCATGCTCTGAACGATCGGACTCTGTTCAGATTTCTGTTCTGAACGAAAAAAGAAAAACGCCTAACGTTTTCGGTGTCCGCGGACCGTGAGTGTAAGCGGATAACTGAAACAAATTTTCACTTAAGCGAACCTCGGATAACTGAAACAAAAATTTCAGCTAAGCGTACCTTACAGATGAACATTGATATTGAATAATCTTCAGATTACATATCTAAACTCTGTAAGAAATTTTGTTTGTAAGCGTATAAAACACAACAAAAGCATGAAAAATAAACAGATGTACTTTTCTACCATCACATCAACAATTTAAGAATCCAAATAGTATACTTAAAGAAGAAGAAATATACAACAGAAAATATAACGAAACAAAATGAATAAATACGTTTCTTTGTACGTTTTAGCACAAACATAAATCATGCCAACAATCATATTCAATCAGAGAAAAATACCTCCTTTTTGGAAATACACACTTTTATACTGAAACAGTGTTTTCCTTTTAAACACACACGTGTACAAAAGATATTTCTAAGACTTAGCAACTAAGCAGAAAAGCAACTCATATAGAAAAATCATTTCTACCATGTGAAAGTAATTAGCATACTTATAATCCAAAATGCACAAAATTAGAAACAGCAACTAGCAATATTGCTCAGAAATTGCATGTGTGATGTGTAGACGTCATAAGTATACGTAATTTTATTGCTGATGGATTAATTGATGTGGATAACGATCTGATAGCCACCGAGATGTATAATCAATGGAAATATACGTACATCCCCATTCGGTCGCCACCGTGCAGGCCGGTCCAGTCGCGCCTCCGGCTTCGATAATTATATGCATGGATTGTGTTATGTTTACGTCCAGTCCAATTTGAATATGACCCACTGAAGAGGAACTGCATGCATCATGCAACAAATGCTCATCAGAACGCAGTCATTATTAATGGAATGGAAATATTGAATTGTAGATACTTAATAATATTCAATTTACTTTTTTTGCAAAAGTTTCGAAAGAAAATGGGAACAATTGACTTTAATATTTTTTTACTTTCTTTCTTTATGAGAAAATGCGTTTCGTTTTAAGTGAAAACGGATAATGTGTCTAATGGAAGCATTTGCTTAACGATGATGTGCCTTACCATTCAAATAGAGGAAACAATTATTACAATAATGAGAATAGGAAGGGTTCTTTTGTTTTTCTTCAATTAGTTCTTCTTATTTTTTGTTTTTGTATTATACTTTGAATCTGTTAAACATTTTAGTCAAATGGATTTCTTGAACTAAATTTAGAATTAAGGTGGTTCTTTTGTCCTTGGATGTTGGACTACTTATGGGAAAACTAACAAATGTCACGAAGTTCATTATTTGGAACATGGTCGAGGGTTGGTTTTTATATTCCACCTACTATACAACAATACGATGATGTATAAGTTGTGTGTGCTAAAGTAGATATGTCTATAGAATATGGGTGTTTTTTTTTTATTATATTTCTAACGACCTCATTTTGTGGTCAAAAATAAACTATATAAGTTCATAGAAACTGGTCTCATGTGGTATCCGATGCGTCCAAGTGTATATCTTTACAAAGAGTTGTGTTGTTCACAAGGGTGCTTGGAAAATGTTTTGTTGTTTGTTGCTGAAGTGTTTGTAACTCTTTTTAAACCAGAAATTTATGAAAAGGAATTTTGTATGCACGAATATGCTTAAATAATTGGTACATTGTTAATAAATGTATGGAATTTAATATTTTTAGGTTTAGTATGGAAACACAAATTTTATTTGTGCTTTCTAGTGATTAGTGACATTGTGCTCTGATTTATAAAATTTTCTGACTCTACAAAGAAAATTGTGGCCTTATTTTTGATACATGGTGAAGGGTCTTCCTTGATCTCTCGTCTGGTTTCCAGAATACAATAGAAACTACGAGGAAATTTAAACTCTTGTTGATGGGATTAAGTTTAACGAAGCAAATATAGAGTTTGATTTTGTAAATTAGGTATGTTGTTTACAGGTCTGTCAAGCCTAAGCTAGAAACTAGACATAATCAATATTTTAAAATAGGGTTAAGTAATAATAATGTGTTTATTTCGTGCCAATGTATGCCCCAAATTTTAGTTAAGTCATATGAATTCAATCACTTTGAAACGCACTTTAACATTATTTCCGTAAATAGAAATTTAATTCTGAACTTCCAATTCAAATTACCATGTGGAAACTGTGAATGGCCATAACCGGAACGTAAAAATGCTTGTGGTGGAAACAAAACTTTTAGGAAAACTCGTTTTGGTACCTGCCATATAACTTTTTTTTGTGAGCGTATCGGAATCCCGCTTTTTTAAAATCCCGTTTTTGAAAAATTCCGAAAAATTGTTTTAAAATCCCGTTTACTAAATTATTGGATTTTTAAAAATCTCGTCTTCTAAAATCCTGTTTGTTCAAAATCAAGCTCTATTATAATCCCGCTTTTTTAAATCCCGCCAAATCCTACCAATCGGGATTATGAGAGAAGGGATCGGAATTATACAAAAAAACAGAATTATAAAAAGCGGGATTTCTAAAAAGGGATTTAAGAAACGGAAATATAGAAATCGGGATATCGAACCCAACCCTTTTTTTTAATTTATAGATTCTCGATAACCACTGATCTTAAAAAAGTCTTACCTACCTAATGAAATTTAGCTGGCGATTTAAAATAAAATTGCTTACTAATTTTCTTTTTACTTAAAAATTAGGTTTAGTTTAAAAAAAAATTGCTAAAAGATTTTTGTTAAAAATTTTTTTTTAAAAAATGTAAACGGATTTTTATAAAACTTGGTTTAAAGATATTGAGTTTGGAAAATCTGCATACTTATTTCAAAAAATTATTAAAAAAAAAAAAAAAAGTTTTTAAAAAACTGGTCCGACGATTATGAAATTTTTATTGTCATAATTTTATATATAACGAATAATTTTTTTGTGCACTTTGATTTCGGTTTGAATCTTTATTAGATAGAGATTTCTAATAAAATTTTATATTATTTGTTCGTTTTTTTTTTTTTTTTGTCATGCTGAATAAACTTATCACAAGAGCAAGTTTGTAAGGCCCAGTCTTGCCCTTTTTTTATTTGTTTGGGAAGAAAAACTTCTGCATTACTGAACGCACCTTGTCGCATCTTCATCTTGTTGGACCTATACATGAAACGACTTAAGATTTTAATGGGGTTTCAAAATATTCGAATCAAAGACTTTATTTTTATTATTAAAAAAATAATTGGTTTTAAATTGAAATTTAATAACTGTGACTTAAATTTAAATAGGTTACCTCTATCTATGATTCATTAAAAACTATGTAGGCTTGTAAATTTATTATCTACGAGTAATTTATAGGATACATCTGTATCTTTAATCGAAAATTCCCCATATATTAGTAAATTTATTTCCATAAACCAAACCATCTGTATCCCAAATATGATCACAGGCTCTTTCATCACTGAAAGACCACACGTTTTATTTATTGCCATTTTAATCACAAACCAATGAGCATTTCCAATTTTAATTGGCAATTATATCTTACACAGCAAAATACTAATCTTTACAAATTATTATGTGTAACAGTTGAATAGCCTTCTTAATTTATTCGTTAAACATAGATCCTGTTTAAGATGCTTAAGGGTCTTAAAGAAATGCTATAGGCATTAAGGAAAGTGTAAATTCACTTATGATGTTTATATAAAATATATATTATTTAAATGCCATACACTTATGGGTTAACCCAAACAATCAATAAACCGCTTACCATACCTTTCTATTTGCACTCAAACACTTGATGTGAACACCACACAACAGAAGAAAAAAAAAGAAGAAGCCAAACGAAATATTAATAATTTTTAACCGGTTGGTTTTGAGGGACAAGTGAATTAAGTTGAACAGTGATGCCATATCTTTAGTTTAAAGTGACACAATGTATTATTTTGTTATTTTTGTTTGTGTTCCATAAACAACTTAATTAAAGTGCGTGATTGGGTCAAAGATTCATTAAAATGATGCGAAGAAACATAGGTTAGTACATACAGACAAATGGTTAAAAAAACTGACATTATGTGCTTTAAGAAGGATTTTTCTCGATAGAGAATTTTTTATTTAAATTTTTTTCAATTTTTTTAATTTTATTTGCCATGTTTCGGCGTCAAGTGATTAGCCAGCTCAGTAAAATTTTACATGTTAATCCCAACAAAAACCAGAAGTGTGTAAAAATAAGTCAGCAATTAGAAGTGAACATAAAGTGGATATGAATCATTTAACTGTTGAAATGTATATGGCGCAGCAAGTGGAATGGAGAAAAATATTCTTCACTTAATTTTTGGTTGCACTGCTATGGTAAATTTTGGAAGTTGAATTCAAGTTCTTTGAAGTGTGTCTGTCACCCAATATTTAAAATAAATATTTGTATGCCCAATTTGTTTAAGTTCCGGAAGTAAAACTTTGGTGCTGTTTTTTAGCGAAACCGTGAACATCTGTTTAGAAAAATATTGCTGTCAACCTTGTTTGACACTTCCTCTATCGAACAGCATGTAAAGTGTGTAAATCAGTTAAGTGATTGCTGAAATACAGACGGATTAAGATTCGTCTTTTGAAAGGCTTAACTTCCGGTAAATTTTTAAATTTTAAATTTAACCTTTCCGGTTCGGATTTCCGGTAAATTCAATTTGTTTTGGTGCTTGTCTCTGATAAGCATATTTTTCTTCACACCATTAGCAACGCCGTCTGTACGTCATCATTAAAAATGAGTTAAAAGTAAACATAGCCGTTTTATTGTTTGCTGCGTAAGGACTTCACGCCGAAACACGGCTATTAACAATCGATGGCTTTACACAGTAAGATATAATCAGCCCTATCGAGCTATCCGTTCGGAAGGAAAAATTCTCCGATTTCCTTCGTATTAAATATATTTGTTGAGTCTAAAATAATTTTTTTTAAATTTTGTTTTTGTTATTTCAGTATTAAAATAGAGTGAACGGATTTTAATGAAAATAAGCTCAAGATATTAAAATATTAACCCTTAAAAAAAAAAACGATTTCTTTGAAAATGTTGGAAAATGTAATAAAATTTCAAATTATTGTTATTATTAAATATTTCAGATTATTATTATCAGGAAACTTGCCACCAGAGCGGGTTAGTGCGACTCGAGTGAGTAAAGCTTCCGGTTTTTTTGTGCTTAAACGCTGTAGGTCAATATTAATTTATTTCACAAAGTAATTTCATGACCGGTGAAGATTTTAAGAGTTATACAATATATACAATACATGCCTTACATCATATGGCTAATTGTCCACTAGTCTTGTAAGACTATCACAATTGCATTGTTTCCTGCTCAAGTGTGCTTTACGGTAAGAAAGTCAGTGAACGTTAACTTGAAATTCAGTGATATATTCTTAATCTTTTTTTATTTTCAATCGTTTAAACTGACTCAAGAGTTTCACATAATTGTTTGTATTGTAAGAGAAACAACATGTTATAATAAATTTATATAAAAAAAACAATATTTTGTCATAAGTTTGATATTATTTCTTTAATTTGATAGCATTTAACTAGCTAAGCACACATGTAATGATGTAACTAGCACTTAATAAATATTTACATACAACAAATTAATATTCACTTCTATTTTAAGCCACTGCTCAATATGTCAATTGTAATTTGTTTGTTATTGTTTTTTTTTTTTTTTGAAATGCACTTAGTTTTAAATGAATGGTCTAATGAATGTAATTAATAAAAACTTAATTAATTTTAAGTAGAAATTTAACTGCTCCTCATCTATTATATATTAATTCCTATTACCTAATAATTAACTGTTTTTCATGAAATAAATCAACTTTTATATTTTATGAAAAAATAAAACAAGTTCAGTAAAAAGATAATTGGCAACACTATTACAACATACTGTATCAGCTATGATGAGAAAAAGTGAAAACTTAAAAATATGAAGACATAATTGAAATTAAATAAAGAAAAAAAGTAAGCGACCATTGATTTTTCTTTACATAACTTTCCCACATTTAGCCGTAACATGAGTGACTGGATCTGATGGTGGACACTTAACAGATTGACGGGACTAGAAGAATTATCACTCAAGAGACTTATCGAAATAAGAAAGTTGATTTTCAAGTCATACAAATGAATGTGAACCACAAGCAGAGTGGCAGGCTGGGAGATACTTCAACACAAAAGGGATACAAATCAAAGATGTTCCACGAATAATCATTAAATTAAATGCTTTCTCGTTCCTCTTTTTTTTGAGTCATTTCTACAGGAGTGATTCCTCTGGTTTTAATTAGGTTATTGGATAAATATAAATCTTTTAGTGGGTTTGTTATTTTACGTATCTTTTTCTCCACTTTATGATGTAAACTAATTTTGTGAATCATCACAGATCCTCTATAAACACCTTACAAAGGTGTGAGAAAATGACGAGGTGGGATAAGGATTTATATTTTGCCGGACGGGTGTACACACAACACACTACACAGGTACGGGTTCATGTTGCCATGTTAAACCAATTTGTCTAATTGGCTAAATGGTATTATTAAGTTTAACGTTATGAAAATAACAAAGTGGTATTGTGTTTGACGGTTTAAATTTTTGTATACTCAAGCTGAAATTTCTTGGATATGAAACCAAGGAAAGCAAATTAGATTTTATAGTTTTGTGATTCATTTGGATGGTCTATGTAACTATTTTTCATTTTTTAAGATAAAGAGTTGATGAAATTCACCATGACAAAAAAAGATGATAATAAAGTTCTTAAAATAAAAATTTTAATGTTGTTACAGTATCGTTATTAAACATAACCAAAGATATTGTTCTTTTAATGCCTAGTTGCACAGAAATAAACTTAAAATAATGTTTTGTTATCCAAATATTTATATCTGTTGCAAGAATGACAGACATAATTTTTTCTGGTCAATTTGTAGACAAAATTCTGGTCAATTTGTAGAAAATTTCAAGTTGAAATTTCACTTGAAATTGGTTGGTGCAAGAGAATAATTTTATTTTTAGATTTAACAACATAATAAATATTTGAAAATTCTGGGAGCAAAACAAAGAGAATTAATTAATTAAAATATATAAACTGTGTATAGTTTAAATTGGCAAACAAATTGAACGCTTTCGTCGATTATTCTTAATACATTTTCGACCAAAATCTGCTTTTGATAAAAGATCCACATCTCACATCTCACACATCTTTTACGTTTCACTAGTAATTGCACTAAGTAACCTGATGGTTTACCCAATTCTTTATTATTTATGTTAGATTTGACTTGCTTTAGTCACGATTTGGGGCAAACTTTAAAATAAAGTTCTTGTATATCTGTCAAAATAGAAAATGTCAAAAATGACAGTTCACTAACTTGGGGCAGTTGCTCAATTTTTTAACCCAGAATAAATCAATATCTTATTTTTCTTTAAAAACAAACAATACCTAAGTTGAAGTTAACCGTCTTAAATTAAATCAAAGCGAATGAATATCGTCAATATTTGGTAAATAAGTAATGAAATGACAGCTGTCAACTGTTAGTATCGATATAATGTAAGCCTTTCGCACATGACTTAAATATTATGAAAAAATAGAAAAAAATAATGGCGCAAAATTATAGTCCATTTAACTCCAAACTAAATCAAATTTAGTTTGACACTAGTCTAAAATTACATTTTTGGCAATTATAGACAAGTTAAACTACACTTTATCTTTAAAGACTTGCATCAAAATTAAAATCATGAAAACCCTATTTTAATTTTGATAGTGTCACACTTTCTTCTCTCTGACTCCTGTCAACTTGTCATTTTCTATAAAACAAAAAAAAACTTGCAAAATGTTTTCGGAGGACGAAGATTTTTGATTGTTTGAAGATTTTCAATTGTTTGAATTTTAGGAAGCTCAAGGAGTATAAAACAGGATGCTCAAGGAGTATAAAACACGAAGCTCAAGATGTATAAAACACGAGATGATGGATTTTCAACTTTATTTTATTTCTATTATTATTTATTACCACCATTTAATTTACATATATGATTTAAGTTCTAAATTGAAAAAAGTAAGAACCATTTTCTTGGACAGCGGCAAACTCTTCTATAGCCATCTTTAATTCCATCAAGGTCTTCTTCATGGGCTGTTTTAAGTCTTCGAATCTCCACTTCATGAGTTTTCCTCAAATTATTTATAAACTCTTCCAGATGGTTTGCTAATGTAAAACACATGTAACGCATCATTTTCATTTTTCAGTCGTGTCTCCACTGATGCAAGGTGATCTTCTAGAACTTCAATTTGTTTTCTGTAAAAATTAATAAAAGTTTTGCATGAGAAATTTATTTTCTATTTACATACATATTTACCTAAAAGATTTTTCTATTATTTCGATCTCTTTTTCATAGTTTGCTTTTATTGTTGACACTAAATCCTCCAGACGCAGTTTTTCCAGCTCTAATCGCTTAACGTCTGCTTGTATTTCAACTAACAATACCGGTGTATTGAAAATAAACAGGCTGATGACATTTGACGACAGATATAAAAGTGTGTTTGCTTTGTTTTCTTAGCGAACTGTCACTGTTTAAGGCGTGTTCCGCACAAATAATTTAGAGAAATGTTTTTAACCCCACACTAGTTGTCAGTACATCAGAAAGAGTCTATAATTACTTTAAAGTTAGAGAACTGTTTCAAAGTTAAAATTAAGTTAAGAAGTGTGGCGTTAATTCCTTAAACTTAGGCTGACTATAATTTTGCGCCAATAGTTTTAAAACGGTTGCATGATGTAATAGTATGAAATACGAGTTTCTAATCAGCCAACTTGATGTAACGGAGAGCATACTTTTTTTTCAATGTGCACTACATTAATCAAGTAAATCTACAGAATTAGTGCTTTAAAATTGAGATGAAAGATTATGGAGACATGAAGTCATGATGGCTAATTTTTGCCGGTACGAAGACGCGTGAGTTCAAGACAAACCATTGAAAAAATCAAATAAAATGGTTTCCATCAAATATGATATGACGAACCGTTAGCCCGTTAGAGTGCGTTGAAATTTCAACATATTTTCCCATTTCTGTAAAAAAACAAACAAAACAAACCGTTAAAAAATCATATGTAAAAACAAATTGTTTTCTTACAGAAAAGGGACATTATGTTAAAATTTCAACGCACTCTAACGAGCTAAAGGAACGCTAGAGAATTAAGCAATATAAATGAATTTTGTGGGAAATATAATGGTCTTTCATTTGGTAGTTGGTGAAATTTCAATTAAGACGCATAGTTTCTAAGATGTTAGCAAAAAATCCGAAAAAAGTGCGAAAATTCTGCGGTTTTTCGCTGATATCTCAAAATGCACCAGGAAATTTTGTTGGATTTCTTCAGATTCGGATCCAGCGACCCTTAAAACATAGACGTAAAACTACCCTTTGACTGGACTATATCTTTTGTCACAAAATCTTAAAATCTCTGAAATTTTTAAACTGATTGAATTTCTTCTATCGTTTTTCTTCTAATAGAATTTTTCTCGCGAAATGTATTCAAAAATTTTAATTTCCAATCAACTTATTTAACCATAGACCGTCTAGGTTTTTTTCATTATATTCATCTATAAACGTCTGTGCCTCCCACGCGCCATGATTATTGTTTCAAAACACACGACAAAATACCAACACACACTCTTATTTCGACTAAAACCATCAAACCATTGCGAATGAGGTAGAAAATTAGTATTTCCTATTTATTTTATATTTTCTTTAAAAAATAAAATAATTTTTTTTTTTTTTTTTAATTAAAAAGAAAAATAACAAAACACCCGCTCCGCTACCACCGCACCACCGTTATCTTGCGTTGGTTGTCTTGCAATATTTTGGCCGCAGAAAATTCACCCAAAATAAATATAAATAAATGTTTAGTTGGTTATAGTTTGTATTTTTAATTTTTTTTGTGAGCCACAGTGATGGACTTGTGTACATACGTATTTTATACATTGTACCTCTACATTTTTTTTTATTTTCAATTTATTATTGGCTTCACATTGGAAATAAATTGAAAAGCACTTGAGATTGAGGAAACCCCTGTCATGTTTTGGTTTTGGGGTTACAAAGAGCATTTTTCAATTAACTCAATCATGTTTCGAGATTGAAAACAAAATATCGAAGCTTTTTTTCTTCCGGTGATTTGTTTGTAAATGAGAAACGTGTAACTTACGTGACGTACAATCGTAAAAATATATAAAAAAGAAACTTTGTAGCATTAATTGGATTTGCAACTATCAAATTAGTATAAAATTAAAAGATGTGACGTTTGATATCGTGTACATCCGTTTTTAATCAAGTTCAAATAAATATTTTAAATTGATAGTAATACATAATTTTGTATAGTTACTGTATGTCCTCGATAAAGGTTACCTTTGATACACGCACTATTAAGTAAATTTAACACCCAATTTTCTAGTTACAGAATCTTCGATTTATAGAACGATATAAGAAATAAGTTGAATACGCAAAGTTCTAAATAAAAATTCGATTAATAGAGAAATTTGACTTAAAGAAGTTCGAGTTATGGAAGTTCGACTGTATAAGGCAAGTAATGCATTCGTGACAAAAAATTGAGATAACAATCAAACGTGACATGATGCTAGAGAAGACGAAAAAAGTGGGTCCGGAATTTCTATCTGTCTGTCTGTCTGTCAGTCTGGTTGTATAAGTAACTACAGCCTAAACGGCTAAACCGATTAGCTTCAAATTTGGTATGTAGGGTTCATAAACGGTTCCCTAGAGGAGAAATTGAAATTTTTTGTTCTAGCTTAAAAAACAACGGGACCTGCCATACAACCGTAAATGAAAATTAATTTTTTCTTGAAAAAAATACGATTGATTTTGATAAAATTTCACATGAGTGTTTTGTTGACAGCGATAAAGTCTTTCATCGTGTTTACCCAGCCATGCTTTCACAGAAAAGTATGAGGTTTTGAAGAATCGACATCAGTCAGCGTTTTAAAATATCAAACAATAATCAGCCATTACTCAGGAAGGAAAACAACAACAACAAAACAAGCAATAAAAAAGGTAAGTTTTCATCATCAACGATTTCTGAAAACACACTCAGAATCTTACGGATGAAGTTGTATAACCAAAACCTCAAAATGTTGACAGAAATAGGCATTCAAATTTATAAAGGCACCTCCAATTCAGACTTCGCTTCTGTCATTTTCGTTTCTGCCATTAGGGAACTGAAAAATCAAATTTCTTCTCTCCAAAAGCAAATTACCCTATAGTCAAAAAAAGCCGAAGTTCTTATCATTCGAGAATTTCTTTTTATGTCTTAGAACAATCATCGAATAGTCAAATCGCAGAAGTCATAAATCGCCATTATATCAATGATTAATCTTTCAAAGCAATATTTTGTATGGACATTAGAGCCACAATTGAACCTCAAGTATATGGACAGATTTTATGTCGGGACTTGAGCCTGCATCCGTACACAATTGCACAATTTGAATGCATAGGTATTCCAAATGAAGTATAAATTTATAATGTGCATTTTTTATTCACGATCAAAGTTCGTTTTTTAAGATCACTAACCTTTCAAAATTTTACATACCAAAATACTGTCAATCTAAAAAAAAAATCACAACCAATTTAACTTAATTAAAACCGAACATCATTGATCGTTTTGTTAAACCAAAATGGTTGTCAAATAAGATTAACTGCGATTTAGTTCTCATCCACACTTCTTATTTTATAATTACTGCTATTATTAATTCAAATTCACAACAGTTCCACCACATTATTAAAAATTAAAAAAAAAAACAAAGCTAAACACCCATCAAGTGTGACAAAAATGGCCATAATGCTTGTGAGACATCCCGCTGTTTCTGGCTTCATCGATCCGATCATGACTCCACATTTATTTATATGGAAAGTTAATTGCACTAATTTTATCAATTTCATTTTATACTGTCACTTGTTAAATGAATATGGCTTATTGTACAGAAATACAGAGCCATCAGACATCCAGTAAGTTAGTGCGCGGTGACAATAAAACTTGTTTAATGGAGAAATCAAATTAATAAAAAAGTGGTAAATGTCAATCTATCAGAATCACTTAAAGATTTCATTTATGTTTGAATGAAGAAGGAAATAAACGGAAAATTAGAGCAAAGTAAAAGTTGGATATCTTTATTCCAAGAAACAATAAAAGAAAAGTTGATGGCTGCCTGTTTGTGGGGAACACAAATAATTTTATGGGGAATTATAAATGGAATGCAAAATTTGAGTTTTTTTTTTTTTAAGAAAACATATGGAACCACACCGCATGTACTTGCATGTGCTAGACATAAAAATAAGTGAGGAAATCTGTTTAATAACAATTTTTTTAATTTTTTGATTGGATTGAGAAATTGTATAAATTTTAAGCAGGAGTGGATACATGATTAAAATTGATACACACTTTATTTCTTTAGAAAAATTCAACCAGAAATTAGACAGTAGATAGCTCGATGTCTGTCTGGATATGCAAATTATTTTCTCAGGCGGACTGCTAAGTTTTGATTACTGCGCAAATTTCGGGTTCCGAACGCAAATTTCAAACGCAAAAAAAATTGATTTGTGTTCCAAACGTGAATATAAAATGAAAATTTCGAGTTCCAAACGCGAATCTTAAACGTGAATCTAAAACGCAAAAAATATGAATTTTGGATGGCAAACTAAAATTTTAAACGCATAAAAAAGTGAATTTCGGGTTCCAAACGCGAACCTTAAATGAAAACTTCGGGTTCCGAACGTGAAGTTTTAGATAGCGCATCCTTTTAAATGAATTTTTAAATTACACAGCTTGTTTTTTAAATCTTCCTGGGCCGCTGCTTCACTGAGTCGACAGTCGTTGGGCTCCTGATAGTTAAACCAAGCTACCCACTCCTACTACGAGTCTCATAACACTCACCCATACCATCACACACATATCCAAGCTTCGCACAATATTCCACCACCTACAAAAAAAAGTTCCGCCCCTACCACACCCCCTAAAGCTCCACCTCCAAAAAGGACACGTTTAGAGAAGATATTTTGTAAAAAAATTAAACATTGCACTTTTTATGGTATCTTGATAACTATATGTTATTATAGTAACAGTTAAGCGATAACTTTGGTATTCCAAAATAATAAGAAATTTATTTCAAAGAAGAACAAATATAGAAAAAAAAAAACCGTCTAATTTACGGGGAAGACAATTAAATTTTTTTTTTAAATATTTAAAATTTTTACCGATTTTTTTATATCGATAACATTTTATATGAGTGCTTTGTTGGTAAAGAGTCGATGAATTTTCCAGTCGCTAAGACGAAAGTAATTTGACAAAAGAGCAAATTCGTGCGACGCAGTCGTGTTCCCTATTTTTATTTTGAAACGAAGTTGTTTCTACGAAAAGTATAAAGCGAACGTTGCACGGTCAGTCAAACGACGTCAGTCATCGTACACATAGAATCTGTCATCAGGCAAAACCAAAAGTGTTTTGATTTTTCGTCAAACAAAATGCACGCATCCAACTTTATTTTCACAAATACTCTCTTATAGATTGATGTCAAATGACTGATAGTGTAAGGTTCTCTTTGAAACAAAAACTACTTTGGAATAAAAAACTAATTTGAAGTTTATATTATTTCTTTATCTTTAAACATTGAGACACGACTGGGTTGCATTACATTGATCTTGAAAATTTCAAATAAATTATACTGAAATAAAAATATAAAATAAAAGAATATTAAAAGTTTTAAATTTATAAATGTTTTTAAAAAAATTAAAAATTAATCAAAGTATGCAAGCAAAAAAAATGGAAATGTAGACTAATAAATCATTATTGGACTTATCCATTCAAAGATAAGAAACGTTAAAGAATGTTATTAATTTAAATATTTTACTGGCAGCAATAAATAATGCACGAATAATAACAAAAAAAATCGCAATGCATTAATAATATTCTTCCAACCAACTCAAACATCGTTCAATCAATAATTACACATCTCTACTTTTACAAAATGTTTTTTTATCACCCTGAAGTTAATTTTATTATGAAAACAATCATTTTGAAAGCACAACAAAAACGCACATCTGCGTCTGGATTTGATTGCAATTACGCAAATCTTAGTATAACGTCATTCCAATAATTATATTATTTTTACTTGAAACTCTTTTTAGTTTTTTCCTTGCGTCATGTCATTATATGCACCTCTCGTGTAATATCCTTGAATACAAACAAAATCAGTTTATTAATCAAGACTATTTTTTTTTGTGAAACGCATTTACGTAGTAAATTTCACGTAACTGTCAGATACAATAATAAAATTGTGGTTTGTTTTGTTTAAAATCTGTGGTTGCGGCCGGGCGGCCGGTGCGCGATGTAAAATCCACCATAACAATCGTGAAAGTGAAAATATATACGATATTTATTTTACTTAAATTTTTGTACGCAGCAACATTTCCGCAAGTTTGTATATTTATTTACAAAATAAAGTTTTCAATTGTTTAATTAAAATTTAAATTTGTAAAAATAAACTCAAGTTAGTGGACAAACGAGTTCAAGGCAACGCTCATCGTTGCATTATTGATTACATCAATAAATTCAAAAATAAAATTATAACAATCGAGATAGGTTTGAAGCCGTCACAATCATGTAAACAATAATTATTGCAAATAGGTCGTAAAATGTTGCTGAAAGATGCAATGCACGTAGTACAGGTGCTATAAATTGTTGTGTTTATATATTTAACTCTTTTTGCTTGGATAAATCACGCAAAAGAACAAATTTTAACGAATCAATGAACTTTCCGGATATCAGGTTGCACTGTTTCTTATCTCGACCTTGATATTCAACCGCTTTATGGTTTTTGTCCTCCTTTGTATAAAAAAAAAAACAAATAAATTCACTTCCTTTGTACGCATTTAAATTTTTTAATTTAAATAAACATAACAATTTGGATGAACATGTTTCGGAAACTAAATTTCAAATTGAAAAACAACTAGTTGACACAACATAACGCCCACGCTATAAAAAAATTTATACACAAAATACAGAAATTCAGCTCAGACGTGCGTGCTGTCTGATTTTATTTTTAATGCAAAATAACATTAATCTTGACATATCTATATGAATAACATTGTTCTGTTTTTTATATAAAAAATACGTATGTAAATATATAAGAATATTTTAATATATATCACTCTTCTTTGTAGTGCGAAAAGTTTAAGGAACCATCAAGTCTTGAAAAACGTAGACATTTTATTTTTTTGTAACAATAGGATATTTTTAAATGTCTGCACATATTTTGTAATAAAATTCGTAATTCGCTGAATGATTTGTGGTAAACACTAAAAATTTAAAAGAATTATTAATTTGTTGTTGATGTGTAGGTTGGATAAAGAAAACAAAATGTTTTGATCGGTATGGTTTTATTAATCAACTAAAAAAAACTTCCTATTTGAAATAAAATTAAAATCACTTTGATCAATATTGCAATTAAATTTATAAGAGAACTAGCTGACACGGCAGACGTTTTTTCTTTATTTTCCGAATTTTATTAAATACAGTCAGTATGTATCCTGATTTAGATTAAGAAAATGTTATTGGTGATATAAAAATTATATACAGGAATTATTATTTTCGTAAATATATCCACCACATCGCTACCTATTGGATCCAAATTTTGTCAACACTTTCTTTTTTAATTATAATACATAGTAAGTTAACCGATCCAGCTTTGCACTGGATATCACCATTGAGTATATATACATAGAAAAATCAAGTGTAAGTTTCAAACTTTGCTCGTAGGATGTCGTTACTATCGACTTGTTTTTTGTTTACTCTCTTGTAGCAATTTTTCTTGAGTTAAAAGGCAAAAAAAATTAAGAAACACAAATATTTAATTCGGTTGGTTACAGGGAATTATTGCAATAATAATTAATCGATATGTTAATTTAGCGACATCTACTTCGGTGAGTTTGAAACCATCTTGATTCCTCTAAGTGTATAAACATAATGATATCACTAACTATCTGCTATAGAAGGGTGACCGAAAAATGTCCTTAATTTATTTTATTTTTTAGCCCCACTGAAGAAGCTTCACTTCAAAAAAACACAGAACTCAGTCCAGGCGGACGTTGTTTCTTTCTCTCCTCTTTTTGGAAAGAGGAGATAGTTAAACAAAAATTCGAACAATTTTTTTTTCAAAATTGTATCAGCCCTGTTAATAAAAAAACACTATCCGCTCCTTAACTCATGAGTTACTAAACACACTGAATCAGTATTTCTCCTTTGTTATCTTCTCTCTCTCTTAATTTGCCAAATGAATACACTGACTTGATATGTGAAAAGAGAGCGTATTGTGAGAATGTTCTCTGGAAAGGGAACATTTACAGAAATTCATATCATAAAGTTATTCTGCCGATTTCGGTTAAAGTTATTTCGTATTTATTTCATCATTTGAACATAAAACACATTTATTAATAGAAAATACGAGTTATGCGGTGTGTAAGCGTTAACTCATTGTTGTGTTTATTAATTAGGGATATGTATTTAAGTATATTTTTTGTTTATAAAATTTTATTCTCTTCTTTATAATAATTTTGAAAACAAAAATTATACTTAAATACATAAAATGTAAAAAACTGTTTTTTTTCAAAAATTATTCACGAAAACAGCATAACTTAAAAAGAAGAACAGATTTATAGCTTTCGAAAAAAATATATCATGTTATTGTTGGTTTAATTTTTTTTGTAAATAATTTTTTTTTCTTTTTTATTAAGTCATGTTTTTTTCTTAATTTGTCCCTCGCAGTCAAAATCTGCAATTATCATCTTCCGCATGATTGCACCCCATGTTTGTTGTTTGTTTAATTTTTTGTTGTTGTTTTGGATGAACTACATTACTACTACATTACATCTAACAAAGCTTAAAATCTATTATGATATTAAATTTTCCATCACTTTATTCTCCGTGTAGCGCTGACAATATGGTGAACAATGTAAGGACTTAAGCTCCAGTGACGTCAAAATTCCATTGGAATGACTTATTTCGATGATCGTGTAGTACTAACATTAAACTTAAAAAAAAAAATAAAATGCACTCCTGGGTCGCACGAACTTGCTCTTGTAGCAAACTATGGGACTACAAATATTTAAATTAAATTCTGAAGAAAGTTAGAAAAATATCAAAAAGTGGACTAAAGTTGTATGGCAGCTATCATTAAACGGTTGTTAAGCAAAAAACTGTGAATGCCATCTTATGCTAAATGTGAAATTTAAAATAAATACTGAATTTAAAAGGAATCGGCTCAGCCGTTATCAAGTTATGGCCAAATTAGTAAGAACCGTTTACATGCAGCAAGACTACTACAAATATAGCGTATACCAAGCTTTATCAAAATCGTTAGAGCCGTTTTCGAGCACATTTCAAAAAACTAAAACCATTATATGGCAGCCCTTATAGCAGGGCTAAAACAAAAATTCAAATTTGACCTCTAGAAAATTATCAAAAAGTGCTATACCCGAAGATTGAAGTAAATCTTTCAAACCGTTTAGGCTGTAGCTCAATGAACAGACATCCGCACAGACGGCATGACGAAACCTACTTTTTTTGTAAATGTATTACTTTGTTCTACTATATTTGAACAGCACTGTACGATTATTTATAACATTGTTTCGTTTTAAACAATTAAAAAAATCCATTATGAATTAATCGATTTCAAAATTGTTCAGGTACCAATAAATTATCCACACTGCACCTACAATATATTCCTAGAATTGCATTAAATATTTTAGTGCAGTGACCTTTGTACATTTTATCACCCCATAACTCTACAATCAATAAATATTAATATTTCAATAAAAAAAACAACACTCATTCATATCCTTTGTTTTTTGTTTGATTATTTGATTAATAATTTTTATGAAAAAATTCTTAATTGATATAAAAGCAATGGCCCCTTGACTTCCAAAACCAATATACGAGTACATCATTTTTGCTTTAAAAAAAAAAGGAAAAATAAAAATAAAATGGAAACATAAATTCCCGTGCAGATGGATAGCATCTGGAAGTATATTGCTAATGGCTTTGGCCGGGTGAACTACTTAAAGTGTGTTTATTGTGAATTGATTTTAAAAATGTTTATCTAGACTTTGAGCAAAACTCATTTGTGGTATGAAGAAAAAAAGAAGTCTGTTATTATTAATTATACTTTTTTTTTGAAAGAATAAAAAAAAACGATGACTTTTTAAGTCTGACTATGATGAATCATATAATTCGAAATTTTGTATACATAATCTGCACATGCCTTCAAAAAGATTCTGATGGATGTTATTTTTAGGAAAATATTTGCTTTGAAAATTGAGGTGTTTAACACTTATAATGTTTCTACGAAAAATTCAAGTCCTTTTTTTTTTAATTTGGAGCATTAAGTTCAATATTTTTATAATGTATTTTAAAGAATACTTTTTTTTGTCAAAAATATTAAAACATTTTTTTTTTAATTTTTCTTTTGAAAACACTCAAATTTAAATTGTTGTTTTCGAACTTTTCCATTAACCCAGATAAGCTAAAGAATATTACCAGATTAAGCAATCAGGAAATTGCTGAAAATGTCACAGATTAATATAAAAATAACAATGTCACTTTGTGGGTTTCTATTTATGAGATAATTCTGAATCATCACTGTTCGTTGAGTAGAATAGGGCTATCAACTGAAGTATTGGTAAACGTTTGTTAAAAAATTACTTAAACCACATTTTTGTTGATTATATTAGTTAATTCTATCGATGACTATCATCAGGATCTATAGTTCATTAATAAACGATGTTTTTTTTTTAAATTAAATAATAACTCGTATAAATCCTAGTTAAAATAAAATCACCAACAAATAATTAATTGGACATTTTTGTTTCAAAAATTAAAAAAAAAATTACGAATAAATACATTTTTAAAAATTTGAAAATTTACGAGTTGTTTAAGGAATTATTGAATACACGCGATGCTTGATTATATTATTTAAATAAATGAAATTATGTTGAGCTTTTGTAAAGAAAAGAAGTATTAGCAATAATTTGCACTCAAATTCAGCAAAATATATATAAGAAAAAATTTTATAAATAAGAATAAAAAGTGTCAACCCTGTTTTTTTTTCAATACAATTAGAATAACTTGATAGGAGATACCGATGCGCATTGGTGTTTAAATTTTAAAATGATAAGAATTTTTTGCAGTTCGATTATTACGCGGTTTAATTTTTTTAACGGATGATTTAAAGTAGTTATTTTTTCAGAACAATGTTTATAGTAATGTTGAATCTTTGCGGTAAAATTGAGGTCTAATTTGTAATTTTATGGATGAATTTTATAATTGAGAAACGGAGATGTTTTAACTTGATTTGGTGGACAGGGTTTTGTTTAAAAACTACACTTAACCTACTGTCTCTTGATCTCGATATGCAAAAATCCCAGTAGAAACTTCATGGAATAAGAATTAGTAGAATGGCTCAAAAATAAGCATTCATTAGTAGCATATAAGAGGTTCTTGCTTTGAATAAAGTGGCCAGAGTAACTTTGACGATGGCAATGCAACAACAATAAATACCATTTCTATTGTTGTTGTAATGTTCAAGCTTAGCTATATACGCAAAGCCGTCATGAACAGCTTAATTTTCTTGCTTTATACACATCACAGCAGTCAAAGAGTGCGGAATTTTCAGTCACAATTAGCCTCGATCTTTTAGAAACTATATTGACCTCAAACTTAAAACAAACGCAATGTCCGCCGAAAATCCCACCATTCAAACTCAATCTCATATTATAATATTTTACCCCAATGGAATGTATTTTTTTTGTTTACCAAATAAGAGCAACTATCTAACACCTGCTTTGTAACAATGCAACTTTTGCAATGAAAAAGTTCACTTATAGTTCAACATTCCATCCAATTATCTGGCCACGCGTTGGACACAAATACAAAAAAAAAATCCTAATCCAATTTCCATAGAAACAATCTATCTACAAGGTCGTCCATTCAAATTGATATCCATTTCCCTGTTCCAAAAAGTTAACGCTTACAAAATGTACTGCATTCATTCCGCAGCCAATGAACCTTTCAAATTGGCTAACATGTAAATCGTGACCATATAACAACATTTTAGTTCCCAAATCTAAACCTCTTTCAGTGGCATCACAAATTGCAATTGTGAGCTCTAGCAAGGTGGCGCAGCTACTTGTTTGTAGGGGGAAAACGGAAAATAGTTGATGGCCTTGATGTAGGAACTGCCGGTATGACTAATAAACCAGACCCCGGCACTGCACCCAATAGAATGTATATAGTTATGTAAACATTGTATCTAATACTGTGAGCTAGTGATTTTTGTTTTTGTTTTTGTTTTGTCGATAGAGATTACCAAACGACCCGATACCTGTTGAGAGTTAAACAAATTTTTGTATCTGCAAATGAGAAATTGGAAAATTCTTTCCTCAGATCGAAAGTCAACAAAAATCGCTGAATGTCCGAATATGTTTCATATTTTTATTTTGAAAAGCGATTTTCACACTCATTTTTCTTATGTTGATTTAAGGCATTTGGACTCGTTAAATATCTATGAAATGCAATCAAAATATTTACGGCATCAGGAATTAATTATTCAAAAAAAAAAAAAAACAGTCGTGTAATGTGTTGTTAGTGAATAATGAAAATAATTCCAGGAATGTCCAAATTGTACTTGTTAATTAAGTTTATTTTCTTGTGTTGAAAAGTATAAAATGTTTATTTTTTATGTTTATTTATTGTATTGTGTCAGAAGTTTTTGAAATAAAATATTAAAAACAAATTTTTTTTTTTAAACAAAAAACTGTAAATATTAAATTTTAAAATAAAAGACAATAGCAAATAGCGGTTAATAATTTAATTCGTTTGCGTTTAAGCAATATTACATTCAAGCTAAAAAATCGTTGAAAAAAAACCAAGAAAAAATGGTGGGTGAAAACAACATATCTGTGAATGTGTTGAATTTTTAATAAAAAGAAAGCCTTATTTTTTCAGCACTCTTCCCACGAGAGCACAAAACAAACACTTTTAACATTGTTTTATATTTTAAATTTTCATTTAAATGACGTTATCAAAGTTTATATTACATTTTAAATATAACAGTTCTTGATAATCGGATACCGATCGCATCAAAACGTCCAAAGTAAAATGAAATTTTTATCAAAAGTAAGCGTATAACATCCCTGGCTCTAATGAGACCAACAATGTTGCCACTTTAGAAGAAAATCATAGTAAAATTGACGTAAGAAATGTACTGAAAAAAAAATTACAAAACTATAATTTTTACTGTAATTTAATGCGATATTAATTTCGAACATTAAAATAAATTTCATTTTGCATTAATTATCGGCACTTTCATTCGTCTCAATTTCTTTTAATTTGACTTGGTTTTATGTTATTTTCAATCCTGCATTATTCCTTTCTATTAAAAGATGCTTTTGAAGTTTATATGGAACAAAATTAAGTTAAATATGTAATTTATAGATTGAAAAATACAGGAGATGAGAAATTTAAAAATTCTTGGGGGATGCTGTTCACAATGCAATTATTCTATTATTTCAAAATTAACTCAACGAAGTCATCGATGTTCAAGTGGCAAAGAATCTAAATGGCACAAATCATTTAAAAATCTTTTAGAGCTGACCGCTGGCTGACATAAAAAAACTATCGTATCAGACTAATACACATTGATGGATACCTATAAATTTTCGACATACTAAATCAGTGCTAGAGTACCTCAAGGAACGAAGTTAGGACTTTTATTTTTTATTCACACTTCAAAATTTGTATCTTAGCATTGTGGCAGCTCCTTTAATCTGCAAAAATTGGGGTACAGGATACCAAAACATAACGTCGCTAATTTGACCGTATGCGAGGTTTAGGTCTTAAGATCAAAAGCATGCATGATGCGTCAATCAGAGGACTGATAGAATCATGCAATGGAAGACTCACATGTTTTGTTTTTTATAAAAAGAAAATACAACTCAGCACAGACGACTTGTACCTGTAAGTATAGAGAATATGGCAATAAGGATCTACAAGAGGACACTTCACTCAACATTAAGTCTGTTACTTCCAAGTCCTCTTGGTTTTACGATATAAATGCCTGCAAAAACATTTCTTCCAGGACTTAGAAGAACTATGAAGTTCTATGAAATAGCCTGTCTGAATACTCAAGGAATCACAATGGGTCTACATTCATATAAGTGTGGCGGGAACAATCGTCAGGCCGCTTCCAAAAGACATTCGTTCGTCCATCACCAATTTAAATTAAAAAAAAACGTTAACCCTAATCAAAATAACTCAACATCTTGAAACATCATTTACTATATGAAAGTGATATTAATATGATTTTTCTAAACATCAAGAGAACCTGGTATTATTTTTCGTACAAAACAATTATTGAAAAGTATCATTTTTACCGCAATATGTTACGACTTCACTTAGGTAAAGTGCTTCTATTAATTTTAAAAGAACAAACAAACAAAAAGTATCTTTAAGTAGTTTCATTAAAAAAGTGTTGCGTCAGTCAAAAAGAAAAAAAACTTCCCTCTTAAAAGCAAAATCAAGTAGGTAAAGTACGCATTTTCCTTTCCTTTTGCAACATCCATTTTACTTATGTGAAACCATTTTAATTCAATTACACAAGATTCTCTTAAAAAAGAAGCCACATATCCATCTGTGCTGATGCAACATGCGTTTTCGACTATCTTCTGACGTCATTTACGAAATTGGCATTTTGAAATATTGAACAAAAATAAAAATAATAAACTGACGTTAATACACAGCAAGTGGCACAAGCATTATGTAGCACCACACAAATATTATATGAGCGCCCACATATTATTTGTGTGATCATCATTATCTTCATTGAAGCACACACACTCAGCCACAAACGAAAGTGATGAATTATTTCATTTTGCACTCAATAAAAATAATTTTATTAAAAAAAAAAATAAAATATTAATAGCTAGTAGTTTTTTTTTTGCTTCATCGGAGATCCACATACCTACAAAATTTGTGGCAGACATAGTGACGTTTATAAAAATGTATTATTGGGGACAAGGAAACAAGACAACAATGGAGGAGTGTTGGCGGTGACTTCGATTGTTACTTTGACTCCAAACGAGGACATCGATAGATAAATATAAACTCGATTTGATGCAAAACCATCTGCAGGGAGTAATCGGGCGAAAAGAACTTTCATAATCAAAACCTGATGGGACACCATACCGCCCGGTGTGGATGGAAGAACATCTATCTTTTTTAATATTATCTTTTTCTTTCGAATAAACATATAATAATCGTAGAGAATGTAATGCAGTATAGGTTGGATGAGGTTGTGGAGGCGAATTATTTATTAATAGACTTATCTCAAAGAAATTGTGACATGAATTGTTAAATGGAACGAACGATGACACTGATTTATGTATGTGCCTCTTTGTGCAGTTAGTATAGAGTTGATGGTGTATCCAAAAATTTTAATGTATAGTCAACAACAGAGCCAGGCAGGTTAGTTACATGTTACATCATTTCTTTGTGGGTTATGGACATTGGTTGACGAAAATAAAGGAACGGTTTTTGTTTTTAAATATTTCAATGGTTTAAACGTATTTTCATGGAAGGATGTGAAGGATTTCGAATGCGAATTAGATGGGAGAGTGAGAAGCTTAAGTTAGTCATGGCAAACTAACCTTGACCTACGAACTGAAAGGACCTAGAGTTTTTTATTATTAAAAAAATTATTATAAAAATACGTTTTTCAGTCAAGGCATAATAGTGTTACATTGTGTACGTATCAAACGTATGACATCTTCCATTTCACAGATCAGCTTGTAACCTTAGGTTTCACACTCACATAACCTACCCACTCCATTTGTTTGAATATCATCCACCTTCAACATCGTTTAGCATTCCCAACCGAACACAGTTAACTATTGTATCATTTGCCTAGAACAATATTACTTCCCTATGGCTTAGTATGTGTCAGATTACCAGGCCGCCGAGGTCTGGGTTCGAGCCCTGAGTACACCTTATGATTTTTTTTCAGGGGCACTGTCTCTTGCGAGGAAGTGACAGATCCTCCAAGAGAATCATTGTCATTGAAAGTGCGTTTTACTTTAGTCGTTCGGATTCGACAAAAAATTGTTCGTACCCTCCAATCCGTGGTTATTCGGAGTTGTCAGCGCCAACAAAATTATTTGATTTATTTTATTCTACAATAGTTCTTGCACCCAAACACAGTCATCTAGTATCAACTCACCATCCACTCCTTGCATAGAACGACAACCATAGCCATCTCTATTGTACTATTAGATTTGTTTTATTTTCCTCACATCAGAGTGCATTTGCAGAAAAAATAATAAAATCATGCGAAGTGGATTTCAGCATTTCTAACGTTATTATAAAACATAGATGGTTCCAGTGAGACTTTTCCCTCTCACTTCACTGTATTTTGGGTTTGGCAAAAAAATGAGAAATCGTATAGAACGAATATTATTGTTCTGAAATCCTGATTTTGTTTTCGACAAAATCATAAAATAAATTATCGGTCAACTCTGTTTACCAAAAGACGAAGTGGGTTTCAGAGAAAATTTATTTCACTCTCATTCTTACTTCACACTTTCTTTTGGGAAGAAATGTGAACGATTAGAGAATAAGCTTTCAGCCAAACTTTGCTTATAGGCGATTAAGTTGATTTCCGTTATTCACCTCGTTCTGAATGGTCCTAAGGAACTGGTTTATTTTTATTTTCCAACTCATTTGTCCTTGCATTAATAACGAAAACCAGTAATCTATTTTCCTCTTCTTTGAGCCTTGACGCCCAAAAAATTTAAGTTTAAAAAGTTTTTTGTAGAAAATCTACCTGCACGCCCTATCAACCCAATGTATCGGTCCTCCTTTCTTCCTATCCTTATATTTGAATGTGTGAAAAAAAAAAAAACTGAAGAAACTCAACCCATTTCAAACGACCGATGTGTACCATTAAATTCTACAGAAATACAGCGATGCAAAAATTTGTGAGCACAGTGGGAATAGTACTCTCGATCTTCGATAAATATAGAGATATGTGTCCAAACCCAAGAAAAATTTCGAGAAACATTGTTTAATAAATCATTTCCGAAACAGTTCATAATAGTTTTTTAAATAAAGTTTCTTTTTTAAATCTTTTGATTGAAATCTTTTTATATGTAATGACTAATTTTTAAATCTTTTTCTTATTGGAATTGTTTACTAACACGACATTTCAAACCTTACAATCTCGTATTTACAATGCAAATATAGAATTTCATTGATCTTTTCTGTGAAACACCGCTTTTAATGATATATCAATCGAATACAATCACGATAAGTAAATGTCACTTTCAACATCAACATGACTCATTTAAACTATCCACTGGATAATAAATGCCAGATAATAACACTTGTTCTCGTTATACAATTAAAAATCATTATAGAAACCACATTTTGAGGTATTAAATACCAATTACTGTACAGTTTTAGTGTCGTTAGCTGAAATAATTGAATGAATTAAACTAATAATAACGTAAATTATATGCTCGTTGGGGTTAACATATTATTAACAAACAAAAATTCAGCCGCAAGCATCACAGTTGGAAACAAAGAAATTGCGAAAAAAATGTCACAGAATATCAACACCATCACTTTGGTCTGCCTGTTCAAATAATGTAAATTACTTTTCCCAGACTTTTGACGTTTTGCTTTGGTCATTTGATTGATGACTCGTTCGTCCGTTTCTTCATGGTAGACCATACATAAATGATGATACTCCAAAGTTGTGCATTGTTTTGTTATGCAAAATGAAATAAAAAGCACATTGATGTGAATTGTCAGTACAACGCGGTGAATGTTATTAGTTGTCATTAATCAAAAGTGGTCCATCACTATAGTGAACCCAACAAAATTCATTCAACAAACTGAGATGATATAATCAACGTAATTATACATTAGAATAGATGGATAGCGGGTGATGTCCCATGTAATTGCATTTGGAAAACAAATCAATTAAGTTAGTACACAATATTGATTCAATTATATTTAAGGGTAAATACACAGAAATGTAAGTAGACAGTGGAGTGAGAAAACATTCGACTGAAATTGGATGAAATTCATTATAATTGATGATTGGTTGCATAATTTAGTCGTTTGAATGAAACCAGTTATAAGAAAACCAGGGACAGATTTTATTTTGATTTTTGCTTTGCAAGGCTGTCAATTTGATTCTTCGGAATTTTCGAAAACAAAATAAAATATTTACAGAATTTAAGATTTTAGAAATACGTATGTATACAGAGAATTTTGTTTAATAGCCATAGAAATAATGACCACATTCCTCATCCTTGCAGTTTTAAACTCCTGTTGCTTCAAAATAATATGCCCGGACCTTTTTTTAATTTTTATTCTGTGGTGGTCGGAACAGTACGAGTGGACTATCACTCTACCGCACTAATGGCTGAACGCAGCAGCAGTAAAAACAAATTTACCATCATTGAATGATCCCATTTCAAATGGACTGAATTCTCGGTTGCTTTTCTGGCATCTCGCATCTGGTACTGGCTTTCGTAATTTAGCTTCGCACTCATCAATACTTTTGATAATTTATTCTTTGTCTCTTCGTAAAATATTTATTATTATTAATTACGCTTAATACTTTTGTCTTATTCTTAAGTTCGGTTACGATTATTAAATTATACTGGTATTTTGTTGATGATATACATACAAGTTTTAATGGTATAGAACATGGTTTTTAATTCTGGTGCGACTTGCTCGAGGTGACACTAGTTGCAACTGAAGATTCAAGAAGAAGTCCAGGCTGTTGTATGAACCAAGAAGTCAACAAAATTCTAGGTTTAAAAATTACGTTAGCTTCTATATATACCGATAATTATCTTTTTAAAAGCTTCACTACTTTTTATAACGTTTTATATTCTAAAAATTCTGCTTTCCTTTATTAAAACAGCAAACAACTTTTTTATAAAGAATTTTCTAAAATTAACGGTTTTTGAATTCTAAAAAAATGAAGTGCACGACTGGGTCGCACGAACTTGCTCTTGCAGCAAAATATGGGACTGCAAAAAAAAATAATGTACTAAGTTATGTTGAAAGGCGAAAACTATCAAAAAATGAACTAAACGTCAGATCAAGTTATAAAGCTAATAAAACAGAGTATTGGCTTTCAAAAAAGATATAATAATTGACTGTAGGTATTACCGTTATTTTTTAATGATTTTGTTCCCTTTTTTTTACTTTTTTCATTAAACTGGCCCTCCCGCTCGAACGGGGGGAGATAGACCGCCCCCTCCCAGAGTAAAAATGCTTGTATTTGTCCTTTCTACAAAAATCACTTATCAATTTTCGGAGCCAAAGTTATCGTACTCTCCCCGGTTTCTCTATCATCGTAATGTCTGGTTTGATTAAAATCTGGATTTTTTTTTTACTCGAAACCAATACTTGCCCTATTGAGCAAGTAAAAAAATTGAAGGTGTAGCACATTATTCCAAAAGAAACCATTTTCTTTTTTATTTACTCAAGTTTGCGATAAGATTAATTATTTTAAACCTAAAATAACTCCAGGAACAAACGATATGTTATAATTTTAAGAAGACGAAATGAATTTAAATTAAACACAAAATAGATTTTCAAATTAAAGTGCTATCCTATGAAAAAATTGTTGTTTCTTGGATCCAAAATTTAATAAAACTCTTTAAGTCATCTACGTAAATTGTATAGGAAAACTTCATCATTACTCTATACATTCAACCTCAGATTTATGAAATACGCCAAAATTAAAAATGAGGAACCGCTGTAAGCATTTCTCATTCTTAAAATGCAAACATTCATCGCACCCACCTGTTTTTGTATTACAATGAAAACCACAGACAAAAATTCATGTTGCCTCCAAATTTTTCAATCTAAATTCGAAATTCTATAAATAAACCCGTCATCCAATTGGGTCATGGAAATCACAAACACACACATCACGCTATGTACTCCCCCAAAACAATAAACAAAAACAATTATTTTTGTACTCATCATCAGAACCCCCTTTTCCTTCCTTCCCTTTTTCCACTTACCAACTGTTTTTATTATTTGAAAATCATCCAAATGATACTGTCGAACGCCCTTAGCTGTCTCTACACTGCTGCTATCTGTGTTACTCTCGCTGCTGTCTTCATCTGTCTCGTTGCCATCATCGACCTCTACCTCTTCATCATCTTCATCGTCTTCGTCAACTTCATCTTCAGATTGTTCTTCATCGTCATTTTCAGCATCTTCCTCTTCGACTTCGGCATCTTCTTCACTGTAATCTGATTCCAGAGGATCTGAGGACTCACTGGAACCTATGCTACTTCCGCCGCCACCGCCACCACCGTTACGTAGTGAACTAACGGTAAGTGTCAGGGATGTATCTGTATTATTAGATTTGCCACTGGTACTAGTAGTTGAGGACATCATTGGACGTAAACGGGAGCAGGTTGTTGTCGACATGATTGGTTCAGTTTGCCGGAAGGATCTGCCATAGAAAAAAAAAAATTATGAGATATTAATTGAAAAATCTAAATATAAAGTGGTATAGGTGGGTGATTGTTTGTTTCTTCTCTTCTTTTATCTATTAATTTTCAATTTACTCGTAGATGTCACGTAAACTAGTTTTTTTTTAATATCCTAGTATAATTGCACTCTTTCGTGTTGCTCTAGCTGTTTTCAACCTTGCACTAGTAACCTCAAATAAGTTTTGTATAGAAAGGTGGTAATTTATGATGCGGGATAGGGTGCCAATAACACGGATAGAAAGGGTGGAACAATATGCGCCTCTAATCTTAGACACACGTAATGATATTTAACATGAAATTGACAGGTCGAAAGCAGGAACTTGAACAGTATTGAAAACAAGTAAAGTCCATTTACAATCTTTATGCTTATTCGAAAAACACGTTATTGAATTTTCGCCTGAGCCAGAAATCTTCTTGGATTTGTGCAAAAAACAAAAGTTTTGAGATAATCAATCATGACATTACGATAATAGCGAAGACGAAAAAAGTATTTCCGACAACAAAATTTCACAAGTGTAATTTTACAAGAAAATTCGATTAACGGTATATTATAATCTGAACTATCTCGAAGTTGAAGCAATTTGAAGGAATTCAATACAGAAATTAAAATAATAATTTTTGTTAAGATTTAAATATTTAAAAAAAAAACTTCTTTTGTTAATTCAATATTTCCAAAACCTGTCAACGGACTTTTCTGAAATTTAGTTTTAATGTTTGTTATACCTTAAGTTCAAAAAATTTGCTTTCTTTTTAAATTTTTTTCTAAAAATTATTTAAAAAATCAATTTTTTCGAACGATTTTTTTTTTGTAAATAAAATTGATTGCGTACTTTGATCGTATATCCTGTTTCTAATTTAATATATTTAAAATTTTCAAAAACAAATTCATCTGACAGTTACGTTATTTTAATTGTTTTTTGGGTTAAACCTTCAGGTAACTTGCCACAAGAGCAAGTTTGTGCGACCCAGTTGTGCCTTTTATTTATTTTTGTCCTAGAACGTTAAAATGAATTTCACCAGGCTCCACGATCATCATGCAACGCAGCCAAGTTTAAAAGTCTTTGAGGACACAAAAATGCCGTTGCAATTAATTCATGCAGTTAAAAAACAAGCCACAAAAATATTTTTCCGACAACAGCAATTATGAAAATATTATCAAATAGTGTTCAATTTTTTCCTGCACAACATACTGTATTATGTACTATCGATAACACAATTTTCATTTCAAATTGTGTTGAGGTTTACTGAACGCTTCTAACCTGTCGTCTATAGAAAGCCATATCCCCAGAGCTCTATATAACCAAACTAGCTTTATTTCTAGAAAAGCATTTTACAATATAAAATAAAAATCACTTATCGTAAAGCAAAATCCCTTTTCATGTCATACAATTTAAACATGAAATAAGACAGGATATTTTTTATTGCATTGTTTGTTTAATTTGATGTATGATATGTGTGACATGACATCTAAGTGCATCTAGCACACACTTTGACAGATTTCTACTTAGAATTGTTTTCCTTATATTTTTTTTTTCAAATATACCTTTATATATTTATTTTTCAACGATGATTAATGAGACAGATAGATAGACAAGAGAAGTGTAAGTTTTTATGAGGATTTTCATAATAAATTTATTTGAAATAAAAATTGTCTCTTTTGGCAAACGCAATTTACAATTCCAATTTACTTAATGGTTGAATGTTTTGGTGCGGCTTCCTGACGACCGAACTTGACACACACCAAAAAAATATGACGATGGCAAATGAAATGGCTTTTGTATTTGTATTTTAATTTTTATTTTTAGAATTAATTTACAAACTATCTGCGACTGTGAGGCTTTTATGCTGCTCGATGTTGCAGTTTTTATTTTTGGTTGAATGATGATAGAAATGGGTGATTCTATTAAAGCAATTAGTGTCTAAAAGTGGCATAAAATAACACGTTTTATGATCGTGTAATTTTGGAAAGACTTTTTTCTTATTATTTGTTTTATTTTAAGTAAAATTACTTCATTACATAATATTCTCTAAGGAAGCTTAAGAAGGAAATAAAGTCTAACGAGAGGAAAAGGATTCTTGGAATTGGAATGCCAATAGAAAATCAATTAATAGTTTAATGCGAGAAAAACGTTAAACATGAACCATATTGTCATATTTTTGTGATTGTTTAATGTTTGTGAACTTATAGACAAACAAAGTTGTATAATGAGTTTTTTTTATTTTTTTGTTTGTATTATGCTTTTACACAAAGATGATCACTTAGCCGAACGGTTAAGATGTGATGCACTTTACATACATAGACAAATGAGAGAATTTTTCGGTGCCGTGAAATATGCTTTTGTACACATACACATACACCTTTATTTTATTTATTTTGTATTATTTTTGTTTTTTATTTTTTAATGTTATTTTATTATGTTTTATTTTATTTTATTTTATTTTATTTAGTTTATTTTTTTTATTTTACTAAAAGCGTTCATCCAGTTTTTAAAAAAATCAATTTTAAAAAAAAAACTTTTTAAACAAATTTTTTCAGTATGTTAATTTTATAAAACAGGAAATTTTTATTTGTAACCAAAATTTTATTAAAAAATTTGTCGACTGTTTATCGTAATATCATGCAATAAAAATCAAGTTATCTCAACTTTTTTTTCGCAGGGATACATAACTTGCCTACCCTTTAGTACTTATAATAATAGGAAGTAAAGTGAATCCTAAAATCGTTACATTATTTCACCCTATTTGTATCGAATGTTCAACAATAAATTAAAAAGAAATATTTAAATTAATTTAAAATGATGACTAAAACTTGTGTAAATACATTAATAAATAACAAATTATAGTCATTTCATATATTTATATTCAGCCACCAAATAAAATATATATTTTGATGATTGTAGAGAAATATATTTTTGGTTTCGAAATATCGAAATGGTAAATAATAATAATTAATCTTACATTGAATAGTTGTTTCTATTTAAATATGCAATAATTGCATTCCAAAGAAATGTTGTTGCAATTGTTGTAAAATGCAAACAATAAATAACAAAACAAAATTAACATACCAATACAATTATATAAAAGCGTTGGTTTTAATAATACAATATGATTTTTATCTATTCATTAACTCTTTATATTTATACATAAATAGTCTCAAGCCCACAACATTTTATCGGAAAAAAAAACCCCAAAGACTTGACAAACATCAATAAAAAAAAGGCAAACAAACAGAGTGTGCTTTTTATTTGAAATTACTTAACGTTACGATTACGACATATTGCGTCTGGGCTGGGAGTTTATTTACCCATTTCAATGGTAAAATACTCGCAGCTACCTTCAATAAGTCAGTCATGATTATATTTTACCTTATCTCAATCCATGGGGAAATTGAATTCTTTATAAAACAGTGAACAAATAATGAATTAGTGTCCTTTTGTCGCATAAAAACCGACAAAATTAATTAATTTTTACATCCAGCCGAAAAAATTAATCCCTCCTTTCTAATGAAATCAAACAAGACCCAAAATGGGTAAAAAAAAATTCAGATTAGGTTAAAAACAACCATTATATTCACCAGAGAGTTTCTTAACTCAAAACACGCTTATACCCAGTTTTGAAATAAAAAAAAAGGATTACACAGAAAAGGATACCATCAGAAAACCTTTGTTAAACAAAAACTGTGGTAAATACATATGTACATCAATCATTGGTAAACCAAGAAACAATATATTTTCGTTCTGACTAAGTTCAAACGCATAACATAAATATTTGTTAAGATTTATTCTTTTCCCAGAAGAAGGAAAGTTCATTTACTGACATTTGACCTTTGACTTTAGAAAATGAAGAAAAATTCTTGCGCTTCATCAATATAAGGTATTGGAATTTTTGTGTCAGCATAACTGTCACATGAACAAAGGTACACCATAATCTATGTGCCTTACAAAAGTAAAATAAATATAAGGTGTTTCCTATTTTGGTATTATATGTGTTCAAAGTTTGACATAAGAATTTGCTTTAACACATTAAAATAAAATTACTTAAAATTCAATTAAAAAAATAATAATAAATAAATGATACTTGAAAAGCTGCGTTGGTATACCCCAAGGAAGCGTCTTGAGTCCTTTACTTTTTATTAGCAATTGCTTATCTGCTTATGTGACGAGCTCAAGAGGAAATAAATTGAGCTTTTGATCTTTTTTGGGGTGTTTTAGGGAATTATGAGTTAGACATTTATTAGCGCATATAAAACGAAATACCAATACAGCCCATTTCGTCACCGAACAACCTATAAAGCCCGTTGTTGAATTCTTAACCATACATTTTACACTCATACTACACAGAAAATCAGTCCAAGTATTGTTCGTTTACCAGCAGCCAAGCACTTCCTCAACTGGTTTTGACTTGCGATTATAGGTACTATAAGGTAAGTTTTGCATTCGTAAAAACAAAAAGTTTCGAGATAACAATCAAACATGACATACAATGATAGAGAAGACGAAAAAAGTAGGTCCGACAATTCTGTCTGTCTGTCTGTCTGGATGTATCGACGCCTGCAGCCTAAACGGTTGGGCCGACTTTCTTCAAACTTGGTATAAATTATTCTTAGTGAATTATCCCCGGACGTTTTTTTTATTTTTGACCAACCATATAAGTGTAACCGATAATTCTATTTTTCTCGAAAAAAATACGATCTATTTTGATAAAATTTTATATGAGTGATTTTTTGCCAATGGTGATGTACACCATCTAACATTTTTTTCAGTATCAGCTTATTAACGGTACCTGCCATAGAACCGTTTTTTATTACTCCGACTATCTTTTGAATGGCTTCACCAATTTTAACGAAATTTAATATTAATTTTTGAAAACATTTTTTTTTGTCAAAACGGATAATTCCAATTTTCTCGAAAAAAATACGATCATTTTCGATTAAATTTTACATGAGTGATTTGTTTGTGATGTCTTTCGTCTGAAAGTCAAATTCTTCGGGTTACTGAATTTGTATTTTAATGCTGGCTATTGTTTTTGCATCAAAACATAAATAAAGTATATAAAAATTGTACTGATACCAATAAAAAATATTCCTTAACCAAAATTAAATCACCCTGTTATCATGATGTTACTATTTTAGCCAAGGGGTATTAGAAAAGTTCGTAACATTGTTATAGTCAACCTTTTAAGAAATTCACATCTCTTTCAATAATATATATGTACCTATGAAGTTCTTTTGCTTTTGTTATCTCAATGCCGGTTATTATACGACAACGTAAAAGGTGCGTAAACCAATTTAATTATTAGATAGATTCTTTTGAACTGTCTAGAGAATAGGCTGATGTGAGTCACATTAAAACAAAACACACTCTCTTTAATAATTTTAATGGATTGAGACCCACACAAACCATTTTAAATTAAATGAAATTTCAGCATCACGCTATCACATGGGTTTTATTAAAAGACTCTTTTCGAAGGTACGTATAGCTTTTCCCTTTATTGATTTACACAAAAATTACGTCTGATTTACGAGCATCGTAATGGCATGCTAAATGAATTTACCTATTAAAATTTTTATAATTTATTCATAAGGTGTAAATTTTGCAATGAACAAATTAAATGTACACAAGTACTATGGATGAGACCAACTACAATATTAAATTAATTAATCATGTTCGCTATGGCGTATGCTTACTTTTTTTTTTTGATTTTATGGTGGATCATGTTTTACCGATTTAGTGATTGGAATAATTAAGTTTTTAATTAGTTTCTGGAAAAGAATTTTTTCCGTTTGATTAAAATATTACATAACAATATATAGGTAATATGAGGCTTACTGTCATTTTTGGAATGAGGCTCACCAAAAATAGTTTTTATTTCAAACAAATGATATTTGAAATCTAACGTCACTGAACTGAACATATAGCTGACAATAATGACAATGAAAAGTTAAAGTTGGTATGTATTTTTACTTGTTTCATAGATAAATGCATTGTTTTTATAAAAATAAACAATCACGGTAAAAAAAGTAACTTCCGCAAAAAGAACCTAACAAAATGTTAAAAGGTCAATGTATGATTGGTTTCATATAAAAAATAGTGCTTGTAGTTCGAAATGTTAACAATATCCTCCGGTGATTTATGTGGTCGATTCTCAAAACATTCCATTTGATTGTATATGGATTTTGTTTTGAAACATCTATACTTGTGGAAATAGGATTTTGTGTAAAAATCGGTAGATTTTCTTTGTGGAGAAGCTATATAGATCCAATGAAAAACTGATTGATACTATTTACCTACGTTTAATTTTAATGAATAGTTTGATTATATTTTTGTTACCAAATTAAGCTTTTAAATTAGTATTATGGAAATGATACAAACTTACGAGCTAAAACTACCAGAGATTCCTGAACTGAGAGTATAGTATACTAAGTAAAATACCAGATCCTCCACAGTAAAACAAACACTCCATTAAGTTTTGAGATTTCAATACAGAAGTGTCCTACGTCTTGAGTGACAGTGTTGACAATTATGAGGGTATAAATGTTACGAAATCGCAATTAACAGGAGTAAAAGAAACAACTGATGAAGAGGTTGTAGAGATTGCTAACACTTTCGAATTTGTTTAACGATTTGTAGAAGAAACTATCACAGTTTTTGTTCCCAGAAAACTGTAAGTATAGCTTTGAGCTTCCTAATATAAGTATAAGCTTCGAAAAGACTAATTATCTGTTACGCATATCTGGTGAAAAAATTCCCTGAAAGTGTATAAAATTCAATGTACCAATGATTGAATTGAAATCTTGTGAAACTTAAGAAAATTGTGAAAATTGACACAATTTTCCATAGAAAAAACTAAGTCTGCTAATATGTGAGACCATTTTTCTTATCAAAAATGTACTTTGCTCTAAAAAAAAACCCAAAATAGCTTCGAAAGAAGCATCAAAAATGTACTTTTCTTTCCCCAAAATGCCAAAAGAAGCATCTAATTTGTGTATCTTGAAGATATTGCTGGATTTTTTTAATGGAAATTTTTTGTCTGCTAAAGGTAAAAAAATTTAAGTTTAAGAGACATTCATCCTTGAAACAAAGCATAGTCTTTAAAGGCCTCCAAACGTGGTACATACATATACAATTTCAACATTTTCTATGTGATAATCTATAGTACCTACTAGTGAGGAAAGTTTTTCGACCAATTAGCTGTTACTTTACTAAAATGTTACAACTAACACCATGTAGAAATCATACAGTTATTTTGCATAAACTTACATCCAAATTTATTATAATTGCTTATTCTCCTTAAGTTCTCTTCTATGCTACACATGTTCCAACTAACCCCATGTTAGTTTCAACCCGACAAATTTCCTATATAATTTTTTACTGACCAAATATTATAAATTCACTATTCATGTCCAGAAATAAAAAGTACCTCATACATAATATCCTACCCTCACTGGATTTTTTCAGAAAAAGTCGCAATAAATTGATTGCCACTTTATTATCAACACGCAAAATCCTAAAAAAATGATATTAATGTTGATATCTTAAAAGAAAAAAAAAAAAGAACAATAAACTGGCCGGCCTTTTATTATGACACGCGACGTTGCTATCAGGTCAACCATCATTATACTATTCCAAGGTCATGAACACTATATTGATTGCACTATTTAACAACAGACGGACTATTCTCCTAGTCTGACTTCTTTACCAGCATGACATTAATTTAAATATTTCTTCATTAGAGAAACAACGAAAGATATCTTAAACCATAAATTCCCAAGGCCAATTACCGACGAACGTTATAAGAATAAAAATATGTATATTTAGAAGTGGGTCGGTTCAACCCTTAAAAAAGTTAACAAGCATACAAAACTATAACGTCGCAATATCTAAATGAACATCTTAATTAGACAGAAAATTTAAGGAAATTTCCTTAGTTAGCCAAGTTCCTGAGTCCACTTCATAGTAAAGTATCTTTTGTAACTTATACTTACTGCAAATTAGAACAAAAAATAACAGCAAACTGTGTTTCCCACTTAATATCATTTTATAGCCGTTATCAACCCACTTAACCTAAATTTACAGGACAAACTCATAAAACATACCTTTTTCTTCAAGTCAACTTTGTCCGGTTCCAAAATGTATGTAGGTAGATATTTAATTTTTTTTTGTTCGTTCTCTTCACAATAAATCAACTTTTCGGCTAAAAGATATTATATATTTTTGCACACAAAAACAAGCGAGATTTTTTTTTTGTTTTGTTCAATTATACGGTTGTGGAAATTGAATTTAAAATACTTTTCCCACGTATCCACAGAAGAGTATTGGATTTTTTTTTTATTTATTTCTGAACTTCACCGAGGGCAAGAAACACACAAAGCATTTAACGGTTTTGCAACATCAACGACTTTCCGGTTTGAAGATGACTTTTTCGTATTTTTCTCCGTACGAATAAAAAAAAAATATTAATAACAACAATCCCGCACTTTAAGAGTCCTACGCATTCACTTCTCAAAAAATAAAATAAAATAAAAAAACTGTAGAGATGAGTTCCACTCGTGTGGCAAGAAAGCAAATAAATCCAAAAAAAGTTCAAAATGTTAAGTTTCACAAAGCTAGATTTAGCTTTGTATCTGCACTGCGCGACGTTTCGAATGAAACTGAATTTCAGATGTGAATACGATGAGATGGTTTGTCTTTGCTTTTACATTTCACTTGTTGAACGAATGTATAAGCAACATGTTGCGGGAGAAGCTTTAAGATACAAATATAATATTTTGTATCTTTTATTTCTTTACTATCACAAACTTTGTTTTGATTACACTTTTCCGTTCTTTCGGTTTCTTTTCGAGTGTAATATTGGAAACCGGGTTGGTTGATAAGCACCGCGATTCATGTTTCATCTGGGTAGGCGGAGGGGGAGTGGGGGGCGGTAGATGTTGTTGCTGTCGGTTTTTTTACCGGCTTTTTTTTAATAATTGTTTGTTGTCGAGATATCAGATATCTGATGGAGGTATGGGAAAACATAGAGAGGTGCTTTCGTTGACGTTCTGCTTAGATTTTGTTATTACGATAATCCAACGAAACGCCAACCATGATTAGCCTATACTTTGAATGAGGTTTAGCACACCCCCTTTTTGTATTGTTAGTTGTTGTAAAATGTCGCATAATATACGTACTCATTTTTTTTTTTTGCTTTCTACGTGCTAATGAGGAGTTGTGTTGTGACGAGCAAAAAATAAAAATAAATACATATGCGCATCAGCAAAGAAAATTGTGTATTTATCGATTGATGGCAGACAGAGGTATAGATTGCCGACACAATTGACACACTATTGAAATTAATGACAGAAAGGTGGTCTCTGGATGTGGATAGAACTTTTTTTATTAGCTCCTTAATGGATTTTTCCGTAATAAATTGCTGGATTATGTTCGATTTAATTTAGGTCAGTTAAAAAGTGCGTAGATAAGAACAAAAGGAAAGAGTGTCCTGAAGTGGCGAATTTTTGTTCTAAAATCGCAAGTCATTTATCTACATGGAAGTGTTCAGGTGCTTTTTAGTTTTTTTCCATTAATTTTGAAGGTATTGTCACGGGTCAGTTAAGTGGTTCAGTGATTGCAATATTTCAAATGATTTCAGACGATTTTACGTGATTTCAAGCAGCAGTTAATGATTTAAATATTTTGTGATTGCAATGATTTCCAATAAATTTAATGATTTCAAGTGATAGCACCAGATTTCAAAGTGATTTCAAATGATTTCAAATATAAGTGGTCAGGTGATTTCATTAGTGACAAACCCTCTTTATTGATCAAGTGGGCACCAGAATTATTGATGAACAATTTGAGTTAATAATAATCATTTTCAGGTTATCTTCTCTAAGGTTTTTCACCCTAGTCGCACATGGTCCTTGTGAGCTTTCAGATGCCTCGGGATTTTTTTCATGGGTTCATAAGAACAAACCACGTCATGAACCTGTGAAAAAAAAGTCCAAGAATAGAATATTTGTAGAGGTTCAGTCTCGTCGGATGGTGTAGTGCATACATATCACCAAAGCGAGACCCTAGAAGATCAAGATACAACATCCTATATAAATGTCTATCATCACGTGGGTTGATGCATATATGTATTGTCTTTTGTTTAAAACAACAAGTCCCTGGAGTCTCAATGCATCGACTTGCAGGCAGTAAAAGCTCGTTAATCAATTCTTCAGTAACATAGTCAGTAGGATTCAGTGATTCACTATATAATCCTGAAGTAGCTGGGCTCCCTTATACGAGTATAAGGGATTACCTGAAAATTAGTATGAAGATTTACCCTGCCAAGAATTTTACTCTTCTTGTACCTATGGCTGCGACTTGAACTTTTCTTGTCGAGATTATCGAAATTTATGAAACACTTTTTTAGGAAAAAATTGAAAGGAATCTTCTTAGTAGATGTTCCACTAAATTCACCTAAATATTTAAAACACAGAGCTTAAATCATTCAGAAAAACATCGAAAAGCTTATGTCCAGTTGCACAAAAAATAAAAAAACACGGAAAACCATTTTAGTTATCGGAGTAATAAAATGTATCGGCATTTTAATTTTATATCTCTTGCACAAACGTCCGGCCTTAAATTTTAACTGAAAAGAAAAAAATGGTACCAACCCTGAATGTAGATCTTGGATTTTGGATATGTGGATGGTGTTCATAAAGCGATCAAATGATTGATTCAAGCATTTGAATGCTTTCGTGAAATTAGAATTGTATGTGTCACATAAATTCTCTGAAATTTGAATGACGAAAATCAAACCATGATGATTTTGCATGATGATTGATCAAGCAGATTGATGTGAAAGGGATTTTTTGATACATGTCAAATGCAAGAGAAAGAGACCGAAGAAGTCTTTTCACGAAGCTATCTCTTTCTAAAATTCAAATGAGACTTAGTGGGAAGCCATGTTATTATATGGTTATGTGACACATGTAATCTTATGAGATCCAATGTATCCCCATAACCATATTACTACATGGTTTCCTCGAAGTTATTTTACACTGACATATTCCTGGAGTTCCCTTTCGAATTTTGTTTTCCTATAAAAATTTACTCATGCGAAATTATAACAAAACCGATCGTATTTTTTTCGGAAAAAACTGAATTTTCGTTTACGGTTGTATGGCATGTACCGTTGTTACTTAAATAAAAACTTTCAATTTCTGATCCAAAAAATGCTTTAGCAACCTAAACATGGACGTACTAGATATTAGTAGGTATGTCAATGAACCTAACGTACAAAATGTTAAGCAAATCGGTTTGGCCGTTTTAGGCTGTAGGTACTGATACAGACAGACTGCCTTACATCATTATGACAGAATTGCTGAACTCATTTCTCGACTTCTCTATAATCATATAAATATTGAATATTAATGAAACAAGCATAGATCTGAAAAATTCCTTCCATTTGATAGATAAGACAAATATTTTTGTAGATTTAATATAACAAAATTGTTGGATTCCCAAAATAAGTGTTATTGTATAGTTTAAGAATTATTGTGTTTTTCATCTCACTTGAAGGGTTAGATATACAAAACTATTGTAAGTATTATCAATTTAATAGATCATTATGTTGGTCGTTGGACTTATATGACCAAATTATTTAATCAACTTAAATTTTGTCAGACAAGTTAAATACATTTGTCTTTTCGCCTATCTTAATTAAATGAAGTACAAAGAAATCTAATCTTTTCTATATAGGGATATCCGCTAACTTGAGTAAACAACCTGATACAAAATGATTGGAATTCGTAAAAAAATGTCAACATTTCTCCTACTTTTATCATAATTTTGCAATATATAAATAATAATAATCAAGCAAATAACAGACTTTACACTTTGATAAAATCAACTCATTGATAGAAATTCTAAAATTCCAATAGATAACTCATAACTTTTGTTTTCAAAACTTTTACTTATTTTCACAGGTAGTAAATATTCTTTTGATATCAACAAATACCGACAATTAGAGGAAAATACGGATACATAATAACTTGGGTCATCCTCTTAACTATATTTTTTTAAAATTCCAGAACATACTATATAGAATATGGATATGAACAATGATGTTGAGTCAGTTGCTCCAAACACTTTTCAAAGAATAATTAAGGGTTTAAATCAAATAGGATTTTTTATTGCATTTTTGTATAGCATTATACTTTTTTTTTTAAACGAGTCTTCTAAATAAAAGGACTGTGTAGGATTTTAGAATTCGAAATATAAGCGAAAGAGAAGTGTTCCTTTTGATATGCCTTCCTTTAATTTTTGTTTAAGGAAGCTATCACGAGTGGTGAATAAATAATTAATACCAGATATTTATTCACCACTGTGGTTTTCTGTTTATTCACTTGAAGATATAAATTTACTTAACCAATAACTTTTTTTTCAATAATTAAAATGGTTTAAATTTATTTTGGGGCAACTGGATATTAAATTCATTGTTGATTGTAGGTATCCAAATTGTTGGTATGTAGAAGAAAAAAGAATTTTTTTGAAGTTTCAATTTTTTATTGTATAAATTATTTAAATTGAAATTTATGTTTAACGTATAACAACTTATTTAATTATTTTTATGCTACGCGTTTCATAGCATAGCACTGCTACGCGCTACACAGATTCCCTGCTAGTAGTTGATGGCACCCCTAGTTATGTTGGAACACGCGTGAAGTTGGCTACTGGCGGTCCATATCTAATACTTCAATGCCTACTGTTCCCTTTACATTTTATTGTTCTGTGTGACAACGCCCGTACTATCACTCACTATCAGTTTTGGTCTTCGAAATGGCAACAACAGCTATTTTATTTTAGAAATTTAGCAATTATTAGTAATGACATTTTACACAAACGCTTAACCTTTTATTATTAAACGATTGCGCTACAATACTTTTATGTTCAGTAACAACAAAAAAGATTTAAACACATTTATTGGAGTAATAAAGTTTATCGGAACTTTAATTGTACATGTTCTGTTACGCAAACTGTGAATGTGCAGTGAATTTCAAATAAAAAAAAAAGTGTGTATCAACCCTGGATGGAAGGGGGAATCTGTCATTAGAGCAAGTGAAAGAGAACATATATCAATCACATTTTCAACGTTCCCTCGGTCTTATATTATGAATTTTGAATGCCAACTGTCCTTTCATTTAAATGACGCTTTCAAAATTCATTTGAAATAAAATAAGACTTAAGTTTATTTGTTTTTTTGAAACTGAAAGATGTTGGTGCAATAAAAAAAATCCCATTTAATTTTTACCAACTAAATAACTTTTTAAAAATGTGGAGCAACTACGTTATAAGAAATTTGACAATAAATTGGTGATTTGTGGTTCTAACCTTTGAACTGTGAGTCAGTTTTACTTTATATAACTACTTTTTATCTAGAGCCCTAGGGTAAATTTTATTTTATAGTTCTTTTTTAAAGTTTATTGCATTCAGCAAAGTTCTGACTGAGCTATGTTCTGTTCTCTCAGTCCCTGCCACGATACGCCAACTGTCCAAAAAAGAAAACGTTCGTAGATATAAATTCGTATGCATATAGTCAATACCTCCGTAATTATCCTCAGGCTATTGACCGATTTTTTTGTTTTAATTGTATTTCAAAAATTAATCAGACAAACGTATTTAGAAATCGCCTCGTAAAACCGAAATAAAAAACAGAAAAAGTAAATAATTAAAAATTACATAGTAAATTTTTTAAATGCAGTCAATCAACTCGTATAATTAGCTCATAAAATTCAAATCCAGAAAATACGTAGGCACATACATACATACATATCTAAGACCATATCCCTGATAATATGCCAATTAGAACACAAATTCAAAGACTTTATCCAATCCGTATATAGATTTCTCAATCGAATCTTAATGAACATAATTTTTAGCTTGTGCAAGATTCTAACGATCAACGACCGCAATCATCGGTGCTAATTATATCGATCTTGCAGCTAAATGGAGCATACACATACACATTATAAATATAAAAGTATATATCTCCAAAAACGTATCCCAACTATAAATTACTCGAAAACTTTACTGATCATGTCTAGAAATTTCTGTTAAGATTGCATTTTGATGGGATGCGCCTGGGTGCGAAAAATTGTGTGGGAGCTTTTAAAAACTAAAAAAAAAAAAAAAAAAATAGAATTCTCATCAATGTTCGCTGTTCCAGATTGTGGATTTGTTTAAAACTTATTTCCCTTTCCATAAATACATTTGTGAACAATTTTAATATAAGTTTGGATATTTGTTTAGACAGAGTTTGCCAGCAATCTGTTGAATTTGTCAGATTTGACAACATGCGAACAATTTTAAAATCAAAGGGTGGCGTATAGCTACATTGTGTACCAAAGTAAAATTTTTTTATATGAAATATATGCGGTCACGTCAAAGAAAAATCTATTTATAATCACTATTATAGGATTCTTAAGTAAATTAAGTGGATAATAATTAAACGTTAAGTTGTATTTAGTTATTTTATTTTCTTAAGTGGCATATGATTAAATTAAATTAAATTTGTAATTCAAAGTTAGTGGCTGTAAATGTTTTCTCAGAAAAAAAATGAGTAAGATCGCTCCATCGTAAAGGCTCCGTCATAACAGAAGCAATGATGCGTATGGAGCCGTTCGAAACCAAGCGAATAATAGATGTGTTTTATTGAGAATCCTACTAGAGTAAGAAATTTTCAATAAAACGATTCAGTAAAACATCGCCTGTAAGGGTTTCGTTTTTAAAATTGGCACTTCTTGTTTCCCACATGCTACTTATGTACCAACTTTCACAGATAAAACTCAGAAGTATTGTAAACATTTTATCCCCAAAAAGAATTACTATTGATAAAAGGAGAAGTAAGAGTTACTCGCTATAATGTAATTGTTGTTTTTGAAATGCATGGTAATTTTACTTTACTTTATATAAAGTAAAATAATTGTTTTCGATTTTCTCCTTGCAAAACTGTCAAACTCTACATAAAGCTTTTCCGTCGTCTTTTTTTGCTATACACTTCAGACAACAACCAATTAAGCTGAGTACGCTGCTTCTACTATGCTACTATCTACTACTACTACTTTTACTATCTACTCGCTGCATCCTCAAAAACACAAAAGAAATTTCAACGAATCGGCAACGGACAAATATGTTTTTTTTTTTTTTTATTTAGAGTTTCACCGTTTTTAAACAAAATCAAAACAAACCAAACAAAGCAGAATTAATTTTATAAAAATAAATAACAAAATTAAAATGTTTAAATTTCAGCTATTAATTTTTCGCCTATTAGTGTGTAGTGGCATTACGCTTCTGCATCATAATATGCAAATTTCAAGAGTAGTAAACAGGTATGCATAATTATGGCTCAAAATATGAGAAAAAGAAAGACTGCGTTACAGGTAACTTTGAGTTACTATAATTATAGTTTCTCACGGAACACACATGTCATCAACTTGTACTCCTCCCGTAGAAAAGAAAAAATTTTTACACATGCTTTTCTATATGTTTGAATATGTGTGTACAGCTTAATGCCAAATTGTAAAAATGTATTGTTAAGCCGAGTTTGACAGTCCCATTTGAAATACACGTGCACGCATACAGAGTTAAATTTTTGAAGTTTTAAAAGTTTTTAGTTAAAGTGGGTGGAGCCTACTGAGATGATGATCTATTTATTTATTATTTTATACCACGGAATCACCTCACGGATTTATAATATTTTTTCCCGAAAATTTGAAAAACTTTAAACCTGAAACAATGTTAGGGCAGACCTTATAATAATACCGGAAATTAAAAGTTTTATATATTATTAAGATCCAATCTTATGGAGCTAGCATCGAATGTAGGTATCCAACAATATAGTTGTTAATTTCCCTCAAAAGATATTGGGGATATTGCATGTCGATATTACTATTATATTATATTATACAATGCCTGAACGTACGAAATTGTAGGAATATTAAAATGCATAGTAACATGCTATAATCGCGATGAATTTTCGATCATGATCTTAATTTGCCAACTTTCCTATAATCAATTTCTTTCCTATAATAAACTATCAATAAGTTTTGCATTTAGGTTTTCTGTCTCTATCCGAACAGTGTTTTTTTTTTGAATTTTATATTCTTCTATTAACATTTAACAGAATAAAAATAAACATTCTATAGTGTAAAGTCATCATAATAATAATTGTGTATGAAAAGAGTGTGCAGACTTCAAACAATATCATTACAGAATTATTCTGTCTTGCTGCAGGGTACAACAAAACGAAAATTAGATGGTAAAATGTCCCTTTTTATTTACTCTTTTGATTTTTATAAGCACATTTTTTTCGCGACTCTGCTCAAAAAACAAAACAAAAACTACTTTAACCAATTCAATGAAAAGTGGCAGCCCAGCTTAGCTGATTCACAAACCATATTTCTATCCAAAAACACCAAACACCATCCACTCTTCATAGAACGGTCTGGAAGTGAAACCAATGTCAGATTTGACATAAGAATTTTGACATTTCACACACACGTGCTGTTTTGTTTACGAATTTTTCTTCATTATTTAATATTTATATGCGGTGTCCTTAATTTTCCTTTAAATTTCGTTAAATATTTAATTGAATTCTTTTAAAAAAATGTCTTCGGAAGAAGGTAAGTGAACCACTTTACGAAACGCCAATGAAATAATTTAATTTTCTTTCATAGAATTCATCAGCTGGTTAAATCGTACCGAGAAAAATTTCGAAGAAAATTTTAACTTTGCCATCAAAGCTTGGAAATCATCTGAATTTCCATTGTCTAGCAAATATGAGAAAGTTCTTGAGTGGCTAGCAGGAAAAACAAAACATCTTGGAAAAACAACTGCCGATTTCAAAGAAAACCTGGTCAATGAATTCCTTCAACTACGATGTCCTCTTGGATCGATTGATTTGGCAATAAAACGAACATTTATTAACTCAATGTTGCAATGGGCAAAAAACTGGAAAACCCCCGACAATCGAAAACCCATCGAGATTCTTTTCAGCATCTCAGAATTAGAAATGATGCAGGATCTCTTTCGATCTGAGTATGATGTTTATACACAAGTACTTGGACAGATCTTTAAGAGTTACGAGAAGTATTTACTAACCTTCGATGGTATTCTAGTCGGGGCAGAGTCTGAGTTTTTTGGTAAAATCATGGAAACAGTGAAATCGCGGGCCAAAAAGACTGGAAACATTCAAGAATTCGAAGAGAAATTCACTGAATTAGCTTTTCAGCAATTGGTTGAGTTGATAATTGTTTTTCAGGACAAAGGAGTCAAATTTTTTGATGATCTCTTAGAGCTAGAAAAGTCTTTGTACACTGACTACGTTGAAAGTAAATTAATTGAAAAGTTTCTGATGCTTCCAACTCATGTCAATCTTTTGGCTTTTGAATGTGCCATCGTCAACTATCGTGGTGACATTAACTTCTTCCAGAAACTCATTCGAGTCATATTTGAAGGCCTCCTCAAGGGTAAACTTGCTAAAGACCCTGGCCTCTCTCTAACTATAGCCGCCTACACTCTCGAAATGTTCAGAAAGCATGACATTCTGCTAAACTTCCCAATCTCAGCTGATCAAACTGCCATCCAATTCTTTGGCCAAAAAGTCAAATCATTTATGACACAATTCGAGGAGGAACATCTGCTTGAAGTGCTCAATCTTTTGTGTGCAACTCTTCGTCTGAATCCTCTTATTTTGGAAAATACTGCCTTTGAAATTACAGCAAAGATGATGGTTGCTAAAAAAGGCGAACGAGAGCAAGAAGTATTCGAAGAATACCTAGTCCTTCTGATGGACATGTTCAGGAAACTAAGCAGAGCTGAGAAATTCGTTGCTTCCCTCCAGAAATCCATCAGGGAACTACTTAAAACTTACAAAGTTCCAAAAAAGACTAAAAGACGAAGAACGATCACTGATTCAACTGAGCCAGCCGGAGAAAAGAAACTCAAACTCGAAGATGGCCTTGAAATCAAGGTGCATTCAAGTGAGCATGCAAACTTCTACCTTCAGGTGCTGTTTCGGGATTTCCATCAGCGTCCAGAGTCAAAAAACAAAACTGAAAGAATTACTAGCTTCCCTCATATTGCCTTCGCATGGCCATCAACCTCGGTGGGACTTGCATTTTCCAAGCTGATCATAGGTCTCATGTCCAAACCGTCCTTGGTCATTTGGAAGACACTGATTTATGCCCTTAAGGAGTTGATTGAAGGTACAACCGTCCTCGAAGACAATACACTGTTCCTCTTCGACTTTTACTCATCTCTCCTTTGCCAATACTTTGCTGGATGTAAACTCCCCGAGCAGTCGGACAAATTCTGGGATGAAATCGAGACTAATCGTCAACTCACCCGTGCAACTTTCAAGGCATTCGGTCACTTTCTGCTCACCCAAGAACATAACAATCGAACAATGAATGCATTTCTAGAATGCAGCTACCATGCCGGTATGTTTGACCTCCTCTTGTGGTATTATCGTCCAGATTTTATGACAGACGATGAGAAATTCTGTGAATCCTCCAAAAATCTTCATGGTTATCTATCTGAAGACGAATGGGTTCTAATTCATCAGAGGATTATCAATTTTGGGCGAGTGGAATGCAAGTATAATGCTAACCGACTGCTCCTTCAGCATTTGAAAGCACGGATGCTCTTCCAGAGGAAAAAATCTGTTCATCTTCAGAAATCCATGCTGGCACCAGCTTCCTCTGACTTTGAACAGACAAAATTGGTCTTTGCGGGACCAAATGGTGGTTCCAAATTGCTGCCAAATATAAATTCCAAGGAAAAGCAGGAAATTTGTGAACTTTTAGTTCAAGAATTAGACTACGAGATGATTAGAAATTTCACCGAGGATATGGATTCCTTGGAAATGATTACCTTCGAGTTGTATCGAAAGCTGGGTGTGTTATTTCAAGGAGCTAAAAAGTCTATTTTGAGTGGTATCGATTTTGACAGCGATATGGAGACGATAGCCAAGGCCGTTGTAGAAAAGAAAGATGGTTATTCAGTGAAGAAACTGGAAGTAGATGGCTTGAAGGAGATTCTTGAAGTCATTGGCAAACTTCCGATCGGCTGTTGTAGGAAGAACAAGAAAGAGTTGTTTTTTGTCCTTCAAATAGCTGTGTTCAGAGATTTGAATGCTTCTGGAGAAGAAGAACTGGTGACGATGGCATTTGATGTCTTGACAGGTATGATTCTATAAAGTGAATTAATTTCATCTCATAATTTTTGCATTTTTGCAGACCTTCTCCATTTTGGTGATCAAATTCAAATATTCAAATACTTCCCTATTGATCGATTGTTAAACATTCTCCCACCATCCAGAACAACTGAGATTTATGAATTCATTTTCTCCACTCTGCGATATGATGTTGATCTTGCTGAAAAATTCCTACAAACTGTTCATAAAATTTTAGAAGAGAATCAGTCAGATTTGACAGATGATCATGTAAAGCTACTATTGATGTCAATTGATTCTCTTGCCCTCAGTTCGCATAAGAAATTAAAAACGTTCCTTGAAGGAATGCTCGGAATTTATGCCTCACATGTTATGAAATATTTTGAAGAGCAAGACGGACGAAAGGCGAAGAAGGATAAGAAGTTTGTTGAGAAATTACTGCCAGGATATGTGGTTTATCTGAAGTCAGTGTTGGCAAAAACAAAAGCTGCCGAAAAACTGGATGAGAATTTTAGAAGGATTTGCAAGATTTTCATTGGATATTCGGTAAGTTAAATTAAAATTAAATTTCCTCAATCACATCTTCTTAAAAAATGTTGTGTTCTATGTCCTGTGTCCTTTGCAGTGCAACCCATTCTACTCACAATGATGTGTCCCAATCATTATGTTTCTCCAGATAATCCTAATTCTTCAGTTTCGCACATCAGTTTTTCAAATATTGTGCTGCCTTCATCTCCTGCGAATTCTTAATGGGGTTGTTTCCGAGGTTATGCGTACTGGAATATCAGAGCCGTTGTTGTTTTGTTACTTCGCTGGCTAACACTCGATTTTCAAACTATTTTTTTTCCAAACCTGTTTTGAAGAGCTCACATGAGATAGCTTCTTCTTGTCTGAATCCTTTGCTGACAAACAAAGTTTCGGCAGCTCAGTAGGCATCTTCTTCTCCTTATGTTTTTTTTCATTTTTCTCGATCTCCCAGTTTCTCTGTTGAATGCTGGTGTCGTTTGCATTTATTTTCTCCAGGAGGCATACCTTTCTTTCGCGATTGCAGCTGAACGTTGAAATACTTCAATATCGCACTATGGAAGCACTGTTCCGTTCAAATAATGTCTCAAATTGGCCTGCGTGAATCAGAAAATGGGCATCATAGATACCATTGAACCCAGTCCAGTGCCTCAAAAAAATAATGCTTTCTTCATTTGAATTTAAACCAGCAGAACGAGTAATCAAATTTTGTATCCTGGATGAAGCTCTTTGCAATACACACTATCAACTGATGCAAAGGTTTTTTCGTGTTCCTATTCGTATTTTTGGGAAAACCCTCCTACTAACAGACGTCAGAATACTCATTTTCAGCTCAATACAAAATAGGCCAAAACTTGGTGTTTCTCGTCCGATAACTGGTGGCCGCTACATGTCTTCCCATTAAATATTCTACGCTTACAAAAGTTTCTTGCTATGAAATGTCTTGAGTACTGAGTTGGCTTGAAGCATTAGGTTTTTGCTTGTTATTCAATAATCCGCAAAGACATACCTATTCAAAATATCTCACAATGAGATATATCTCAAACAATGAGTGCCCTTCCTTGTTCTTATCATTTCAGTTTTTACTCCTCTGGTTAAAGACAAACATAAACCCTTCTGATCCAAAGATTCTCATATAACTTAGATTACATTTCTGATTGCAAATATACTGCTTCCCACAATTTGTTTGGAATGTTTGCTTCGAGAAACATACACTCCGCTACTTAGTAAGGTTTCTATTCTTACGTTTTGCTCATAAACTCATTAAATTCCGATCTCGACAGCATTGTCCAATGGGCAATCAACAACCACGTAGAATTTAATTGTTCAAAAATTAATCAATGCTGTCTTCTGTTGCTTGTGTTAGGGGCCAGTTATAGCTATCAGTAAAACGCATCAGTAATTTCACCCCCCCCTTCTGTGACGTTGCCAAATACGCTGCGAAATGCTTAGGTTTCTTACGATGATGCAAGAAATTCTTTTCTCCCAATGATCTGGCTGTTGATTATAAGGCGTACATTCGTTCATAACTAGAGTACAATTCTCATGTCTGGGCTGGAGCTCGTATAACTTATTTGAATCTCCTGGATAGAATCCAGAAAAGAGCTTTAAAATTGATAGAAGATGAGACTATAACGAAAACATTTATTGTGTCACTTGAACACCGTCGTAATGTTTCTTGCCTCTCCTTATTTTATCGTTTTTTTATAAAGAGTTCTCCGCCAAAATAGCCAGCTGTGGAAACCGCACTACACGATTGTGTAGTCCAAATTTCGTAAAAGCTCGTACTGTGTTAGTCATATAAAGGTTATCCATAATCCCTTGAGTGCACGTAAAATTTATATAAAAAAACATTGATTCAACTTTCAAAGTTTTTTCAATTTTCCGATCTTTATTCTCTCCCAATGTCGGAAAATCACAGGTTACTCCATAGATCTGGTTGATTTTTCCTCAACACAGACACTGTTGCAGACATAATGAATTTCCAAATAAACAAGCTTTTTCAGTTGACTTAAAAATGTTTAGCTTATATAATAACTTTTAGCGACTTCCAATTCCATAGAAAATTTCTATTACTATCCTCTTAAAGATTAGTAGAATAATCTCTCGGATTGGTCATATGATTTTTTGCTCCTCAGTCGATGTACCAACCATTGGCAGTAACTATAACTATATTTTATGTTGGTTTTATTTTTCATATGAGAATTTTTGTATCGATAACAGTCTGCTTTTAAATGCCCCGGTTTGTTGCAATAGAAATAATTCCTTATTTGGTGTTGTTTTCTGCAAAAGACGTAAAAACTTCTTGTGCACCGTTGTCAAAACCACTGTGAGTTTTTAGATACTGACATGGAGTACCTAGGAATCAGGGTTCACCTTACTTGATTGGATTGAGCTATTTCTTTTGTTTCTCATGCTTTTGATTTAATTTATCTGGGACAGCAAAGTGAGATCGTTATGATTCGAGTTAAGATCATTGACTGTTTCGAAATAAGACAAATTATGAATCGATTTTTTGAAATCACTTAATTTAATCTTTTTTTAGATGGATTGTCACAATCCGCACGCCATCAAACTTATCATGGTTGCACTAACAAATCATACAATCTTGCACTTCGATCAAGATGAAATTGAATTTGTTTTGAATAGCTACTGGAAGCAGCTGAATGAAGATTTAAAAGCAGCAAAGCTAGACGAAAAGACTGCAGAATCTGTGATTAAAATTGTCATAAGCAACAAAACAAATGAAGACCTTCTCTTAACTCTAAAAAAAATTGGAAAAGACATTCCAAAGGAAGACTTTGGTTATATCTGCAGATTGTTGGGATTGATTGCTAAATGTCCATTTAGCACAATAAAAGGAGCTGTAAGTTTTATCTATTCAACTCAAAATAAAATCTAATGAATTGTTTGCTTTCTTTCAGATTTTTAATGAGCATTTTAAATTGATCACCTTCAATATTGTCCTTCGTTTAGAAAAAGATGACAAATGTCAGCTTGTTGACTATGAAACTGTTCTAAGCTTGATAGAATGCCAAAAAGCTATCGCTGAGAATACGAAGGTTGGTTTATTAATTTCTTTTTTAAATCTTATAATTTCCATTTAATTTTCTTCCAGATTCCCATGTCTTATGACACCCTTGATGACATCTTGGCCTTTATGATGGACATAAATGTTAAAAAGTTCCCAGTAGGTGATACAAATGTTAAACTGTTTAACAGTATTCACCTCAAAATGACCGAATTATGCACAATTCTCATCAAGCATCGACATTTAATTTTGATGGATAGAGTTCCTCAATTCGTACACATTTTCAAAGACCTTCTGCAAGCTATTTGTTGGTACAAAAGTGATCGGCAGAAGGATACAGCTTTAGCTAGCGAAGAATTAGATGATTTGTCTGAATTAGCTTTGAAAATGGAAAGTCTTATGCATGTGATTGCTACACATAGTTTGGAAGTCAAAAGAGTGGCACCCTATGTTCTAACGTTTACCATAAATCTTATGGTTTCCAATAAAAGACCAACGACACTTTATCCTAAGGTAAGAGTGGTTAATATTGTTTTTTTTTTTTAGTTTATATTTAAATATATTTATTTTTTAGATCAAGACTCATATTGAAAACATTTGTTATGATTTGGTTGCTGTGTGTGATCATCGTGTTGGACGATTTATTCTTAGATGTTCGAATGAAGCAGCAAGACAAGTTTATGAAGTTTTGGTCAAGGATCATAAGAAATACCATAAATTTAAGGGCAAGGTGTAATTTTGTTTGTATAGGTATGTTTATTATGGATTGCAACTAATCAGTTGTTGATCTTTGTTGGAAAAAATGTAGTTCTAATAGTATCTTCCACATTAGGGACATTGATTTTTTTTACCAATGTACCTTAAAACATCAAATAAATACAAACAAATTGTATAAACAAAAAAGTTTTTGTACTCATTGTACTGTATACGTATACCACTCTTGATATTAATATAAATAACATAATATTGTTAGAATATATTGAAAGAGTATAGACCTACGCTTAACTCTGGAAAAAAATCTAAGTCTGAAAATTTACTGCTATTCTTACAAGTTTTTTTTTTTTTTTTTTTTATATTTAACGCGCACTCAAGGGATTATTAATACCCTTTATATGAATTAACACAGTACGAGCTTTAGGAAATTTGGATAGGGTACGAAAGGAGATGCCGATGCACATTGGTTTTGAATGTCTGTAGATTGAAATGGAGGGGAAAAATAGAGCCGGGTAAAGCATTCCACAATCGTGTAGTGCGGCTAAAGAAAGAATCTCTGTACTTAACTGTACGTCCGAAGTTGGGCTCTAGGGTAAACTGATGGGCATTCCTTGCAGCGCGAGTATTGCGGTTGAATTGTTTCAGGGGTGGAATGCAACTGGCTATTTCGGCGGAGCACTCTTTATAATAAAAGCGATAAAATAAGGAGAGGCAAGAAACATTGCGACGGTGTTCAAGTGACACAAATGTTTCCGTTATTGTCCTATCTCCTATCATTTTTAAAGCCCTTTTCTGGATTCTATCCAGGAGATTCAAATAAGTTTTTGCAGTTCCTGCCCAGACATGAGAGTTGTACTCAAGTTTTGGACGTATATACGCCTTATAAACAACAGCCAGATCATTGGGAGAAAAGTATTTCTTGCATCGTTGTAAGAAACCTAAGCATTTCGCAGCGTTTTTGGCGACATCAAATATGTGGTCATTCCACAGAAGGTGGTTGGTAACACACATACCGAGAATGGAAAGCTTTTCAGTTTCCTCTATACAAGTGCCACTCATAGATAGTGGCATAGGGGGTATGATTCGCTTAAGTGACAGAAGACAGCATTGAGTTTTTAAAGCATTAAATTCCACGCGATTGTTAATTCCCCATTGGACAATGCTGTCAAGATCGGAATTTAATGAACTTATCATACGCTGCCGCTCCAGTTCCACAACCGAAGAGCTGGGTTGTGAATCAGGAAACGAATATGAAAAGCTGAGGGTGCTGTCGTCAGCGAAACAATTTAGTGGATTAGAAGTTTCAGACAAAAGATCATTGATAAAAATCAAGAAGAGAGTCGGAGACAAAACTGAGCCCTGGGGCACACCAGCATTTATTTTGAAGATTTCAGACTTGAAACCATCCAATACTACCTGTATTGAACGGTCCGAAAGGTAATTTCTAATCCAGCGAACTAGGGATTCATCAATACCGAAAGCATGCATTTTCGAAAAAAGAGCTTGATGCCAAACCCTATCAAATGCCTTTGAAATATCAAGCGCAATAATCTTACTTTCACCAAAACGATGTAAAGATTGGTTCCACTTTTCGGTGAGATAAGCCATCAGATCACCAGTGGACCTATTGCTACGAAAGCCGTACTGCCGGTCATTAAGAAGCTTTCGTTCTTCGAGATATTTCTTAAGCTGATAATTTATCAGCGTTTCCATGACCTTAGAAAGAAGGGACGTTAATGCAATCGGTCGATAGTTGGAGGGGGAAGAAGATTCGCCTTTTTTTGGGACAGGCTGGACAAATGCTGTTTTCCATCCACTCGGGAAGAGACCAGTAGAATAGGATAGATGGAAAAGCTTACGCAGTGGCTTTGCCAGCGTGGAAGCACACCTCTTCAGAATAACGGGGGAAATACTATCCGGGCCAGCGGATTTGTGAATGTCGAGATCTTTAAGAACTCTTGCAACTGTACGAGTGCGAAAGAAGATTCGCCCCATAAAACCGTTTACGCTCTCAAGTACAGGAGGTATCATATCACTGTGTGGCAGCGTGGAGTTAGCAGCAAACTGAGCTGCAAACAAATTGGCTTTTCCTTGTGAGCTGACCACAGGTGTGTCATTTGAGACGAGCGTCGGAACCGAGGACGAGGTTGAATTTCGTATATTCTTTACAAAAGACCAAAAATTTTTACTGCCTTTGGGACATTGCAGTATTTTTTGCCGTAATTTTTGTTCATGCAGGAATTTGGTTCGTCGAATATGACCGTTGCAGGTCTTTCTAGCTTGTTGAAACTTTTTCCGGTTTTCCTCAGTAGGGTTGGCTTTGTAACAACGGAAACTTACTTCTCTCAACCTGATAGCCTCTTTACAGCTCAAATCGAACCATGAATTTTCTTTAGGTTTAATGCTTTTCGACCTATTCGGAATGAATTTTTTCATCCCGAGAAGAATTAAATTTGTGATCATATCAGCACTGGAGTCAACGTCACTATCGAGGAAGCATAGTGACCAGTTAAAGTTCCTGAAAAAATCATTGAGACCGTCCCAGTTGGCATTCTCGTATTGCCAAACGGTTCTCCTTGGGGTCTTTTCTTTAACTGGACTGTTTTTGCAAGAGAATTTCGCTGATACAACACAATGGTCCGACTTACCTAGAGGTGATGATACACTTATAGTGTATTTATCAGGATGAGAGGTAAGAAACAAATCTAGAGTGTTGGGGGTGTGACCTGCAACGTCAGGAATTCGAGTTGGCTCGTCGACTAGTTGAGTTAAGTTGTTTAACTCGGCAAAGAGCTCGACATACCTTCCTTCGGGTGTTGTCTGGCCAGAATAGCGAAGCCAGCTAGAATTGTGTACATTGAAATCGCCCGCAATGACAATTTCAGTGTGAGGGTAATGGGCAACAATTCTTTGAATGGAGTCAGACAGCGCATCAAATTCGTTAAAAGTTGAATTGCTGTCCAAATTTGGGCTCCGATAAATAAAACATATATGAATTATGAGCTTATTGACGGTGAATTTTAACCACATAAAACTAAAGGACGAGTTCAAACAAGAACCGTATTGTGGTTGCAATTGATAAGCAACATCATTTCTGATATAGACAGCGAGACCATGGTACGAGAGGAATAGTGGCACTAAGATATACCCGTTGAGTTTAAATTCTGCAGGATCAGTATTTTCACCTACTTGGGTTTCACTTAGTGCCAAAACAGCTGGCCTGTGTTCTACAGTATGGCCGTACGCAGAGAAAAGATTCGATCTTAGCCCCCGAATGTTGCTAAAATCGACCCTAAATTCATCCTCCATTATAAAATTCAAACACAAAACAAAACCAAATTTCACAAATAAATCTAAACTAAAAATTAATAGTAAAAAACCATAAGAACTTTTCAATACACATTACTACTAGTGTTGACTCGATCAAACAGTTTTGCTTCCCTCTCATTTTTTTAAGAACATAAAATAAAGTAAAATGATGCAATAAGAAGCAAAGTAAAACGAAACGTATATATTTAAATGAAAGAATACAATAGAGTGCAAAAGTCTGAAAAATGCTATACGTAAAGAATAAGAATCGATCGTAAAACTGGCCATACGATGGGGCAATGAAGCCGAATGGCCCCATCAATCACTAGATAGATATATGGATATAATTTATCCTACACAAATATCTGATTTGCAATTGGAACGAAAAGCTTAATTCACAAAAATATCTCGAATAAGTTTTGTGGATTTCAAAATATGAATATTTTATTTGATCCTTTCTCAGTGCGAGATCATCCCAGGGTAAGAATTAACCTCCAATTAATGTACCTATAACCTATTGCCAAACAGTTTTGCCGGGGCTAAAGGATTGCCAGATGAGCCTAAACATTAGAGCCGGATAGATTACTAGAGAGGCGCAAAATAATAATAGAGTTAACAAGATTTTTTTAGTATCGAAAGGGGGGTCCATCATCCCCCGTTTACCCGGGTGGGACAGTTACGGAAGAAGCCATTCCCAACGGTGTTCTGTCCATTATAGTCAGTCAAAGATTATAATCGTTAATTATTGTTCAACTTTTAAAAATGAGCCTATTTGATGTTTTGACACTGACATAAAAAAGTTTAAAGGTGCGTTTAAATTAAAATTCAAAATTGTCCCTTATTTAAAAATTCGGTGCACAAAATCTTCGCTTTTGTCCAGTAAAAACGTACGTAGCAACTCCGACCTAACTCCAACCTAATAAAGTTATAACAACCTAATTAAGTATTACACCCATACTTAAAGAACTCGATAAAGGTTTCTATGATCCTAATTTATAATAACTTTATAATCAGCATATTATAAATCATCCAGTTTCAAACAAATAGTCAAGACTTCACAATAAATAAAGAGCAACAAACCAATCAAGTTTTCATAGCATTGTTAGGTATGTGCGTACTTTAAAACTAAAATGTGACTGTCTATTATTTACAATCCATGAAGCACTCATCTATCTACTGTCCATCATCAAAAACGTGCTACCCTTATATTATAACCAATGCGAAAGTATCCGCCCGCCACCTATGCAATTAAAATTTCTGTGCTTAATCATCTCTATCTTCGTATTAAACGAAATGGGGGCTGAAATAGCAGAAAATGAATGAAGTCTAGCATTTTTCAATTTTAATTTCAGACGTTAAGAAGGGTGGGATTATAACAGCTTTAATTTTAAGTGTGTTTGGTGGCGGATTTCGCCTTTAAAGACAACGAAACTTTTAATAAAACTATTTAAAATTCCCAAAAAGTTTTTTTTTTGAAACAAGATTAAGATCTCTGTTTGTTCCAACCGGTTTATACGCTAATTCCAACTTTCGAACTCTTAATCCTCCAAAAAGTTCGTTTTACGACTTTATCCATTTAATTCTTTAGAAAAATAAAACACTATAGTCTCGTCTCTCGTCAAATTTTGAAAAATTGGGAGAGAAACGGCTCTCTAAAAGCTTTTAGCTGAATTGCGGCGAATTGATTTTAAATACGAGTATCTTTCTCCGTTATAAATAGGGGCACTATGGTACAAGCTTTCAGAGAATCAAGTTCAAGAATGACACTCGCTCTCTATACTTTATAATGATTTACTGGCCAGGTTTAAAATCCCGCCACAAATAAATGTCACCCTTTTGTAGAATCCTTGAGATAAAGTGTGTAGCTTTTTCCGAATATCTATATTTTGACCTTTTTTTTTATTCCTTCCAGTCCAGAAATGTAGTGTAAAAAGGTTTTAAAATGGATTACCGGGACTTAAGCCTAAGGGAGATGATGGCATGTAATTTCATTTGCGCTTGATGCGGACTTCATCAACACAGCCTGCGGTATAAATGGGCTATACGAGCTCAACTTAGCTAAAGGCGAGAAGGACTTACGATAAATAATATGATAGTGTGGGTGGTAGCCTGGTCATGGTAGCTCTCACAGGTGGAATTTATTAAATTTTTTTGTTGATTGTGTCACTTGAGCTTGCAGTTAGAATTTTTTAGTTTTTAGAGGATTTTCATTTTCTTTTATGCTTTGGGGTATTAGATAAAAAGTTAATTTAACTGAAGATTTATTCTAATCTAAAATAGCACCTATTTGGGGGCGTCAAAATATCAAGGACACTTTGATGGGTTAACTTTGCATTTTATCAGACATAATAAACGAAATATATATAATATAAAATATGAACAACAAGTGGGTTTAAATTTCAGCTCAACAGATTTCCCTATAGATGTGCTTTTTTGTTCACATTCATTCAGCCCTTTCTATGAAATCGTATAGCTATGATATGAAATCGGCTCTTGAGTTTTGTGGTGTGTGTGTGTGTTAAAAATAATTGGAGTTTTTGAGTGGTTATTATTTTTGTGTTGGGTTGTTGAATAAAAGCTAATTGATTCTTTTGCCGCCACATGATATCTATTAAGGCATATCAATTGACTCTTATTGGAATTGAACGTTTTTATACTTTTGAATTTTTGGAACGTTTTATGATATTCTTTTGAAGTGGTAAATAAATACCATCGGATAAATATTATAATCTTGTTAAAGATATTTTAACTATCTTGGTATTTCCAAAAAGAATCGAATATTTTTCAAAATAGAAATAGGAGCATATTAGGGAAAGATTAGACATGTAAATTTTGCTTGCGTATGTTACTCGTGTGAGCAAATTTTGAACAATTTTCTAGTATAAACAACTCTGGGAAAATTACAGAGTTCCAGGAATGAATCGAAACGGTATAAATAAGGTCCAATTTTCTAGTTACCTATATAATATGTATATGTTCTTACAGCTAGGGAAAAATTAAATGTAATTCTTATTCACGTGACTTTTATTAACGTTTATACACATTAATTAACCTTTGAATAAGTGAATATGTTTCTGGTAAGCTACTTAGCAATTAAATTCTATGTTTGTTATATATTTTTACAGTTCAACACGAGAAATTTAAATGAGCAAAACTTACATGAGTGTAATCACAAATGTTCTTACAGCTTATTCAAAACGTAAATAAACCTCTCGAACCGGCTTGATCTCTAAAGCTGGACTGGATTCCGAATAAATTTCTTTCCAACACATAAGACCGTTGATCTGCATCATTTGTCAGTCAGTCTGTCTGTCCAGGATGTCAGTCTCATCAGTTTGTCTGGATATGTATGGGCACATGTAGCCTAGATTTTCTGTAAGGGTTATAACATACAGAGGGGTTTTAGTAGGAATTGGCATTCTATAGGTTTAAAAATAACGATACCTTATGAAAAGCTTGTTTTGCTCGAAAACAGCTTGATTTTAAACAGCAACATTTTACATGAGAGATACAGCATAAAAGGCCACTCAGATGTTTTAAGACGTATTTCCGAAAAAATAGTTGTATCGGTAACTGCCATATAATGGATTTATTTTTATTTTGACTTTCTCGCTAACGACTTAACCAAATTTTATTTCTAGGCCATAAATACCCAAATTATAATGGAGTAGTATTTTTCGTAACTTAAAAAACAAGTTTATTAATTAGATTTTTTTTTTAATTTTCGAAAATCGCTTGATAAATTTACTTAAAATGTTGGTTTTAGGTAAAAATTATAATTCAATTTTTTTAAACATATTTTTTTAATTTTGAGTAGTTTCTTTGATAAAAATCGATTTTGTTTGAAACCTTATAAAAATTACAAATTATAATTTTTTTTGAAATCACTGAATCTTTTTACTTTGATTACGAGAAAAGTAGGTCTGATAAAATATTTCTCAGAGCAACTTAAGTCTGACAATAAATCTAACGTTGGTCGGGACCCCTAAATAAATGGGGAAGACATCGAGTTGATTGCGATTGTTCTTCTGTGCTTGAATTCCATGGACAGTGAATCTATTCCGGACGAATAAGCTTTCAACTATCAATTCAGTTACAACATTAAGTTGAGAAGCAGAATCTTATAACGGTTATAAGGTTTGTAACTTTGTATCTATGGATTTGGTCAATATCAAAATGTTCTTCTAATTCTTTTTTGGTGGAAGCTTCTTTATCTATTTCCCATTTACGATGGGAAACATTCAATGTTTTGCAAATGAGACATGAAAAAAGTTAATTGTTTGTTGTATTGTGAACATTTGAAAAAAAAAGTGTCACGGAGATGAAAAAATGGGAAGCAAGAACAATTTCAGGCACATTTAAAAAATGTTTAATCTAAATCCAAATGACCACCCGTAAACGTTTAAGGACATCATTTTTAATAGCACAACAGACAAAATTTACATAGGTAAGTAATTATTTTTAAATATAAAAAAACAACAACTTTATAATAGGTATGTTTCTGCCACTATTTACGTTACATATCGTAGGTAGTCTTTAATTCATTAAATTCAACTTTCTGTGTCTGTACCAACTATAAGTGGTCACAATCCCTGTAACACACTTTGAAATGTTCTCCTTTATGTTATCGTGGGTAGCCAAATCAATACTATACTTAGGTTAGGTTTATGTTAAGCCTTCTGTATACATATCTATACATTATACAATATACCAACACCAAAACCATCAGAGTGTAAACCAACCAGCACATACTATTGAACCTCGAATTTAATTTATTTTGGAATATAGTGGTTAAACGGAACTGTTTTCCTTGGGTGATGTGTGTATTTTCTGTAACACATTTTCTTCCTTGTTATCCTTTGTGTGTAATTATTTTTTAATTGAAATACGATAACATCGTTAGATTCTTCAATTAGTAAAGGAAATATTGATGATAGACTTTTTTTAATCGTAACTTTCTTTTAAAAAAAACCTAAGACTTGAGTTTATTACAGAAGTTTTGATTGATTTTGAGGTTAAGAAACCTATAATAACTAAAGAATTTATCCTTTGGATTAAGTGCCTTAAAGCTTTTCAATGTGAAATAAAATATGGGTTGGTGTAGCTTCAGTTACATTTAACCCACTTGAATATAATATTTGCACAGGAATTCAGACGTAATATGGCAAAACCAAACCAACTTGTTGTGTATATGGGTATATATGTACCATTGACGTATTAGGTATGGACCGCCAGTAGCCAACTTCACGCGTGTTCCAACATAACTAGGGGCGCCATCAACTACTAGCAGGGAATCTGCGTAGCAGTGATATGATTTTTTTAATTAATTATTTACTATTGAAATATTTTGGTGGAAAGTATTATCAAACGACTTTTATTTTACAAAACACATCCATTCCTTATGTCATGAGTTACTTACAGATGAATATATTATCGTTTTCATTTAAATTCTAATGGCGAAATTAGAAATCGTATTTAACACTAAAAGATGATGGCGTTTTTAGGCTGTTTTAAGATGGAACAACTTTTCTTGGCTGTTTGTATGAAAATTTCAACCGACTGGAGGTCCATATCTAGTACGTCAATGATATGTACATTTAAAGTAAAGATAAACACTCAATACGGGATCAATAATATTTGAAATTATGAAGTAAAATACAAATATTGAGGCAGTCAAATTTTGCATCCTTTGGTTCCGCCGTGGATTTACTCAGAAATATTTGAAAAGTTATATATTTTTAAGAAACACTTTTATTTGATGTGGTAATGTCAGATAAGTATATATGTACCTATGTAGATACGTTTAATTCTAAATACACAGGATATGCATTAGCGTAATATCCGATGAACACGTGAACAACCGTTTATGTGAACACTTTTTTATATTACATTAACTATTCAAATATGAAAAAAATATAAAGGTACAGCGCCCTTTGGTTCATCCAGCAAAATAAAAATTTTCATTCATAAAGCGGTGTCTCCACGAGCAAGATTTCATAGATTACCATCTGTCACTTTCCATAAAAAGAAAGATTGCTAGAATTCTCTAAAATGTATGTTGGGCATTTGATAGCTTAAGACAGAACCATAATAGAAGAATTAGTACGTACGGTGCCGTACGAAATTAGCGAGAACAAGGAATTTGTATAGTGCGCACATAATGTCGGATTGCTCAGTTTCGGCAAGTTTTCGTTCACTTTTGCCTCCGTACGTAAGGAGCGCTCCAGAGCGGAGTTTACGTACGTAAATCTGACAGCCAGCCAAATACATGTGAAATTGGCTTGCGTGTGCGTTCGACCATTATGGTCGACTGAAGGTAATGGCGGCACTTAAGGTAGAACCATAAAAGAAGAATTAGTACGTGCGGTGCCGTACGAAATTAGCGAGAACAAGGAATTTGTATAGTGCGTTTTCAGTGAGTTTTCGTTCATTTTTGCCTCCGTACGTAAAGAGCGCTCCAGAGCGGAGTTTACGTACGTAAATCTGACAGCCAGCTAAATACATGTGAAATTGGCTTGCGTTTGCGTTCGACCATTATGGTCGACTGAAGGTAATGGCGGCACTTAGAACTTGAACTTGACGTAGAACTATGACATTAGCTTTCGTTTGCTTACGACTATTATGGTTGGCCCTTTACTATTTCATACTATTTCAGTCCAAATTCAAAGAAAACAGAAAAGTTAATATGAAAATGACAGCTCATAGAATACTATCTATCATTGACGTATTAGGTATGGACCGCCAGTAGCCAACTTCACGCGTGTTCCAACATAACTAGGGGCGCCATCAACTACTAGCAGGGAATCTGGGAATCATATCACTGCTATATGATTTTTTAAATTAATTATTTACTATTGAAATATTTTGGTGGAAATTATTATCAAACTACTTTTATTTTACAAAACACATCCACTCCTTATGCCATGAGTTACTTACAGACGAATATATTATCGTTTTCATTTAAATTCTAATGGCGAAATTAGTACACGTATTTAACACTAAAAGATGATGGCGTTTTTAGGCTGTTTTTAGCTGGAACAACTTTTCTTGGCTGTTTGCATGAAAATTTCAACCGACTGGCGGTCCATATCTAGTACGTCAATGCTATCTATAGCATGCTATGAGCTGAGCAATATGTATATTGCAAGAAATTTTTCATAGAATACTATTTGCGGTCTCCATAGGCAATTTTAATAGAATGCTATCTAGCATTCTATGAAATCTAGATCGTGGAGACACCGTGTTATATTCATAACTCATAAGCATTAGATAAGAATAAAGCAAAGTATATTACGCTGATATGTACCTATCTACTACAGAAGTAAGAAGCAAAAGAGGCAATCTACGATATCCTGGCTCCCGATTAGGAAATACGAAGCGAGTCATTTTCAATTTGATATTTACTTTTTGACCCACCTGGAGCTGTCAGCTGATTTTCGCGAAAATAAATAACGATACTGATAAAATTAAAAGCAGTTATTTCAACAGAATGCCGCCGAGTTGCTATGACCTACGTGCCAAGCTTTTAAGCAAGCTAATTTGAACATAGTTCACACAAGCAATAATAAGTTAAAAACATGTGTCATACAAAACTTCATTTTCGCCTCTCAAAACGACTCGCTTCGTATTCACATCAGGGGCCTGGAAAACAAGTACGACGACATGAATAGTATTCTAAGTGACTTCGATGCTAGATTCGGAAAGGAGGTCACTTTTGGTTCAATAATCGGAGAACACAACCTGTACATAGTACAACCATATACTTTCAATAAGAAATACAAGATGGTAGACTTCGAAGCAGGTAGTGATGTCATCGTATCGAGCACTCATCGCCAACACCGTCAACCTAATTGATAATGCATCGCGATAGACACCAGATATGCATCCAATATCTATGATGCCCTCTTATTTCTTGGGTCAAAGAAATAACCCGGACAATCATATAAATGCTTGAGCCATGTTATCTCGAGTACGTTATGTGGATATCCCAGGGGACCACATTGCCGAGCAGATCCTATATAATGATTTCAAGTCGTGAAGTTAAAATCGCAACTAATCGCCAAAGTTTTCTGGCAGTCCTTTGCGATCGCGTTTCTATTAATTTCTTAGGAATTCCACCCTCAGCAGCAAGTAGATGGATTACAGAAGACCACTGTAGTCTGAGACATTGTCAACAAGCCATCAAAAGAATTGCCATTGATTTGCTGGGTGTCACTAGGCGAACACAACAAAACTCCTGGCTTCGAGGAATGATGCCGGTTAGCGCATGGATCTAAGAACTAGGACTAACAAGCACTGCTGCAAACAAGGACTAGAGCTACTTGAGAGAGCAGCCCGTGAGCTTGACGGTCAAAAAAGAAGAAAGGAATGCCGATTTCTCAAGAAAGAAAAGCGGGAGCACGTGAAGCAAGCTGTCCAGTCTGTATTGAGGGTGATGTTAGAAAGTTCTAAATTTTACTAAAGGTTAACTTTCGAATTAAAAAAACAAATATTTGTTTTCCGCCTGGAAATTTTTGAGGATTTTGTGGAAGTGTTTCTATGTTTACTATAAGCTCTATAGATATAACCACTTAAACCGATTTATATCTTTTGATTGAATTTGTAATCGTTTCTATTGATGATTTTTACAAAATGCCTCAATTCATTTGTCAGTTATATACTGATTGATCTGAAATAAATAAACCATTTCCCAGGAGTTCTTTTCATCTTTCCTGAACGGCAAATAAAAAGGTAAACCTATTTTATCGACACCAAAAATAATTTTTCCCAGAGATTTTTGTTGCCCAATGTTGATTTCATTATGAGTACAATATGTCAATGTGTCTTTGAGTTTCCCCAAGCCACCATAGCCAATCAATTTTGATTTTCTTCTGAAAGTATCTTTAAGTTAAAGTTCTCTTTTTTCTCAAATTTCTTTTTGGACAATTGGTTGATTTGTTCACTTATTTAACTTAGGTACCTATAGGGCCTCCCTTTCTCAATGTTACTTTTGATCCCCAACAATGACAGATTGAATGTTAAGGTAGGTATATAGCAGAATAGCAACCCACAAATAGTGACAAGAAAAATGTGTGGTTGTGGCAACACCAACGACAATGATGAAAAAGTTTATTCTTCTTTTTACTTCTTTCTCCAGATAAATTTGTAAAAATGTTAAAGCTCAAAGATGGAGACATTTTTCACCTTCCAAAGGATTTGGCGCTCGAAGGAATTCCTCATCCATCATCAGACTGTATGTATATATCTACCCTACCTAGTTAAATAAGAACTGAACGCAAAGCATACAAATCAATGAAAACCCCCCCAAGCATTTTTATTTGTTCTATCCCCGGAACATTTGAAGAATCTTTTGTTGAGCATATCTTATAGAACCCAAAAGAATTTCTTGTTTTGTGTGTTGGAATTTTGATTTATTTAACGAAGGAAATTTAAGTTTGTGTGAAATATCAAAAGATTTGAGAAACGTTATAGAAATGTCATTGGAATTCTGAACGTTGATAGAGTATTCAACATTTGGGGTCGTCATGCTACGATTTATTTTTATTAAATCTTTTACTATGAGTCGTTGATAACATAAAATCAAATACCCAAACTTTTTTATATTATACATTACTATCGAGACTACTATACGATTCTACATATAAAATTGTACCTACTTTCGATAAAATATTATGACCGGCCACAGTGGGCTCAAATGACATTTTGACATGTATAGTGTTTTGTTTTTTTTTTTTTTTGAAATTGGTAGAATTTATCTTAATGAGAAAACACTAGAGAATTTGCGAAATGAAAAACATCTTTTATAGAATATTCCTAATTGGCAAAAAAAGTTTGATCGTTTTTGTAAAGAGTTATATATAAGCTAAAATTTTTAACATTTTTTCCCAAAAGTTCATAGAAATTTGCAAAAAAAAAAACTGAATTTTAACCTCTTTCCGCTCCCACCCTCTAAACTAAGAAAAAAAAAACGGAACTTTACATGTTTAGAGGGAAAAGTTTAAAAATATTTTTTTTTAAATGCCTACATAATGGCCTAATCATATTAAAATACCGACCTTTTGTAAAAAATACTTAATTATAATTTCAACTAATTTTTTATTATATTTTTTTTGTAAATTCGATATTTCGAAAACGGTTAGATTAAGTTTTTTTTTGTACAGTAGTTATATGAAGCGTTTTTTAACTTAAAATTAGCATAGATACTTCAAATTTGGAGAAAAACAGTTTGTTTTTTAAATTATTAAACAAACATCGGTTTATTAAAAAAAATAAGTAATAATAATTGTATTTGAATTTATATATTACATATCTATAAGGAAGTATATTTTCCTAATTTCACTTAATTATTCAAAGAAACAAAAAAAAGTTAGAGAATTTTAAGACGCCGAATTACATTTTGGGCCACTGTGCGTTGATGTGCCTCTTATAGCGTTTTTCATTTACGAAAAGATTTGCTCTTTCCTTCAAAAGATTTCCTCTTTTTGCAATTTTGTTGTTTTATTTAAATGAAAAGAGGGGAAAAAGAGCAAATCTCCACCAGAAAGAGGCAATCTCCCGAATTTGGGAGATTTGATCTAAACACTGACACATGAAAACATTTTAATGACGGATTTTTGCTTGCGCGTTCTTTTTTATTCTAAAACTATTGGATAGCTTTGTATTGTTTTACCTTTTTGGACGGTATAGGTATACCTATATTAATTTATTGCACTCAAATTCATAATATTTTTCATAAATCTTACAATTTTTTTTAACAAATTTGTACAAATGTTCAGGTAAACAAACAATTGTAATGAATAATGATACTTGTAATTGAATGGAAGTGTAAAATATAAATGACGGCTTATTATTGATTCAAGCATACAAAAACAAAGCTATCCTAGTGATTGTATAATGATCGTTTAGAACGCAGGCATATTATTCACACTCACACAGTTTATGCGTCTTTAATCTCTGTCTCCACACTACGCAAAAAACAGCCCAACATGTTTCATTTAAACGTGCACTTCTTGATTTTGAGGGCAGAACTTTTAGATTTAAATGAAAACGCTATTAGAATGATTTTGGTATGGTTTACTGGTGGACCACGCTGTCCTTTTCTCATACAGATTTGTGTATTTGTGTTCCCTGTGGACTCCAAAACGGTTGGACTGATACAAAAACAGATACTTTTGAGGTTAAACTCGTGCGAAAATTTCATTCGTCACCATTTATCTAATTTAAACTAATTTTTGTTATGTTTTCTATTAATTATTTTTTAACTTTACCAATAAGTGAAAGTAAAAATACATCGATATTTGCTCCTGAAACTGATTTAAAACATTTATTCGCATTCGCAGTTTGCAGCTCATGTGCAAGTCTCACTTTATAACGAAATCGGCTATACCGAACGAACAGTTTTAAATAAAAAATTTAAATATCTATCGCTTATAACGAATATTAAAAAAAAACGAAATAATGAAATAGGCATTGCAAATTTTTAAACTATTTAAAATGATGAAATATCTGAATTTCCTTTTTGCTGTTCTTTTTTATACGCTAATTTCAAACAGGCTGTCATTATACCATCAGGGTGTCATACCTAAATTCAAAATCGTTTGTTTGTTGCCTCTTACTTTTGACCAATCTTGGAAGATCATTTTCACCAAAATGATAAAAATTTCGAAAGCAGAAAATAACAGATAACTCTGTACATCAATCATAAATAAATATAAGTTTTATAACATGAAAAAAATGTCAACTTTTCCATAGTGAACCAAAAATGGAAAATCGGTTATAACGAAAAACCCAGATACACCTATAACGAACAAAATATCCAGTCCCATCGAGTTCGTTATAAGCGATTCTGTTACATACTTTTATGACCTTATGACTTACATGTACAATGTACTTGTAAGTCATGTAAATGTACATTGTACATTTATGTAGATAAAGTATGACTTAATGCATGCTGCATGGCGATCAGGCGAAGACACAACGAAGACACATTGTTTTTAGCTCCATTTTGGCAACAACAATTAAAAAATTTATCTCAACCAATATTTGATTTAGTAAAGAAATAAGTAATTTGACAGCATCGCACTTATTCGTATTACTACAACCAGACAACCGAGATTTGTTCTTTTAAATTTTGGAATATATTTTTGCAATAAAATTGTTTAATAAAAATTTATGTATAAAATTTTTTCAAAGAATACTTTAATATAATATTCGTGGGTTTTATCAATCCTACTTTATATTATCTACCTAGACCTACCTATGTACCTACCTATTGGATTTTATTGTCCATTTCTAACAGTCCACTAAATGCTTTCAAATCTAAATGTTTTACTTTAATGGAAAAAAAGGTTTCACATTCCAAGTGAATGCTTCAGTGAGTGCCTACTGAAACAGTTAACAGAAAACTCGCCTTTAACTTAACTTTATCTGAAATATCTCGTTATTCTCAAACCTTTTATCAAATTGTTATCCTCCTAATTCAATTTAATACCAAAAAGTTCTTAAAGAGGTATACCTATACATACATATACCTATATATTATGAATATTTCACGTGTGCAATCAATTGAATTCATAAATGGAAACGATTAAGTATTGCTGTATATTTGATATTTAGTATAGTTAGGTTATATATTATTATCCTTTTAGGGACACGTAATCATAAATCAAACTTTCCACATGAATATGATTTTTATCTCTTTCGAAGTCCAACGGTTGGTTCAATTTTAAGAGCATTTCTGTGTTATCACGTTTTTAAAGGATACCTTATACTTATGGTTATGATGGCAAATGGATACCATCAGCAGTTCCATTTAAAAGTTTTTCATTGAATGCGTGCTTGTGAAGCCTAAATGAGTTTTCCGAAGAATTAACTTTGATAGGATATGAAACAGGATATTATAGACCGGAACCTATCCATTTATTTCTGATATTGCTTTTCAGGTGAAGAAATGGATTTTTGTCTTTAATAAAATGTTTTGAATTCATGTAAGAATATACAAACACTTTGAAGGTTGCTCAAAGCTCATATTTAGAGGTATATATACAATTTGAGTGTTGTGTGGGTGTTTTATAAAATGGGTAGGGTATTGTTTCTTTTTTGTATGGAAAAATATTTGAAATGGGTAAGCACCGGAAATTAGATTATCACTGCGGGTCGAAATTTTAGGTGAATAATTTTCAGCAATGTTATAAGTCTTAAATCATTGATTGAATTCATTTAGAAGATTGCATTCAAAACCCTTAAGAAAAAGCTTAAAGAATTTATCAATTGCGATAGTATGTTCTGATGACTCTGATATTATTGACAACTAGCTGACCCGCCAGACGTTGTTCTGTATCTACCTATTTTCATTATATATACAGTCGGTGTCTTCATTATAAGGTTTTTGAAAACTTTTGAAATCAAAAGCAATTAGGTCTTATCAAAGGAATGCGAGGGATGAATACATTTTCTTCTGAATATTTCCCTTTAAGAATTGTTGCTTCTACAATATAAAATTCGGCATCAAGTTTTTCACAGTAAGTCTGGTGCCATTGCACATTCGTGTTTGATTCAAATTTCTAAACGTTTTAACTTCATTCTATGTAAGTACAAAAATAAATACCTTAAATGTCGGATTAAATCCTCGTTCTTCGATAATATCTGCCCCAAATGACGTCATTTGGAAATAACCATTATATTTTTGAGTGTTTGCAAGAAAGTGGCGTGATTCTTGTGTTTCGCCACAAAGCAATGAATACAATGGCTCATGTGGCGGAGTCAACAATGGTAATTTCACTTTACCATTAAGGCAGCATAATCCAGCCGTTTCTCCGGAAAACTTTAATGCACCACAATACTCACAAACAACGTCCATTTGCACAATGCAAACGCTAGGATGCAAGCTGTAATCATTGCTGCAATCGTATCGAAACGCTGCTCGATTCAAATCAGCACTTGATAAATATCTTGTTCTGCGTCGCAAATTATCTATTTGTTGACCTCTGTTGTTCGCTCGACGATTCCGCATTGCCAACCGAGCTGTTTCACGGGCTGCTTCACTTTGCTCTCGTGATTGAGAAGCACGAAGTCGAGCCATACTATCGCGGCGCTGTTCACGTGCAATTTCTTGTTCTTCTTTAGTCCTTTCATTTGCAGTATTTCGTATTCTTCTTGCATTACGGCTTTGTCGGGAAAGATTCGATCGTCTTGCTCGCGGCATTATTAATTAAACTTCAATTCACTTCAATTCACCTAAATATTTATTTCAAAACTCAAATTTTCAACCATACCGAGTTTTATAGTTCACTTCACTGTTTATACGAATGGGCAATGGCACTATCATTACATTATAATTGTTAATTATTTATTTAATAGAAATAGTTTGAATATTACGTCATTACATAGCTGTCATTATACGTCAATTACATAGCTATCATTTGCGTTTTGTTATTCCAAGTCTGATTCTTTTTTGTTATACCACGTTTTATAGTGACTGACGTTTCATGTCAAGTCACACGGGAACGCTGTCGAACGGGATAAAAAGTATCTTATGTCCGTCTCCTGGCTCTAAGCTACCTCCCTACCAATTTTCACCCAAATCTGTTCTGCCGTTCTTGAGTTATAAGTGGTGTAACTAACACGACTTTCTTTTATATATATAGATGTCAATAAGTTTAACTATTTTACTTTTAATTTTGTATTTGTATTCTTTGGTTATATGGTTCCCGTAAGTCCCTTTAAATTGAATTAATTACTACTAAACTACGGTGAAATCAGATTTTTTGTCCAGGAATATAAAGTTATTCTTTTTATTTCAATCGATTGTTGGCTTATTTTGTTCGCTATACGTAGGTAGATACCTAGAATTGAAATTTTGACTACAAAAAAAAAATTCTGGTGCTCAAACTCTTTTTGTGCACGTCCCCATGATTATTTCGTGAAATTTTAATTCATTTGATAATCAATTACAACTACTATTTCGTGCAACTTATCAGTCAAACCATTCAATACCTTTGTATTTCGGTTGCAGCGGCAGGCGGCGCGCCGGTCGCATTTTTAATTTATAAAATTGTTTTAATTGTTCACGGTTTATTTGTTTGTGTTTTATTTATTAATTATCGATTTTTATTACTAACAATAATTGATTACCCTCCCTCTAACCCGATGTGTGAGAAAAAGTGCCATAAAATGGCGCCCAACGTGGGGAAATGTTTGCTAGAATTTTGTTTGGTTGTGTATTTGTGTGTGTTTTTTATAAAACTTATTAGAACAATTCCATTTTTTTGTTCTGTATTTAGAAAATATTTATATATTGGAATTATTATTTCGGATTGGCAGAGTGATGATATGCGCTTTAGAAGAACAGTCTTTTACAAATAAAAAGTAAATCTTTATGATTTAAAAAGATTTCCTTATTATTTTTAATATGTTCACTTCTCAAAACTCTCAACTTTGCTTCGTTTAAAGACAAACAAATTTAATACCTCAAAGTTCTTGAATCTTAAATAAAATTAATGCATTACAAAATTGTATAGTTACCCAAATCATTTTATATTTCTATATAACAGAAATAAAGGTGAGCGTGTTAAAATTTTCTCTCAGAGTTTATCTGACTTTTAATTCTATTCATGGGTGAAAACACTTAATCTCATGAAACTGGGGCATAGTTTCGGTGGGAAATGTAACATATGTATGTATAAGATTTTTTTTTTGTATATCTCATAATTTATCACTGATATGTATGTAAAGAAAAAAATATTTTCATAATCGAATCCTCAGTCATCTTGAATTCATCTCTAAGCATATATATTTATTTTTAAGGAAAGCGAAATAATTAAATATGACGTGACATGGTAATATCAATTTGATGAATTATCCTTTTGACGAGAAATTCAAATCTCAATAGTCTAAATATTTATACATCCATATGGTATTTATATATGTATGCCGAAACAAAATAGCACGATAAAATGCTATCAATCATTTCACATTCCAAATGAACAGGTTACATGAATCCAAACTTATTTTCCTCACATTATTTATATGTATAGGAATGTGGCAAAATAATTCCTTACCATAACACGAATTAGATTGACCTTATTAATTATTTCCTTTATTTACGAAATAAAATCTTTAATTCTGGAGTAAAATGGTGAAAGAAGATAAGGTTGACCTCTGAACATCACTTTGCAAAAACTAACGAACACATGCAAAAAGGTACCGAAAATGAAGCTACCAGAAACTGTTGTTGTATAAACTCTAATTGGGAAAAAAGTACCTTATGTTCAGACAAAACCCAAGGAACTGCTGATATCCTGAAACCCAAAACAAGGGCGTTGAACTAAAAGTTGTTCCTTTTTTGTGCCTTGTCGTGCATTAAAAATATTGAATGATGATAGAAAAGGAAGAAACAGGAACTTGTATCAAATTCGTTTTAAGAAATTAATAGAAACATGATTTGCAGATATTTGACTTTTTTCAAGGGTTGAAGGGGTTCATATACCTGAAGTTTTTTTTACAATAACATTTCAAAAACGACATTAATCTATTATGGTATTGCGATCTGGATTTACGGATATTTTTGTCATGCCTTAAAAAAAGGTCAGTTTTTAACAACCTATAGTTTTCTAGTAAACAGAAAAGAAGTTAGTACCTTAAAGCACACAAGGGTTTTGTGTTATAGAAAAATCTAATCACATATGAAGTTAAGGTCAAAAGTAATTTTTTTTGTTCAATCAATTGGAAATTGAATGGAGAATTTTTTTTTGGGCTATTGTCGTTAAAGAGTTTAGTGATTGATAGTTTACAGCGCACGAACGATTTAAATACTTGGATTTATTGATTTAAAACATTTTCAGTCGTTGAAAAAATAATTCACGATAGTTTAGTTAGCACAATATGATATTATTATGCTTAACATTGTGAAATACCTTTGTTTTGAAAGGTATCTACGATTGTCAAGTGTTTTAAAATTTAAGGATTTACGCAATTTAAATAAAAACAACAGTGTTTCAATGTTTTTTTTTTGCAAAAATAAAAAAAATTCAATATATCGAAATAAATAAAATGTTTCGGTTATTATTTTTAAGACTTTTAAAAATACTTTTTTCTGGTGTTTAGTTTTTTGCTGCTCAAATTTTCACAATATCGATGAGAGATTCGCAACTCTTGTTGACCAGTCAAAATAAGACATAAGTATCTACCTAAAGCGACACGAAAGCTTATTTTTTTTTTAAATTTATAAGAGTGATTTGTTGCCGACGGTTATGTCTTTCTTCTAAAATGTTTTTTTTAATTTCTTAAATTTTTTTTTGAAAATTTTTTTTGAAATAAAATACAGAAAATCCTTTTTTAAAAAAAAACTACTGAGTCAAACAAATTCGCCAGTCGTTAACAGGAAGGTAATTTAACTTGCCACAAGAGCAAGTTTGTGCGACCCAGTCGTGTCCTTTATTAGACAATCGATTCGTTGAAAAATGTATGTAAATATGGATGTGCCTTCATATAAACCCCCATAACTGTCATGAGTAGAAAGTTCTTAATAAATCTACATTGTTTTCTCCCCATATTGACACAAAGAACAAGCAACATCATCAGGAGGAGATAGCCGTCCAACCTCAGTGTCATTGCGCTTTTCATCAGTATATCAGAATTGTTGAACCATTCTGTATTCTGTTGTTAGTACAATAGAATAATGATTTTTTCGCTGTGTTCGCATTTTCATATTTTATACTCAGTTCTGTTCCAAGTACGTCGTATACCTACGTATATTTTTTTTGCTAAAAGCAGCAAATATAACGTGTGCTAGCAAATATGTTGCAACAGACTTTAGAAGCACAGTCATTGATGGCATTGAAACTTTTGTGTTGCTAACAAAGTTCCCACAATCGCTTGGGGGCACACACGTTTCATCCAAAGAATATAAAAACACACAGTCACATTGTCATGCTTTGGGCAGCTCTTTCAATTTCTCAAACTCAAATTGTTCAAAAAGTGCATTTCGCTATCCTGGGATCCGAGCGTAAAATTTATTCGTTGGAGTAATTCGTGCTGCAAGTTTCGTTTCGGATGAAAGGCAGGTACCTACTCCACTTCTTGTTCTTGGAAAAGTGTTACTTGAGGTATTATTTTGTAGCAATTTGTATCTATTTGTCTTGGGGTTTTATGTGTGAAGGAAAGGACATCGCACAGTCGTTTATTCTCACATCTCTATTTACAACGGTTTTCTTATACAATAAACATATAATCTGAGCAGTGTGACCAATGAAATATTTTAAATCATGCTAAGTCCAGTATTTTAGCAAGTTTTTTTTTTTTAAGAAAAAGTGCTAAAAATCATGCTAAACATTTTTTCGAATACAAAACCTGCTAAAAATCCTGCAAAAAGCTTTAAACTAATAAAAACAATGTTTTTTTTTAGAAAAAATAGTATTTATTAAGCAAACATAACAAAAACATAAAAATTACTTCGTGACACTAAAACTATTTTATAAATAGGAACACAAATCAGTTAAATTCAGTTTTTGTAAACAACATTAAAAATATTGGGCTTCATTTAAAGCCTCCTCAAAAGCATCAGGCAAATCTTTTTCTTCTTCAGGTGTATTATAGAATGTTGCTAATACCACTTCTTTCACGATTTTGCTTGGAATGGCGAAACTGTCACAACAAACTTCTGGCAAATTGTCTCTGATAAGTAGAATACTATTAAGCATGTTTATTTTCGTTGGTCTTTTACTAAATTCATGAAGCTAAAAACTCTGAAATGTTCTGATCTTAAGATTGTATTTGGCTTTGTTCACACTTACGTTTGTTTTGATTTGACTAACCTTTTGTAATTCTATACTTCGGCTAAACTGAAATCCTGCAAAATTTTCAAACTATAGTATAGAATCATGCTAAAAAAAATGCTAGCATGATTTGGTAAAAAAACCTGCTAAAAATAAAATTTTCCTGCTAAATTTAGCAGGAAAAATGCTAAATTGGCCACACTGAATCTGAGTCTGTTAAATGTTTCTAGGTTAAGCTCACACTTACTTAAACAACGGTAATAAAATGAAACCAGAGAAAACCAAATACTTGCACGACGTGTCAGGACAACATTTTGAAATAATTTTTTTTTGTTGTGCACATATTATTTTCTTATGTGTAGAGCAGACTTGTCCTTCCTTTGTCTCCTTGTTTTAATTTGAAAAAAAAAAACAGCTCAAAACGATGTGACAGGATAACTTTTTGCTGACAAACAAATGAATTTTCTTAAAAGTCGTTAACGCTGAGATCGAAATGTGGAATGAAAGGTCTGGCTTGTTTAAGTTTGATATGTGTTCAGATTTAATATTATGAAGAAAACGTTTTTTAGTATGCTGCACTGCGACTTCAAAACTTAACGCTTATTAGGAGACAGACAAACTTTTCACACGTATTTTCATAGTTATTTTTTTGTTGGTAATTGAGTTGACTAGAAAACTTTTAAGTTTCTTATGTCATGAATTTAATCCAGTTGTGAGTTTGTTTATGGTATACCAAGATGCATATGTCATCTTGACCAACCTTAAAAGTAACCCCAACTATTAAACAAGTGTTCACTTGTGGAAAGAATCGGTGAAATAAATTCGTAATCAGGCAAGTAATTTACGGTTTTTTTTTTCATTTACATAAACAAATACTTTTTTCCTCGTAAAAACAAACATAACTATATTCTATTATAAGTTTGAGATACATATTTATAAATTATACCCTACCAAACAGTTAAGGATTTTTACAAAGCACCTTTTATTTTGGCATACAAAATAAAAGACAGATAGAGATTTTATACTAATGCAAGATAACGTACGTTGTTACGTCACCATATCGATAAAAAAATGGACAAAAATGTGATGGGCTGGTAGTTGTGGACATTTCAACAAAAATAAAAATCCTGAAGAAATTCAATTAAATTTCTATATAATCTCAAACGGCTATTTAAACACGTCTACACTTGAGTACATACCAATACCCAGGAAATTCCTTGTCATAGCTACTATACTATAACCGACTAACCAAGAACCAACCTCCAAACATTGCCATGTTTCTCGTAAATAATTGAATTATATAGAATTAAATTCCATTCAACTTGCTATCCACCATTGCATCTCTCGTTTCCATAAATGAAAAATACATTGCAACGTGATGCTATTTACAGCTAATAGATATCCGACTCCTTTAGTGTCCCAGTGCCAGACATCAGGATACTGCACTCTATTCAACCTGATATCAAATTCTGTAGAGATTCCGTTTTATGGAGAGACAAAAAAAAAATGTAAATAAACAGTACCAAGGGTATAAGGGAATTCTGTTATTATTTCAATCATCCTCCTATAGAAAAAATAGTAGAAATTGCATGAATGGGAATGCGGCAACAATGATTGTCATCTGCAATGTTGATTATGTTGTTCTCGAAAGACAGACACTTGGGAAGTTGTTTAACTGTTTGATTGTAAGTAAACTTATGATTGGCAGTTTTTGTTTTACAACAGCGAATGAGTCAAGAGACTTTTGCTTATTAGCTCCAAGAATTGAGATGGCTTAAAATTTAAAATTTATTTTGATACTGCGCCATCTTTAAAAAAAATATTTTTAAGGTTTTGTGGTCATATTTCATCTTTATTAATATTAATATAATAAAGTTTTGAAATGTTGTTCTGGGATGTTGAATTAATAATTTCCCAAGTTTTGGACCTCGAGAACCATTTGCGCAAAAAATAAGGAGTGGAGGAATACTGCTAAAATTTAAACGGCCCTACTGAATCGGAAACGTTCTGCTCCACCTTGTGCGCGAATGTCTCCATCGTATATGAGCCGCCTATCTACGGCTCTTCACCCGACGTGGTAGATTAGCGTAACTGCCAACCCATCCTGTAAGAGCTCCCGACTGTCTAGATAGAGAAATGCCTCGGACTCGGGAGGGATAAACCCGCTCAAGCGCACATTCTCAAAATATCCGTCATTAGGGTAATATGCCTCAAAAATTAACTATTGGCTGACGACATCGCCCTTGCAATGTGACCTTGAATCAGCTTTAACAAAAAATTATCAATCCTGTTAAGTTTGGCCTCATTGTATAGGACCTGAATGGAATAATAATGTGTTCTCATGGTGTTCTGTACAATCCAAGGCAGCGTCTAAGACACTGTCTCTTAAACCCCCGATTTTTTTTTCCATTTGAGATGAAGCAACGTTGAACCATACAGAACACCCACAGTCAATCATCGGCCTGATTAGGACCATGTAGCGAATCACTTTCAACCTGTGTCAAGCCAGACAATGGGGTCCTAAACAGAATCGTTTCAGATTTCTGAACGTTGATTCTAAACTTCCAGTCATCACTTTCTATATTTTTAGAGTAATATGCTCATCAGGCATATTTTTTGATTTTTATCATAGGTCCAAAAATAACGGTACCTGCCTTTTAACAGTTTTACATAATTCCATTTTTTTCTTAAAAAAAAAATACGATGGATTTTGCTAAAATTACGAATGACATTTCAGAAACATTTGCTAACAAAGCAAGTTCTAAAACAAAAAAGGGGTCAACCTAGAAATGAGAGATAATAAAACTGCAAACTCGTATACACCTTCATATTGGCGTTCTAAAAGTTGTCTAGAAAGTCAACAAAAATCTCGTGTCTGCAAGTTATTCAAGGTCAAAGGTCACGATAAACTGTTTTTCGGGAATATCTCGGTTCATATGGCTTCAATGATGTTAGTATCCATTACAAAATTATCAAGCATAAAAATTCCAAAAAAATTTGTTACAGACCTTTTTTCATACGATCAACCGTTTTTAAGATAGGGGTGTAGAGTTTTGAACGCTCAGCAATACATAGTAGTCTACGCGCTAGCCCATGTCACGTGTGCCGTTATATGTTCACTCAGTTTTGTCATGGGGCTTTGTCAAGCACTAATAGGGGTATAAATCAACTTGGGTGAAATGATCCAAATAATGGTTGTTTGGCCACCATTTTTAAAAATTGCCACCAAGTTGATCGTTTTTTGTTTAAAAGATATTTCCGCATCCAGTTGTCCGTTTTTCATTTTTGAAGACTCATTTTATTTTAATGCTTTTTTGGTCTGGGCCCTTGATAAACATTTTTGAAATGGTTCTCTTTTCCCATATTCCATTCGCGATTGGAAACTTTTCCTGTTTGGCAAATTACACAGAAAAAAAGTTAAATGTTTATTATTACAAAACCAAAGCCCCAAATAGCTACTAGTGAAAATGTGCAGTGTTGTGAAGAAAACAGATTTTGTAACAAATGAATACGTTTTTCCCTCGCGTTTTTCTCTAAATTGATTGATAGTAAAATAATGATACTATAATACCAAATTTGTAGAGAAGCTACAATTTGTTACTTAACAGTTTTTCCAAAAAGTTCATACAGTTTCCAAAAAATTAAAAATCAAGACATCAAACAAATTTCTAACAGGTAAAAATCCAAAACATTTTCGAAACATTTCTTCATGTTTCTTAGGTCTGGACAAATATAGAAACCATCTATGTTCTTAAAATGTTTTTTTTTTGTATCATCATTCCTTTGTGAATTATGAAATTAAATCAAAACGGAGAAAGTTAACTTTACAACTCGTGTCTAGCATTTAATTTTTCAGAAAATTAAAACACTTGTTAAGCATCAAACAATTTGAAACAATTTGCAATTTTGCTTTCCCTTGGAGAACGCAATTTTGTAAAAACCTAGAATTAAAATTGAAAAAAAAAACCTTAAGGGCTATTTTCTGGTATTAGTCTATTATCAGCTTCATTTAATAATTAAATTAATATATTATTCTCTCTTTTTCTTTCGAATTAGCATAATTCGTTCTTTAACAACCTCCTATATAGACAAGTCTATCTTATAATCTTTAAATACTACTTATACCATCACATAGAAACGTATACCTATGCAAAACAAAAACAAATCTCAAAATGATTTATGTATATTTCTTCGAATATCTTTTGCCTTGAATTTCTGAATTTTCATTTTTCATTTGCATATATACAAAATAAGACGAACATTATTCTCTTTTGGGTCCTATGCTACACATTTGATTTATATTTGCGCTGTTTCCAAAAAAATTTTAGCCTTGCGTATCTATTATTATTCATCATCACCATTGGCAAGGATCTTAAATATAAAAATTGTGATTTTTTTTTATCACCTCCCTTAAGGCATTACAATGAAATTGTAGGAAGGTGTATTGTTGTTGGATTTATTTCTACCATCACTTAACATTTAAAATGTGCAAATATGCTATGTGGAATATTTAATTTCCTTTTGCCAAGATGATAATTAATGACTGTGAATTTGAAGAAAATCTACTTAACTCACACACAATATAAGTAATCTGAAATTACACACCAATAGAATAATTTAATAATTAAATCCGCCTTTCATACGTTCTACTTCATTGAACTTTTTCAATTTTAAAGGAATTTCGCTTGAACAACCACCATCGCTTTGTATAATCTTTTAATCTATAAACGTATAGGGTATAACTTTGCTCTATGAATGATTTAATCAGTTTAACAACGCTTCAATTCTTACATAAACTTTATAAAGTAAGTGAACTATATGTAGTGTATTTAAAAAAATATAAAATATAAAATTTAAAAAAATATAAAAATTGATAAAAAAAACTGGAACCAAATCAGTGCAAACGATTTGAAACTTAATTAAATTTAATTTGAGCTCACAGTACAGGATATGTTATGTCGTCAAGAAACAAACGCTTCCAAGCAGTTTGGTCCCTGAAGCTTGCTTTTCCGAATTAAGTACACAATTAAGTACACAAAATAAGGTTGAGCCATTGGGGTATTATAGTTTTCATAAGGTGAGGTTTCTCTTTTCTGTATCCATCATCAGGTGAAGATTCAAAAATTCATCTGGCTCCTGGCTGGTATACGCTCCACGTATTGGAGTCACTTCACTATTTAAGTTACTTTATTTTCACGCTTCTGCTTTCTTCACACTGTTTTAAAAATCAGCCTGAAGGATCCTTCTCCAGAGCGAATTGTCATCTATTGTTGACAAGATCCATGCTTTTGCCCCTTCAACAGAACTGGAGTTATTAAGGTCTTCTTGAGAAGGAACTTTACTAGTTATGTAAGTTGAACTGAAACAAGCGGAAATTTGCGTATTGACAAGGTGCTCACTCGTCGTCAACTGATGAGTGCAAAGTGAGCATCCGCACGAAATGCCATTTTTTCATGGACTAAAGGCCATAAGTCTACTAAATTTAATGCTAAGTCTTCAACTTAGTTGAAATTATTTTTATTAATTATTCTATATTTATTAATTTTTTCAATGTAGGTATATAGAATTTGTATTATAACAAAAACATTTTATATAGAACTTTACTACCTACATGTACTTTAAACTCGAAGAAATAGCGGCTGGAAACAGCACTGAGGTAATTTTGAGTCCAAAAAGTGGGTCCTAGGAAAAAGTACTTTGAAGTTATATGTCGTTACGTTGAGCTCGAGTCGTTGATATCGATGTTCCTCTATAGATGACGACATAATGCATGGTTCTGTTCTGACATTATCGTCTTAGGGAGATCGCTTATACTTTTGAACGAATGTTAGAACATTATTCCTGTGGCTAAGACTTTCGATAGGCTTAATCGACCTCTTCTCTCACTCACTCATGCTTTTTCTTCCTGAGAACTGAGAAGTCGAACTTTGCTCCCTTCTTTAATGCTCGTAGAGCTCCCGAGCTGTTCACTCAACGTCAACAGCACCGATCTATTAATTTTCATTTTTGTTTCTTTTATTGGGACTGTTTCCATTGGACGTCTGCATTCAAGTCATTATCAAATGACTTACTTAGGAAATAAGAGAGACGTGATCAATTGAGGTTCTGCCGGTCACATATACGGTTGCAGCTTTGCGATGTTAAATCTCTTCAAAGCGTTTGTTTGGCTGGCATTGCGCCGCCATATGTATTTGCATAAGCATAATTGAATTATTACCAAGTAGCATCCTTATCTGTTTAAGCCCCTCGGAACGTTCGGACATTGAAGAAACTTGAATCATAACTGAAACAATTTCGTTGACCGTCCGTTTATCATCATGAGATCACCAAGTTCCCTTGTGTAAATTGAAGTCTGCGAACCGAGTTATTCTGAATTAGAACGCTTACAAGGCCCATACAGTACACATGTCTGCATGAACGATCATGAGAAAACAGAATTAACCTCTCTGCACACACTCTTCCTGCAAATTGCCCATTAATTTATTCGTATTCTTGTTTTATATTTGATTGAATAATGTCAAATTCACAGCCATTATTCTTCATGTCATTCCACGTGAATGAGCATATTTATCACACACTCACACAGTCTTTAAATATCAAACAATTTTTAAATCGCTCATGCACAGCCACTCTGTCAACACCATACACTCTCTCTTATTTATAGCATGCGTTATCACTGTTTTGCGAATGATAGCATGAGTTGGGTATGATGGGTTTTATTATAAATTTCGGAATAGGTAATACCCACCCGATAACACACTTCTGAATTTCGATCGGTGTTTTTCAAAATTCGGTGTTTAATCAAAATATAATAAGTAATTAGGCGCTTTATTATAACTTACGTCATTGCATTGCTCTTTTCATATCGGGTATTCCAATTTTTTCTTCAAAAACCTTATACTCAAATTTAAAATTTAAAAACGATTGTTTCGTTTTGTAAACAGCAATCACCTTGAAAACAGTTCTTATATTGATATCCATAACTATAATATTCTTACATTGACTATAAGCAAAGAAATTCTGCTACAAAATGACATTGTCGAACATCTCAACGTTATCAAAACGCATGCCATGCATGCAGAATTCATAAGATTTCCTGCCATTCCGTAAGAAGGTTGCAATTTCAGCATAACGATGTAAAAATTTAATATTCTAAGAACGTTACGCTTTTTAGCTCTGTTGAATCCAATAAGTAGAGAGTGCATTTAAAGGATCCAAAAAGGAAATAGAAAAGTTATAAGATATCCATGAGAAAATGATATTTGTGTTTGTTAGTCAAAGAATATACTTGATTGAATTTCCTCTTACATATGGGAAGTTATATTGATTAAAGCGGAAAAATGTTTAGAGTTTGATTGATTTGAAATTTCCTAGTTCAGTAAGAATAAATATACAAAAATGGAAAAGAAACGAAAACATTATTTGCAAATTTAATTGGTATTAGAGAACTTTATACACTGAAAAAATAGGAAAAGTTAAAGTTAAACAGAGTTCTTGTTAAATTTACTAAGTACACTACACCGCAGAATTGATAAACACACTACGGAGCATTCCTGGAATTTTGTATGGGAAGGTAAAAGAAACGACAGATACTAGGGAATTGACAGTTTCGGCTTATTTGGTACAGCATATAAGTTAAATCTGCAGCACAAGATGGTATTAAAAGTTTTTAGCTACACAACATAAAACGAAAAATATGATGGTACATAATGTCATGGATCAAATTTTTTTTATTCCCATAGTTTTGCAACAAGCGCAACTTCGTGCGACCCAGTTATGCATTTAATTTTTTTTTTTTGTGTGGACTAAGACTTAATGGGAAACCATAAAAAAATAAAAAATGCAATGTTGTCTAAAACAGACTTTTTAACAATTTAACACTTTTTTTTCGAAATTGGTAAATGGTACGGTGATTAAATTCAAAAAAAAAAATTTATAGTTTCCGACCCCTTAATAAAATCCCCCCCCTCTAAAAATTTTCATCTCCGGGGCAAATCATAGGTACTTTTGAGAATTTGTTCAAGACATAAAAAAAGGTCTCCAGCAAAATCCAGCCTCGTCCCAATTTTTTCGAAGTAAAATTCTAACTTTACGGAAATATTTTTTAAGAAAAAAATTTGATCAATTTGACGGCCATTTTTTTAATGGAGGCCAAAGGCAAACAACCATGATTTGAATCATGTACCCACATTTATTTATACTGATTTTTGATGCAGCCCTGTGTCAAAACTTAGGGTTTGGCTAGTGACCGCTCTATAAACGTTAAGAGCACATTTTTCAGAAAAAAACAAAACAGTTTAAAAACTGTTGGTTTTATGGAAATAAAATATTAGACAAAATTGTCAATGGTGCAACCTGCAAGTTACCTTTGAACGTTTATTCTCTAAAAGTGAAAGTAAGGGCGAGATTCACGAAAATATATTTTTGGGGCCTTTGACCCCACCCTTATAAAATCGTTAGCGGTACTCATACAAATGGGGACTTTTCACAAATTCTTTAGAACAAAATGAGGGAGCTTTGTACAAAATCCATATTTCCGCGAAATTATATTGACTTTTTTGCTTCTTTTTACATTGACTGCGGACTAAAAATATGTTTCCCGAAAAAATCACTTCTTATTTAATTTCTGTCGCTTTGAATTAAATTTCCAATAAATACATTTTCTTTTAATTTATAATTTATTTCAAAATACGGTGTAATCAGTCACTTATAAACATGTAAAAAATCATTTTTCCGGTAACAAGAATTCTTTATATGGAAAACCATTTAAAACTTTATCAAATGTTCTTCTAGTGGCCACTGTAATTTGGTTACTAAAAATAGGTTCCATTTCATCCCAAAGTAGTTTCCAGTTGTCATTTAAAACTTTATCCATATTTTCACCAAGCACTTTGTCACCGTTAAATAGATTCGTCAATTTGATACCCATACTGAAAAAAAAAACAATAGAAATAAAAAAAAAAAATATATATCACCACTTCTCCTTACTGATCTGGCTTAACTTTCATCTTATAGTAGTCCATTTTTAGATATTCTTTTCCATCTCTTATTTCAACTTTTGGTTTCAACCGAGCTTTAACGTGAAGACCATCAATGGTACAAACAACATCGCCTTCTCCAGTTATCGGAAAGACCAACATTTTTCCAGAAATTTTATATTTACCCTTCATTTCAACATGCTTGTTAACAAATTCAATATCCAACTGCATATTATTTGGATCCTCTGTAAAACCACTATTTTAAATTATCAATTATTATTATGGATCCTCTGTAAAACCACTATTTTAAATTATCATAAATTTGTTAGAAAAAAATGGTGTTAAATATTTTTTTTTTTTTTTTTCAAATTATTACCTGAATTTTGTAAAATTCAAACCCGAATATCCAGTGAATGACAAATCAGTCATTTCCAGATTGAAATTAACAGGACTCTTTGGATCACCCTTAATAACAATGTCATCTATCAGATAGGGTTCGAATCCTTCAAGATTTAGTTCAGGATATCCAAGGGGATATTTGTGCACAACATCATTTGCTGTTCTCAAAATACAATCATTGTCAAGAGGTCGGCATCGTGTTAAATCCTTCGCTAAATTTCAACAAAAATATCATACTCATCAGAATTAATTACTGGGTGAGTAAAGTATTGAACCTACGGAAATCCTTTGACTGTGAATACTTCACCACACAACCTATTAATAAAAATATCACCACTTTAAACTCTATCAACCCCATTATGAAGAAAAAAAAAACCGTGTAAAAAACCTTGCACCAGATAGATGTAGGTCACTGGAACTAATGAGTTAAGTTTCTTAAGTTTCAAGCATCTTATATTTATATCATTTTGTAATTCAAGATTTCTTCACATCATTGGCGTTTGCTGTTGAGAATATTATTATTATTAAATGAAAGTCAAGTTCAATGTGAATTCTGTTGGGCTAAGCTATCATAAGCAATTATTTATTATACAATTCAATTAACTAGAAAATTCAAAACAAAAATTATAAAGAGAATGCAATTATTGTTGTTATAAATAAGGTATCTGTTGAATAGGTAAGGTAGTTGTTGGTAATTAAAATGTATTTATGTATATTTAATAAATGAATGCATAATAATAATATTACCATTTCATTGATTGACATAACTGAATTTAATAAGTTGGTATATTAGATATAGAGTATTCGGCATTCGGCGCGTGGAGAATAAATGGCCCACATCTTACATTACCTATAATATGTCTTTGATATGAATTTAATTATCAAAAGATATTTACTAACTCAACGATAAACATTTTTTTGTGAGTAAACTTTTTGAATAGGAACCAAATTTTACAGGGTTGTAGAGCTAGTTAATAAGAGTATTGAACAATGCAATCAGGGTTGCTATCACAAATTTTGAGTACCTAAATTAAAAAAAAAAATAACGGAACATTACTTATTTAAGTTAAAAAGTATTTAACCTTGTTTTATTATATAACCGTTAAATTCGTAAAATTTTATGTCGAAGTTAAAAAAGTGTATTTTTTTTTCTTAAATTTGAACAAATTCTGCAGCCACTCATTGTTTTACAAAAGTGCGCTATAAGAAAAATATTTAGAACTAATCATCTGGCTCATTCTATGGTTCTGTTTTGATAATTTGGGATTCTGCCACTTTAACATTTTTTTTTATTCTAAGGTCTTAAAAATAGTTTTCTTAAGAAGTGGTTATATGCAGAGAAATTTTCTTCAGAACAAAACATTTTGCCTTTTAAAAAAATTATATGGAGCAGAACTTCATTATCCATATGCCAGCATATATTTTTGACGTTAAATAAGGATTTTTTTTTAATTTTCTTAAAACATTTTTTTAAAGAACAGATTAGGAGAATTGAATACCTAATTTTTTTTTAAATATAAAATTTTGTTTATGTAAAAACAATTCTTAATTATTTGGTGTTTCAAACACGTTTCAAGAGCACTTACATACAGCAAAAGATATTATAGCCATTTCAAGATACCTACTGACTACTCATATGGTACCGTTATATTGTTTTCTTCAACAATTAAAAACGGGGACTTTTGTCGTTATATGTAATATAGATACATATAATTTTATATATTATATTGTCAAACCTATTGACATTATTTAAAACCTATTCACATTATTTAAAAGTTGGTATCTTTTTTGGCATGTTTTTGTTTACTGGGCTAAATACACTATTCGTTTCTGCGTTTACTATACCATAACTGTTTTTACTTTACCAAAGTGGAAGAAAAAAAATTATATATCTCTATAAATAAAAAAAAATAGCTAAACTGGTATTTTAGACTCAAGTTGAGCTTGTTTATAACTAATTTAAATTATTTAAATAATTTATTAATCTTAGGGATGTCTACTTATTTTTTTGTTTTATTATTTAATGTATATGTACATAATGGCGTGATAAATATTTTCATATCTTAATAATTTAAAAAAAAAAAATAAAGATTCAATACATATTTTGCAAACTGGTAAATATTTTATTTTTCAAAATTTGGATTGTATGTTTAAATAATTAAGTTTCCAAAATCTGCATACTTAAATGTTTTATAATTTTTTTTTAAGTTATTTGAAAAAAAAATTGTTTTTATAAAAAAACTGGATGTATGTTTTCGGTGAAAAAAATTGTAAATCATTAAAAGTAATTTTTGTTTGTATTAACTTTATTTATTTTTTTTTTTTCATATAATTTAGTCATGCATTCTCCTCTTAAGCTCTTAAGTAACTTGCCACAAGAGCAAGTTTGTGCAAATCAGCTGTGCCTCTTATTTCTTTGCAAATGTATATTTTTGGATGTATTAAAATTTAAATTAAATTTATAACTTAAATTGTCTAGAAAACGGAATGGACTTTCAGTGGCAGCTATTCCGAAACATCCCCAGTTCTCGAACGTTTTAGGAAAAATAGGTATATTCTCATAGTTTCTTAGGTTTCCCGCTTAAAAACGATTTCCCGGAATAGGAACTCATAATATTCATTTGAAAGAGAGAGAACTCGAGATGTTCGGGAAAATTAATTTGTTTATAACTTTTTTTTTTAACTAAATAACTTAAACAAAAAACAAACATTTGGTATAGATTCTTTTTCCTTTCGATTCCAAACTATACTTATCCCCAGACAAACAGTGTTCGTTTAAACTCCAAGTTTTTGCAATACCTTAACCTATCTATAGTCGAAAATATATACTTTTTGCTTTAATTAAATACATTTCCATTTTTTCCAATGATTCCATTACTATTTAAGTAAAAGGGTGTTCCAAATACACGACAGATTTTAATTTTTTGACATTTAATATACGCTCGTGTTAACGCTCAAAAAAGTTCATGAAATTCATGTCCATGAACCTTTCAATCCGCTACGGCTTTATGGAAATAAAGCACTGTCCTAACAAAATTCTTCGACCAACTTGATCGTAGGAATTTACGACACACTTAATAGGTAGGTACCTACTTTACGAAAAAACATTACAATTTATAGTAAACTGAAAGCCAGTGTTTTTTATGATAATTTCTTGTTGCAGTTCTTTTGGAACACCCTTTTTATATTTCCAGTTACTCAACTAAACATTCTTAAATTATTCATCATACATATGCAGGTACCTATATTAAAATCGTATTCAATTTTTTGCAACTCAATCAAATGGAATTTTCCCTCTACGGCAATGAAAATTGATTCCATGGAATGCGATTAAGCTGTTTTTTTTTTTCATCTGAACCTTAAGGGCGAGAGATAGGAGAGGACGATTGGGTTGGTATGTCCTTCTGTTGTGCCCAACTCTAACCCATGTTAACTTTTCTGTCTCGACTCGAATGAAAAAAAAACCGCAAGGACGCAGAGTTCATTCGGCAAAACAAAACTGAAAACCCACTCTGGTAAACTTTGAAGGAGAGACAGGATTGGATCGGATTCTCTCTCTGTTGACGGTATTTATGTGTAAAAAAAAATCGTCCTTGACGAAGACGAAACAAAATGTTGATTGCCTCCGTTAACGTGTTTGGTTGCGGTTATTTTTATTTGATGTTGCTTCCCTTGCCCAAACAGTTGAGACGAAATCATTTTTATGGTTTATTGCTTCCTTTCGTTGTGTGTCTGCATTAAGATTTTGTTTTAAAATCTTTTGTAATGAATTTTTGACTGAGACTTACATAAGAAAAAGATAAAAAGTCACAGGTATAGGAGGATTACATTTACATAGCCAGACGTTCTGGTTGGAAGAGTAAAAAAAATAGTTAGTTGTCTTCGTTTTTGTTGTCAATAAGTTGCAATTACGTGGCAGTTGAAAAGTCGCAAAAAAAATTTAAATTAAAAAAGAAACAAATAAAAAAATATCTATCTATTCCCAATAAAATTACAAAATAAAACGAAAAATAAGAAAGATGGGCACACTGGCATGATGGTAATGCACATGCACAACTTATTGCGTCGATATAAGGTGGGATCCTTTCCCTTCAGTAAACTTTACCAATCTATAAAACACATATTAACATAAGAAATTAAATATTTATTTTATTATTCGACTACAAGTTCGCTAATCCGACCGAGCGCCCGTAACAATTGATATGGAATGACGTAAGATCGTTCAACCACCAATTTCACTCAGTCGAGCTGCATATGCAGTCCTACCCCTATTTTACATATACTAACAGAGTGATCGGGATTTTATCACTCTCTACAGTGTACACTCGTATTGTATTATTGTACGATGGTCTAGAGTCTAGACTATATACCTATAAGGTATTACACAGTTTTCTTAACTCATATAAACTAACCGTGCGTTGGTCAACACACATAATATTATTCTAACTTACGATCCCTACTGAATTTCCAAAACAAACAATGGATGCCTACCATACTTTAGGTAAAATTAACACTGCCAGCGGTGTTAATTTTGCCAAAAAAAATAATAAAAATAGTTTCTGCAGAAAATATTTTTGTTTCCATTGTAATTCAGTAACTTTAGAATTTTTACTAACAAGTTGTAACAAATTTCTGTTTGTGAGTGTACCTATTTTGTTTTTAAAAAATCGGCCTTCCGGTCGAGCTTCAGGCTAATCGGAAAATAACAAGATCTCACCATGGCACTCAAATCGGTGATTCAAAATCTCCAATCCTGCCAAGCTGTGTAAACGATTGTTCCCTTTTGTTGGATTGAAATTCTTGACAAAAGAATTCATAATATTTTCCATTAGGGGATTATTTAACAAAATACAGAATTAATGAGATATAGGTACCTATTTAAATTTATTCAACTTTTATCGCATCACATCAGCTTCAATTATTGTAAATTATAATATTATTATTATATAGATGAGCACTACATGAACAACATGATGTAAGTAAAACTGGTTCCCTATCCATATATCGTAACTTAGTCATCAATAATTTGGTATCCGTTTGAGAGAAAACTACATATGTAAATATACATAATTATGGTCGGAATAGCAAAATTGACGATATCAACACGAGTATACAATAATTATATCACCGCGACATCACATCTAAAATATTTAATTTAAGTTCGTATATAAATAACTACATAATGTACATATATCAACACAAATTATCTGGTTCTAGGAATGACAAGACGGTTATTAAGTAACTTACTGAGATATATTGATTCCATATTGGGAAGTTGAAATTTGTTTTGTAAACAATTTGAAAGTCTTAGATTGTGATTTACAGTGGATTGTTGGTTGCTATAAATAAAAGGTAGCATGTAATCTACTTGCTCTGTAGCTTAAAGTTTTCTCGACTCGACATATGTATGTCTAAAAGCCACTTAAGATAATCCAATAGTGCAATAAGTTCTTTTCCTGCATACCTAGTTTGTCTTTGTAGGTTACAATAATTTTAATTTTCTTTTAATTCTGCTTTTTACTTGCTCAAAAGGGCAAGTATTGGTTTCGTGTAAAAAAAAATCGAAGTTTTATTCAAACCTCACATTACGAAGAGAAGAAAATAGTATAGGTTTCGTCATGCCGTCCGTCGGTCTGTATGTGCGGATGTGCCGTTGTCTGTTCACCGAGCTACAACCTAAACGTTTTGGCGGATTTTTTACAAAATTTGTGTGTGGTAATTTTCCGTGATTCCCTAGAGAATAAATTCATGGCTCTAACGGGTACCTCCCAAATGACTGTTTTAGTTTTTCCAAAAATTTTCGAAAACAGCTCCAACGATTTTAATAAAACTTTGTGGACGTTATATTTGGAGTGCCGTTAAAAAAACTGCATTTCAGGATTTTGCATAAAAATGCGTATAACGGAGATTTGGTGTTAAACGGTATTAAAAAAAATCGCCATAAATTGATAACGACTTATACAATTTCATTTAAATTTGGTATGGCATATTATATTAGACGTAATTAATAAAATTTGGCATATAAAGTTTTTGGCTAAACAACGGTTTTATGATAGCTACCATACAACTTAATCTCACTTTTATGCCATTTTTCAATATTTTGTTGCCTTTCCATATAAATTTTGCGACCTAGTGGTGCATTTCATTGTGTTTTTCCATCAGTACATACCTATAGATTAATCCTTCGCAAAATTTCATTAAAACGCACAAAGAAGTTAAACTCCCGCCCTTCCGAAACAAAACACTTAACTTAAATCTCTGACATACATTTATAAGTAATTGCATAAAAGTTTGTCTTCCTTAATTTCCCATTAAAAGAGATCCATTTTGTTGTCCCTTTTATTTCTTAACTTTGAAAAGAGTGTCTCCTTCAATCATTTGTTTTGCATCACGCAGCAAAATGAATCCGTTTGCACTTTTAATTTGTGTTTTATTTTAAGCTTTTGCATTTAAAGGTTTTTTGCTCTGTTACAAATTGCTTGTGGTACGTGAATAGGTCTTCTTTTTTTTATAAGGACGAACAATTTACAAACAACGATAATAATGGTATAGGCATACCTAACAACAAAATGTTCAAAGTATATATTATGCAGCTATAATATCTACCACTGGGAAAGAAAACTGTGTTGTTTTAACTGGTACAAGGATTAAATAAAACGGACAAAGAAAAATCCTTACAGCCAACGGTGTTGTACATTAAAACTACGAAGTACGTGATCTGCGTGTCATTGGGGCATTTGAGTAAAAGTCTTTGGATTTTATTTTAATGGTAAGTGGTATAGAATTTCTTTAACTTAAACTGATGATGGTCCAATTTGTTACATCATTTAAAGTTTATTCATGAAAGCAGTAAAATACTATTTTATCATAAGCGACTAACACAAAGTTTCGAATAAAAGTACCAACAAATAGGATTAAATTATCATTTCCCTTGTTTGGCTTAGGTGTAGGTATAGTCCAATCGCATTAAAAAATAGGTGAAATTTTTAAAGGGTTAAAGATAGGCTTTGGTAGTGACTGACATCAGACAGACTTTTCGTGTTGGTATGTGATGACTTCGCAGCTTATTCGATCGCCGAGACTGTCATATTTTGCAATGACGAATACTAAGTTTCTTTCTGTTGTCTAAATGAATTCGTTTGTTCATGTTGAGCATAAAGGCATATAATTTGAAACATTTTTTGCATTTGCAGAAATTTTCATGTTTGTTGAATTTTTATATTGCATTTGGATCTCGACGTGTTGTGTCAATTTTTAGAGAGCGTTTAATAATACTGTTTAATTTCAGTGTGTCTGACTCTCACTCACGCCAGAGGTCTGGCTTCTTATTCAAACTAGCACATATGTTTTACCTTCAGCAATACTATGTCATGCGCGAGGAAGGGACGAATTTTCCAAGAGTATCATTTGGCTTTATAAAGTGCATCTCATGTAAGCTGTTTTGATTCGGCAATAAACTTTAGGCCCCTTTCATTCCAGTAGAACTAAAGCAACATACACAGAAAGATTGCTTGGAGACCTTGCAGATTATAGATCAAATCAAAATTCAAAATTCATTCATTTATAAAGCATTAAACACATTGAATTTAACAACCCTTATCGTGAATGGTACTTTATCAGCACCTGGTGTCGCCATTGAAACCAATCAAAATAGGTGAATTGGAAAAATCGTTTTATTGCACTTCAGAGAACATGAACAAAGTTATGTTCTTACGTATACTATGAAATCCAATATCTATAGTCATTTGCATAAATCTGAAAAGTAAACGTAAAAAGGTATTAATTTTATTCCTTTAATCATAAAGTTCATTATTTTTTTTTTTTTTTGTCATTACAAATGTTTATTTGGAAAACTTCATAAATTTTGAGGGATATGCCCCTTTTCGTATTTATATTGGATTACAAGTTCTGGTAAAATCAAGTGTCAAAGGTGAAAGCACTGCTGCTCTTTAGAGATTTATAGATTTAAAAAAATGTATTCCCGATTGGATTGATAAATATTATTAAACGAAGGAAATCAACAAAAGTCATTTAAGCACATGTCCTGTGTCCGGACAACTCACAAAAAGTAAAAAAAAAAAAAAAAAAAAATACCTTAAACCTTAGTCGATAAAAATATCATCCCAAACGTTCACTTTTTACAAGTCATTTAAGATCCCCAAATGGCGTTGTCCTTGCCATGTCAAATAAAGGGTGACTGGAACGGCAAAAACCTAAGGACACTTTAGTCGTTTGAACATTTGTAACTGCCTGATCTGTTTGATGGAGCTGAGCATAAAAAAAGGACAACAATGTCTGTCAGGCAGTTTGAACCCAAAAACCAATTCAACCAAAATAGGAAAGAGACACGTTGATTGAAGTGAGTTGGTATATGGTATGTTGAGGCTGTTGATGTCATTAGCCTGCTACTCTATACCAGTTGTTACTAGAGGAGGATATGTCCTTTTTTTTGTATAGAATCGGGCAGGGACACAAAATGTCTGTTGATTGCATGTGCGGTTAGAGTGATGGATGGTATGTGGTGAAAGTTGTTTGTGTTGGAAAAAATCCCATGAGATACGGTGATTGAAAAATTAAGGTATATAAAGATGTTGATTTTTGAGTATTCATATTTGTACGTATGTTTGCTGAAACTACATTTATGGAATATATAAATATTGCTTTAGTTACTTTTTTTTTATAAAATTCTGCATAAATTGTTGTTAAGTTTGTTGTTGTTAATTCATATCAAACAATAGCTTTTGATGGGTGTAAATTCATAAACTTTTTGTTTGGATTTAAAAATCAATCCAGATCTATACATTTACCGAATTTTTGGCCTGCAAAATAATTACCCGGCTTTAATTCTTCTTCACATATTCTGTTTATCTGAAGCTTATTCAGTCCTAACTGTATATCCAAGCCGATGGCGGAATTGTGCCAAACTTTGACAGTGAAAACAAACTGGTGTTTGTTATAATTCTTAGTTAACTTTAACTTTCTTTGAGTAGCGTTAGTTTCTTGTAACACTCATAATAATCTACAGTTATGGATTTGAGTAGGTATAGGGGCAGTTTAGCGTGAGAATTATTTTTTTACAAAAATATGGGCTTAGTAGTTACTTCACATAATTCTAAGTTAACTTTCCTTAAGTAGCGTCAATTCCTTGGGCCGACAATAAAAGTCCTCAGTTATGGACGTGAGTAGGTAAAGGGTCAGTTTGGCGTGGGATTATTTTTGCAAAATTATGACCACATGTCGTTTTAGTAAAGCAAAAATGGTGAGTTTTCAATAATCAAAGCACTGTTAATTTGAATAGATAGTTTAAACATCAAATACTAAGAACCGACTATATTAACGAGAAACAACTTAATTAGCGACATCATACAAAACCCAGCGAATGCATATTTTGCACATCAGTAAGAAACATAAAAAACTATGACTCGTCACGTGACAACATATTAACATTCTTTTTATTTTAATTTAATTTCATAACATTATTCTAGAATGTTTTATTGCAAATTCAATTGCGTTTCATTACGATTTGACGATGGAACGTTGAAGAAGGTTCTTTGCAGGACAACATGAGCGATAAGTCCTGGTGAAATTAGAAATAAGCTTTTAGAAAGCCTTCATGATAAAAATACCATCGTAAACAAAATACAGCACGACCAACTCTGCTCGTGGCCAGTTAACATCATTTGCACATGAGATGACCTTACCGTCGAATCACTCCTGCTGAACTTCCACTTTGGCGTGAGTTGTTTGGCACGTAGCAATGTCCTGTTGAAACCACCATGACATTGGTGTCCATACCATCGAATTTTGACCAAAAGAAGTTGGTAATCATTGACATATAGCACTCGCCGTTCCTGGCCAAAGGGGTTCTGAAAGATATTTAAATCTACACCAAACAGTGAATTTTTCAGGATTGGAAGCTCTTGGATCTTTTGTGGATTGGTATCGTCAAAAATTCGACAGTGGGACTCGTCGCGGAAAATGAATTTTCTACTGCAATGGGGTTCAACTTCCTCGAACAGGAGACCCACTTTCATAAAGCAAAACTTCCATGATAAAAGACATAATCTATAAATGACAGCCAAATTGTATTTGACAGATGTACAGTCCCTACATAGTTTCAACAATATGGCCGCATAGACCTGTTAAAATTTGGAAGTTCCTATAGGGAATTTCACCATGTTGCCCAAAAATTAATAACAGATCACACTTCATTGATGGCAGATTGAAATATGTATCGTGCTTTTTTCAGACCGTCAAACTCAATATCTTGTAAAATATATTTTGTAAATAATTTTAAAACTTGCTCTTTTTTTACTGCGAAATTTGATATTACCCCGACTTAAAACTTTAATAATACACTATTCAAAATGTACGTCCACAAAATTAAAATTTCCGCTCTTGTTTTCAATTAATTTGTCAACAATGATGATTTGGCACTGCTGTGCGAACAAGAAAGAGATATATCGTTGTTACCTAAAAAGGTCTATATAGGAAAACCCTTTAAAAACATTTAAAAACAATGATTACAATAAATTAAATGAAGAACGATAAAAAAAAACAACTAATTAATTTCATCTTTGAATAAAACCGAATCTTTCGGAAAATTTCACTTTTTCTCAATTCTTTAAATTAAATCGATTGAAGTATAAATTACCTTCGAACTTCCCCAATTATCATCAACACATTAACTACACCCTATGTTGATTTCTTGAAATTGATTTATATTCATGTCACAAGCAAATTTATTACCCGACCATAGAAAAATAAATCAATTTCTCTCTTAAAATTGTAAACATCCTTAACTTCCGATTAATCCTTGCGGACTTTTAATTAATTAAAAAATCAAAAAAAAAAAAAAAAATTAGTGAATGAAAAAAGAAAACAAAACAAAATTTGTCTTTTCACTTTAGGGGTTCAGGGAGTGAGTAATTAAAAAGGGACTCACAATTGGTTAGAATTAATGTGACAAAACAGGACCTTTTCCAGATACTCGTTGTTATTATTTTTTTTTTTTTCAATTTCAAAAGTTATCGTCTCTTATTAAGAACGTTGGTAAGATACCAGAAAGTTATATTATGTAATTATAACTTTAATTAATTAACTTTGACTTTATTTATGGTTAGCTATATTTTGAGGTTATTTAAAATTCAAGCTTTAGGCGAGACTGGACGATTAGTTTTGAAATTGATGTATCTATACATTTTGTTATCAAGTTTAATTTGTTTCCAAAATACTAAATCTATACCTCATTCAATATCCCTTATTGACAATTGATTTTGATACGCAATGTGATTTAAGACTTCTGCGAATTTAAAGAGCATCTTTCGAATAGAAAAACCGTTAATATTCTGTCTGTATTTCTTCAGAAAAATGAAATACATGGTTAATGCAGATAGCTTGTGCTTCATAGTTCAATTTACATTAAGAAGTGTAAGAATGGACCAACAACAACCTTCGTACACGAACAATACTTATACAATACTTATACACGAACAATATATATGTACACGAACAATACTTAACAACAACCTTTGTACACGAACAATACTTATAGGTAGAATTATAGCCAGAAATGAAATATTAAAAATAAAATTAAATAACTTCAATAAATAAAGTGAATAAATAAAAAAATTTATAGATAGTAAAAATAAAATAAATAAAAAAAAAATAAAATAAATTAATAAATAAAATACAAACAAAAATAAATTATATAAAAAAGTTAACTAAATAAATCAATAATATTAAACAAATAAAATAAATAAGATAAATGAAATAAATAAAACGAATAAAATAAATAAAATAAAGCAAATAAATAAAACACATAATATAAATAAAATTAATTAAACAAATAAAATCAATAAAATTAAAACAAAAAAATTATAAAACAAATAAAATAAAAAAAAAACAAATAAATTAAATAAACAAAATAAATCAAATAAACTAGATAAATAACATAAATAAATTACATTGAATAAATAAAATAAAAATATAAATAAAATCATTAAAAGATGTAAATCAATAAAATTTAAAAAAAATAATTTTAAATAAATAAAATCAATCAAATTAAAAATAAAACAAATAGAAAAAATAAAATAAATAAATTAATTGAATTAAAAAAATATTAAATTAATATAATAAATAAAATCAACAAAATTAAATTAAATAAATAAAACAAGTAAAACTAATAAAATAAATAATATTAAACAAATTTATTAAAAGAAATAAAATTAATAAAATAAATAAAATAAATAAAACAAATAAAATAATAAAATAAACAAAATAAATTAAACAATTAAAATAAATAAAGTAAATTACTTTATAAATAAAATAAATAAAATACATAAAATAAATATAATAAATATATAAATAAAATTAATAATATAATTAAAATAATATGAAACAATAAAATTAAACAAAAAATAAATTAAATAAAAAAATGTAAAATAAATAAAATCAATAAAACTAGAAAACAAATAAAGTATTGAAATAATTTGAATAAAAAAAATATTAAATTAATATAATAAATAAAATTTAATCAAATAAATAAAACAAGTAAAATTAATAAAATAAATAAATTTAAACAGAGTAACTAAAATAAATAAATTTAATAAAATAAATAAAATAAATAAAGTAAATAAATTAAATTTAATGATATTTCGTTCTTAATTAAAACTTGAAGCAAAATAATTTCAAAGTTGAATGTATTTAAATTTTTAATGACATACATATAGTTGAATCGAAGTTGATACTCATTTATTTTTAAAGTTGGATGACATTGATTTTACGATGAATCCATACCTCAAATTAAAAGAAAACGTATTTATGTCAAATCAAAACACATGCGTTGAATAACAGTTGTTCCACTTTTATTTTGGAATTGTCGTTTTCGAAGGTATAAATCATTCCTAAATCGGCTTAAATCAACAAAGTTTTTTATAAGTGTTTTTTATCCTGTCTGGGCTAATCAGCCATCAACTCAACTCCAACTCTTAGGTAAATGTATAAGTTTGTGATGCCTATTTGATTGCTAGCCAATTCCGTTTTTAAACTTTATGATTTGTTATTACTATGATGGAACACCCTTACTCCAAAAATTCAACGGATCAGCCATTCTGATTCGGTCACCTCCGGTTTGGAAATGAGAACCGTCAGCCATTTAAGTCCGATGTCATCTATCTTTTTCCAAAGGATATCTTGCCTGACCCAATCTCTTTTCCTATTTTCGAGTTTTCAGCGCCTGCAGTAATATCTTCGGCTGCGATGTCGGGCACTTCTTCGTAGTTTAGATGATGTCATTGCTTAAATTATATATAGTCTGAATAAATTTGTCATTTTAGTAACAGGGAAACAAACCTACTGAAATCCATGAAGAAGACAAATGATACGTTCTCTTATTTATTTATTTATTTATTTGACAGATGTCAGGAAAAAAAAATTATCTTAAACGAAATATTATTTTCTAACTTTTCTCAACAATGGGTAGACTGCATCGTAACCAAAACCACACATGTTATTCATATTACGTGCTATTCTAAAGTAACCTTTTTCACCCCACATTTTACCATGAGAGTTCTTAACTATCCAATAATCCAATCCAAATGCACGTCCATAACCAATAATCAATACGGCATGCTTCCTAAGCTTATCCATGGTGCAATTGGTCACACTGAAAATACCGCTTTTATAACATGCAAATCTATTGTCGAAAAAGAGTGTCACAGAAATAGGTCCAACAGTAGCAACTGCTTCCATCAATTTGGTTTCATTTGCATTAATTTTTACTGAACGTACAACTTTTGCTACAGCATGCTTTCTATTAAAGCGACATTTTTGTTTTTCGGCTTGATACGGGACATAATTTTTTTCTGGTACGACGCCATCCATTTTATTTTTAATGTCTTTAAAGGCAGTAAAAGCACTTCCTCCATCGCAACCATCGTTGTCATCTGAACAATCAATAAGACTTTGTACCGAAAGATTTGTTAAATTCTTATTTATCGTAAAGAGTTGTCCCTCAATCGCTCCAACTGCCGAAAATGCCCAACACGATCCGCAATGTTCACCTAACAGTGCGAGATATAAAAAATAATAAAATGTAAATATCTACAACTGGAGAAATAGATTTTTTGTGCTACCTTGGTTCTTAACTGGGGTCACCATATTATGATTTCTCCAATCTACATGTTTTGGAATTACAACATTTGCTGCACTTATAAAAGATAGAGAGTTTTCGAAGTCAAAAGAGCTTCAATAAAAAGAAAACAAATATAAGTATCTAAAAAAAAAAGAAAACTCCAAAACAACTTTACTTCTCGGATGGATTGTATCCACCAATCATATGATCGAGTTCTTCATCTGTTAGATCAGAAAATTGGTTTATGCCCATCGAGTATGTTTCCAATCCTTCTTCGTACTTCTGGTTATGTTTTTCTATCATCATCTTTTTATGCATGAATATTTCCATACGAGACAATTCTTCTGCTTCGTCTTCATATTGTTTTTCATGGGTAAGCTGAAATTTATAAATAGTTTTTGGTCTAAAAAAATGTTACTCTACTTTTGGAACTAGCAATTCATACATGCCAATAAATAACTTTTTACTCAATAATTAACCAATAGATTCTAATTTAAGAAGAAGAAGGAGTCGAAAGTAATTTTAGTGATCGTAAAATTCAACCACACGTTAAACTCTAGTTGCATGTAACGTTAATATTAGAATAATTTAGGACAAATAATATTGAATTAATTGTTGATCATTGTATGATTTGAAGCCCCTAAATACCTTAAATGTATTCCATTCTTCTCGAGCGACGTCGCTCAGTGTAAATGCACTTGCAGTCAGTAAAAAAGTAGACAAAACTATTAAAACACGTCGCATCGTTGCGAAAACTATTTTTTTTTGTATATGTTTAACGAGTAATACAAAAATGTTTATTTCAAAAACACGTTAACACATCCAGAACACTTAGCTCTGACTGGAATTCATATTCACAAGAAATTTTGTATATGGTTAACGAGTAATACAAAAATGTTTATTTCAAAAACACGTTAACACATCCAGAACACTTAGCTCTGACTGGAATTCATATTCACAAGAAAAGACTCATATCTTGTTACAAAAAAATTAATAAATGGATAAGTATGCAGTATATGCAAATATGTAAATACAATTTGTGTACGACTAAGTCACGAACCATTTTTATATTAATTTTTTTTGATAAAAGTTATGCATTCGTAAAAGAAAAGTTAGTTTTTAATGAAGATTTAAAAGTTTTAAAGAAATGATTGTACAAGCGGTAATAAAAAATAAATATAGGATATCTTATTTAATGTGCCAGGATACTTCACGTGTCTCTGCCATCTCAGCGACCGTATTTCCACCTTTTTGACAAGAACAACTTCGCTTGTACCTATAGCCTTCAGTAATGGCGATGTTAACAAGAAAAATTGTATTATACTTCTACTATATATCAGAGCTTCTTCTATTTTTTGTGGATGGAGCACACTAATGACATGGATTTTAAATGTGGATGCTCCCTACAAAATCTACTGCTGAACAAATAGAATGATAAGTTTGCCAATTGCTAACTGCAGTTAATTAAGGTCCCAGGTTGACGGATTTAGCCATGATCGTCTAAGACTATAAAAGCTCGTTTCACAGTCTCTGGAGTAAGTTTCAAGTTAAATATTTACTTAGCAGATAAACTCATTGTCTGCTATTTTTTTTTTTTATTTTTTTATTCTGAATAGCTTAATTGAAACTTACTCAGGGATTGAAACATGCCCTAAGTTGAATAATGTTGACTCTATCTTCACCGTTTAATACCCTAGAAAAATGTTCTTTCCTTATCGTCAGCTTTGACTGTACCAATTTCCCCTCTCATATCGGCAAGCTTCCTTTTTGGCTTTTAAGCCTCGTATAGATATTTTTACCCTTTGGTACAAGTTTCGAACATCAACACTGTCAGTAAAACCCTTGAAGGACTCAACCTCCCGATGTCTCTTTTTCTTCCTTAGAACTTGATGGAGTTCCTGTTCCTCCATTCTTTTTTTATTCTTTTTTGGCGTTGAGCTCCCGGACTGCTCTTTCAGTAGATCTGGTTCTTTTCTGAAGGCTGCAGCAATGCCCGATAAACCTCGTTCTGAGCTGCATGTCCTATAGCCGGCATTCTTTATGACACCAAGATTTTAGTTGTGATCGGCTTCTTAAATCCTGCATAATTATGTATGTAAATCAGCAAGCTCTACAAGCAGATCTATAGGTGAAGTTTTGAAGTGAAAGAGGTGTGGTTCTATTTTATCTTTGAAAAACAAAAGAAGTCAAAGAAGTTAAAATACATGTAAAATAAAAGCTTGGAAATGTACCTATACTAACATTCAAGTACTTGCGGCCTAGTTGGGGCTTTTTTATTTTATTTTATTTCGGTCATTATGCATTTATTTTTATTACTCATATAGTACCATAATTTCGTGCCCAAAATAAGCTTCGTCGGTCACCATTCTAAGAAGCGCCAATTATTCATTCCCTTAGTTTAAATTATTTAATTTTATTTTATAACATTTATTTGATAACAAGAATCTGTTTCTAATCATTTGCCCTCTATATACGTTCGGCTATACCATAAGTCCATAACCATAGAGAGTGAAAATTAGGCAGCAGAAATTACACCAGATTATTCATTGATCAAAAATTTGAATTAGTAAAAATTTGTCGAATAATATTAGAAATTAGCCTAGACAGTGGTGTTCAAAAAGTAGTAGAGTAGGTAAAATTGTATTCCCGTAAACAAACACCGTACGAACTAACGCCATTATGTTGTTAGTTCACTTTCAAATGCGAATTAAAGTCATGATCCAATTATGGCTTAAATTCACTTTCAAATATGAACTAAAACCTTCAATGAAATATGAACTAACACCATATATGGTGGTAATATTCCGCTGGGGGCTGTGAAGGACATTTTCTTTTCTCATTATTTATCTGTATCCAATCGTAGATGGAATGGTCTGACTAACTGTGCCACGTCAAGAAAGATGTGGCCCAGTCCCCCACAAATGAACTCTTATGTAGAACTCGGTCAGACATAGCCAGAATCATTGCAGTTAACACGGTTCACTGGCCAATAGGAGAGCATGCAGCAAAAATGAGCATTCCGCACAATACTCATTGTCGTAGCTGTGGAGATGAAAGGGAAAAAGAAACAGTGACCCACTATCTCTGCTGCTGCCCTGCCTTGGCTAATCCAAGATGCCAATTCTTCGGTTAGTACTTTATTGACAACCTTAACGAACTTTCAGTTGTGAGCATAAGTAACCTCATTGGCTTTTTGAATGCAACCAAATGGCTATAAAACGTAACAAACCATATCAATATCTCACCTCTTCTATGGGTAGATAAGACGGATCAAGAGAACTACATGATTTTTGCAGGAACCTTTTCTTTAGCCGTGTAGGCGGGCTAGGTCTACTGCGGGTATCATGTTTTTCCTTCGAACTGATCTCACGGAAATTCGGTCCTACCCTAAGACATCCAGCACCCTGCCTGTTTAGGTTTTTAGCGAAGACAGACATATCGGAGCTAACAGCCTGACATAAAGCCTGCTGGGGGGAATGGGCCACTTCCCTTGGGTGAGGTATCCGAGGATCTCCTTGCCTTCCATATGGAAGTTGGTAACTAAGGTATTTACTCCCAATCAAAACAATTTCGAACCTTATAACATAAATCACCGCAACAATATCTCACCTTTTCCATGGGCCAAAATAAACGGATCAAGAGAGCTACATGTTTTCCACAGGAACCACGTCTTAAGCCGTGTAGGCGGGTTGTGTCTACGGCGGACATCATGTTTTTCCCTAAACCGAATCGATCTCACGAGGAAACTGATTCTACCCTAAGCCACCCAGCACTCTGCCTGTTTAGGTTTTTGGCGAAGACAGACATATCGGAGCTAACAGCCTGGCATAAAAGCCTGGTGGGGGGTATGGGCTAATCCCCTTGGCTGAGGTACCCGAGGATTTCTTGTCTTCCTATGGTTAATGGTAATAAAGGGATCACCTCCCAACACAATTCCACACCTTAATACACCATAGTCACCAAAATGTTATCCCAACCTCCACATAATGATAGGTCTCATGAGTTTTTGGTATCAAAACGGCGCACCAAGCGCTAATTGGGTTTTTATTCTAGTAGAATAGCCGCCATTCCTACCTACCTACCAATGGTGAAAATTCACATTCGAAGGTGAACTAATGTTACTCTGTTCTTGCGCCACCCACCGTAATTTTCACATTTGAATGAGAATCAAGACCACTTTCTAAAACGAACTTACACCATATGATCTTAGTTTAATTTCGAAGTTGAATTTAGACGATAATTGGATTATGGATTAAATCTTCGATTCGCATTTGAAAGTCAACTAACACCATCATGTCTTCAGTTCGTATATGTGGTTCAGAATTTTCTGATGTTTTTTTTACAAAAAAAAAAAATCATCCATTAGGATTGACCACATTGATGGAAAACAATTTTTTTTTTAAATATTCACTGACAATTCATTAACTTATTTAGATTTTATCGAATTAGCTGTGATTCAACGCAGGTTTAACAACGCACAATAAACAGAAATAGAAGGTATGCTCACTCAAGATAGTCGTATCGCCATTTTGTCGATTTCGCAGATAATAGTGCATGAAGTCATTATCATCTTTGACTATTATTTTATGTCTTATGTGATGACTGTTTTACAAAAATAAGCATTTAAATCAATGTAACTGACTATAATTATCACATTCCTAAACCTTGGAACAGAGATGAACCCAGGCAAGTAGCAAGAGAAGGGGGGCTTGAGAGGATGAAGTACATTTTTTGTACATTTTTTGGTACAGTGGAAAGAATTTACACATTTTTCTCAGCATCTACGCACCGTTGGGATATCCTCATGAAAACTGTAGGTGTGTCAGTCAAGAGACTTGTAGACACTAGATGGAGCGCTCATAACAATATCACGTTAAGCCATTGAAGGAAAATTTCGTGAAGATAGCTTCAACTCTTGAACTTCTTTGTGATCCTCAAACGGAAAATTTGACGACTTTACGTTTTTTTGTTATCTTTCATTGTGGTGAAATGTTTTGGAAGAAGTTGATGGAGCACAGAAATACTTGCAAAAATCCGGGCTTACTCTAGAAAAATGTGTAATAAAACTTAAGGCACTGGCAAGTTTTCTTCGTGAACATCGTGAAGAGACCGTGAAAAAGGCCATAATTTATGCAAGAGGACAGTGTAATGAGCTAGAAATTTCAATTGAAAGGCGGGGAAGAACATAAAAGAAAAAAAATATGCCAGGCGAAAATGCTCAAGATGCTGATTTGACTTTGGAAGAGGAAACACGAAGATCCATGTTAGAATGTCAGGATACATTTTACACTGAACGGTCTGTGGCCATGGAAGACATTGAGTCACTTTTCTCAGCTCTTCAACCGAAAATATTGCTGTATGGAACGGAGGAAGAACTGCGTGCTGTTGTTCCAAAGCCGGACGAATACGGCGTCACCAGGAAGCTGCAAAAATTAATTTAAAAGATGCAGAAATTTGGACAGTCTTAGAATTTTAAAGCTTCATTGTTAAGTGGGACTTTTCAGACTCATTACCGAATCTGTCATTAGGGATGCGAATTTATTTAACACTTTGCGTCTCAGTGGCATCGTGTGAACGGAGCTTCTCAAAATTGAAATTGATTAAGACATACCTAAGATCAACAATGAGCCAAAATAGAATGACTAATCTGGCAATACTTTCAAAGCAGCACACAAAAAATATTGATTTTAGTGATGTAATCGAAACATTCAGTGAAATAAAAGCTCGAAATAAAACTATTGGTCGTGTTTTTTGTTTGTTTTTTTTTTTTTTGTTCTTAATTTTTTTAGGGGGGGTGTTAGTTAGCTTTACAGCCCCGGGTGGCACTACTCCTTAGTCCGACAGTGACTATATACATATATATATCTAATATACATATAACAAAATATAGAGGAATGCTATGGAATCTCAAATTACGAGATCATGAATTACAAAATACCGAAAGCGAAAAATTTGGGAGTTAATCGTTATTTTCTCCTTTTTTGAATGTCATGACCGCGTCATGAATAAATTTCATAATCTGCTGTGCCAAACAGATAAAATATTAAAATTCCGATAAATTTTATGACTTAAATGGTTTTAAATGTTTTTTCGTGCGACTGGACATTATTTATGTGAACTTAACATGTTGAATTCAATAATTAAAAAACTCCAATAATTAAAAATCATTTATTGGTGCATTTTAACATAAGAAATACAAGTAAATTGTTTTATTAGATTTTCTTAAATTTGTTTACACAAAATGTAATTATTTAAATAAAATTATTTCAAATAATCTTATTGTGCATTATATAAATGCACAATAAGACGACAAATAATCAAAACTAATTTCTCCGCTTCACAATTGGGTAAACTGCCCTTGAAGCAATACCACATAGGTTATTCTTGTTGCGTGCAATTTTAAAGTATCCTCTATCACCCCACTGTATTCCATGAGAGTTCTTCACCAGCCAGTAATCCATGCCCCTTTCCGTTCCATATCCAATTACTAATACAGCATGACGTCCCATGGGTATGCAGTGCTTAACATGGAAAATACCATTATGGTAGTGGAACAATCTTTCGTCCCAACCCATTGACACGGCAATAGGGCCGACATGTCCTACTGTTTTCATAAGTTCATTTTCATTTCCCGATTCAAGGATTTTTCTATCTTTAACGATAGCTTCAATTTTTGCCTTATTGAAATGACATACATTTTTTTCCCTTTTGTAACGATATGATTCTTCGCTCTCGATGCCACCCATCTCCTTAATGTCTTGAAAAGCAGAATATGCCAATCCACCCGAACAACCACCGTTGCTACGTGAACAATCAATAAGGTTTTGCGGTGAAAGTGAGATCAATCTCCCATTTATCTTAGCGTTTTGACCTTCAATTGCTCCTACTGCCGCAAATGCCCAGCAAGATCCGCATCGACCTTTGTAATATAAAGAAAATAAAGAAATATGAATAGAATCTGATGAGCTAATTAGTTCTACCTTGGTTTTTAACATCAGTAACCCATCCCCTTGTCCTCCAATCCACTTTGGTTGGTATGTCAATATTTTCTGGACTTTTAAAACGTATAGCTTCATCGAAGTCAGAAGAGCTTCGTTTACAAAAAAAAAAAAACATTATCTTCAACTTATATAGAAACAAATGCAGAATATATTTACTTTTGAGGAAAGTCGAATCCACCTAACATACGATCGAGTTCTTCGGGCATAAAATCAGAATATTTGTTAATGGCCATTGAATATGTCTCCAATCCTTCCTCGTACTTCTGGTTATGTTTTTCGATCATCAGCTTTGTCTGCATAAATTTTTCCATGTGCAAAAGTTCCTCTGTTTCGTCTTCATATTCTTTGTCGTAGGTAAGCTGAAAGCAGAGCAATGCTTATAATTAAAACCAACGTTAAGATAATACCTAACATACATTTATTAAAAGCGGGGTTATGAACTTTAGTCTAAGATTTCATTATTCGAGGTTTCAATTTTAAATCCGGCTGCTCTGTCAAAGTTGTTAAGAACACCGCCCAACAGTCTGAGGTTGAAAATGATCTTATGCAAGTCGACGCTTTATCATGCATACACTATCGGCTCTTAGAACTATAAGCTGTGGCTGGCGCATTTACGAGTATTGAATCGCAGTCGGTGAAAAAGGAATTCGTTAATAATGAGGACAAGACGAAGTTTAGTTTTATGCCGTCGGCGTTGCGAAAGGAATTTAAAAATTATCATTTACTCGCTCCAGGCGGCAATCAAAGCAATTCACAGATCTGAATGGTAACCTCAAGGTTATAGTAAGTCAATCCAATTATTACAAAAATCTTCGTAATATGGTTCCGTGGCCATAGCAATCGACATCCAGCCAAGGTCTCTCAGGCTGAAAAGTAAGAACTTCCTCTGGTATTCCTGATGATTATGGCTCAACTCTGTATAAAAATTATCGCGAAGTTAAAGTATCCTCTTGAGGCAGCAGACTTAGACCAAAACCTAGCCCTGAACATGAACACATATCAACAAACAGAACATATAGGTGGTTTTAAAACAATGATTCACCACCAATACCCAACCACTCCCTCTTGTTTTAAGAGTTTTTTGAATTGACGTTAATCTTGGTACAATTCTACAAAAAATGTGGTAAGGTGGGATTGTGTCTCGCAGATACCAGTGATAAGTGAATCTTCTCCAAAAACTTGTTTTCTCAATGTAGAAGAAGACTCTTTACATGAATATTTTCAAAAGTTTTGAGAATTAGAAGAAGTTCCTGGTCGAAAGTCTAAGTGTCCAGACGAGCAAATAAATTGCAAAGAGTTTTCTTTATCATTTGATAAACAATTTGATATAGTCTGAAATTCGTTTTGAAACAAATAGATAATAGTCGGCGTGCTACAATTTAACATATTTGGCATGTTACCTTAATTTTAGAACAATTTAGTAAAAATATTATTCTGCGTTAAACTTTTTGTTTAATGATTAATATTGTGGGTAGGTAAATTTTTCACTCCGACGGAGACACATATTTACTCATATATTCAAAATATTTGGCAAAAATTAAAGCATTGACATTAAGTCAGTAAAACGTAACAAATATTTTTTTAATTTTTGATTTTAAGTCCCAAAATATACCTTGAACGTATTCCATTCTTCTCTAGCGACATCGCTTAGTGTAAATGCACTTGCAGTGAGTATACAAGCAGCCAAAACAATTAAAACACGCATTGTTGCGAAAATTATTTTTCTTTTTATTATTTAAACGTTAACGAGTAATTAAGAATATTAACACGTTTACTTATTAAAAACCCTTAGTTCTGACTGAAAGGTATATTCACAAGAGCAGCCTTTTTATAGCATGATATACCTAGGTATTTTCATATCTTATTTAAATCTGGAAGTGATTTTCTAAGAAAAAAATTAGTTTCAAATTTTAAAACATTCATATATTCCAAAAAATATTTTAATGTAATTAAATGCATGTGTACTATATGACTAACGTTCATATCATCTTTTTGGTGAAATACAGAATAAAAATCGAAAATTTGTTTATAGTCAGACTTCAGAGCCGAAATTTAAAATTTGGAAAACTATAAAAACCCAATAATCCATGCGGAACGAAGTTCGCCGGAACAGCTAGTTAAACAAAAATAATAAAAATCATAAAAAACCCTGTATTTAAAAAAAAATCTTGACCAAAAACAAATGTTCGCCTTTTTTTCTATATTTCACCAAAAAGATGATATGAACGTTAGTCATATAGTACACATACATTTAATTCCATTTAAATATTTTTTGAAATATGTGAATGTTTTAAAATTTGAAACTAATTTCTTACTCACTTCCAGACTTAAATAAGATATGAAAATACCTAGGTATATCATGCTATAAAAAGGCTGCTCTTGTGAATATACCTTTCAGTCAGAACTAAGGGTTTTTGAAAAAGTTAACGTGTTAATATTCTTAATTACTCGTTAACGTTTAAATAATAAAAAGAAAAATAATTTTCGCAACAATGCGTGTTTTAATTGTTTTGGCTGCTTGTATACTCACTGCAAGTGCATTTACACTAAGCGATGTCGCTAGAGAAGAATGGAATACGTTCAAGGTATATTTTGGGACTTAAAATCAAAAATTAAAAAAATATTTGTTACGTTTTACTGACTTAATGTCAATGCTTTAATTTTTGCCAAATATTTTGAATATATGAGTAAATATGTGTCTCCGTCGGAGTGAAAAATTTACCTACCCACAATATTAATCATTAAACAAAAAGTTTAACGCAGAATAATATTTTTACTAAATTGTTCTAAAATTAAGGTAACATGCCAAATATGTTAAATTGTAGCACGCCGACTATTATCTATTTGTTTCAAAACGAATTTCAGACTATATCAAATTGTTTATCAAATGATAAAAAAAACTCTTTGCAATTTATTTGCTCGTCTGGACACTTAGACTTTCGACCAGGAACTTCTTCTAATTCTCAAAACTTTTGAAAATATTCATGTAAAGAGTCTTCTTCTACATTGAGAAAACAAGTTTTTGGAGAAGATTCACTTATCACTGGTATCTGCGAGACACAATCCCACCTTACCACATTTTTTGTAGAATTGTACCAAGATTAACGTCAATTCAAAAAACTCTTAAAACAAGAGGGAGTGGTTGGGTATTGGTGGTGAATCATTGTTTTAAAACCACCTATATGTTCTGTTTGTTGATATGTGTTCAGGTTCAGGGCTAGGTTTTGGTCTAAGTAGGTTTTGGTCTAAGATTATTTTCTATTTCCTGAATCTGAACATCATGTTCCAATCGAACTTAAGCACTTTGTGGATAGAATTAAAAGAAGAAATAAAACTAAAGTAGATACAAGCTGGATTTCAAGAAAATTGATGAACAGAAATTTAAACAAATTTTCTTGACTTATAATTGGAATTCAATTTACACTGAAACTAATATTGATAAATGTTGTAACGAATTTTATGTCCACTTAAATAATTGTTTATCTGTTTGTACATCGTTAAGAAAAATGTCTAACAATTTTGACAGGCCACCATGGCTAACTAAACACATAAGAATTATGCGTAACAAGAAAACGAAACTGTTTAGGAAGTATCAGCAGTCGTCCTCTGTTTCAGACTACGTTAATTATAGTACTGTCAGAAGGGAACTTCAATCATGTTTAAAAGTATCTTATGAGAACTACGTGGCTAGTGTTCGACGAAAAATTCCAACAAATCCACGAAAGTTTTGGAACTTTGTTAATACAAAAAGGAAGTCTTCCAAGTTCCCAAGCATAATGAACTACTGTGATAATTCTACCAATGATTCTGCTTTAATCTGTGATATGTTTTCGGACTTTTTTCAACAAGTTTATAAGAAACCTGATTCCTGTGATACTATTAGCTGTGATACTTTGAAAAAAAATGTGCAATACTTTCCGCAACTAAGCTTTCCTTCTCCGGTAATCAACGAAACTGTGATAAAAGACCATATTTTAAGACTGAAAAACTCTATGTTCTCTGGACCTGACGAAATTCCATCTTGTGTTTTAAAGCAATTCGTAACTGTTTTAGTACGTACTCTATGTTATTTATTTAATTTGTCGTTAAAAAGTGCTGTTTTTCCTACACAATGGAAAAGTTCTTTTATTATACCTTTACACAAAAAAGGCAATAAATGTAATATAGAAAATTATAGAGGAATTGCCAAACTGTCCTGCATTCCAAAAACGTTTGAGAAAATAGTATTCGATGCCGTAAAGAATAATTGGAAACAAATAATTTCTCCTTATCAGCATGGATTCACTGAAGGAAAATCTACGGCTACAAATTTAATGGAATTTTGCTCGGATGTCATAAATAAAAATCAAGACGGATACCAAACTGATTCCATTTATTTGGATTTTTCAAAAGCCTTTGATCGTGTGACCCATTCCATTCTATTGAAAAAGATAAAATGGATAGGACTGCCTATCTGGATTTTAAATTGGTTGGATTCTTATTTATCAGGTAGAACTCAATTTTTGTTGTTTAAAAACAAAGTTTCTATTCTGGAGTCCCTCAAGGAAGTCATATGGGACCTCCCCTATTTTTGTTGTTTATTAATGATATGTGCAATGTTATTGTTCGGTCAAATATACAAATGTTCGCTGACGATGCTAAATTGTATTTCTCTTATAAAAATGAAAGGGAAGCTAACTGGTTACAAAGTGATTTAGACAATGTTGAAAAATGGTGCCGTACTAATAAAATGGAGCTTAATATGTCGAAATGCAACGTAATGACTTTTACTCGTCGAATACTGCCGATCCAGAAAAACTATAAAATAAATGATGTTCTATTGGAAAGTGTAAATTATGTTTGTGATCTGGGTGTTATTTTGGATCAAAAACTGACATTTAATAAACATATTGACTATATTGTGAATAATTCGAATCGAATGCTTTGTTTTTTGCGTCGGTGGGCTACAGATTTTCAAGATCCGCATATACTAAAAATGCTATATTGTTCTTTGGTGCGATCGGGTTTAGAATACTGTAGCAAGTGTCCACGTTACAATGTTAACATAAACCGCATTGAATCTGTCCAGAAAAAGTTCCTGTTGTTTGCCTTGCGGTATCTTCCTTGGGATAGATCGACCAACCTACCATCGTACAACAGTCGCTTAAAACTTTTGAACCTTGATACATTAAGTAAAAGAAGAAATATATCTAACATCCTTTTTGTTTTTAACATATTAAATGGAAATATCGATTCAAATAATCTGCTTTTTAAAATAACCATTTGTTGAGTAAAACTCGGTTGTAAGTCGAAATGAATACTAAATTTATTACACTACGTTACTCTATATATATAAAATTTTCTTGTCTTATCTTTCTATTCTTAATGTCTATGTTCTTATCTTTCTATTCTTAATGTCTATTTTGTTTACTTATGTAAATTTAATTTATCTGTAGATAACCGTCAGTGTATGCTTAGGGTGATCTGTCTTATCTTTATTTCACATACACATTGGGTTATCTATAGATTGGTCATGTTCATATTTGAACATTCTGCGGGCCAACAGAAAGTGCTAAAATTCTTTTTCTGAATATTATGCCTCGTATTATATAAATTACTAAAATAATAACCAAAATGCAACTTAACATTAGTCCGCTGTGACCGCTTATGTGGTGAAAGTCCAAGCCCTTAAGGTGAATGTTTTCCTTCTTGAACCTTTCCAAGTCCCGTTGAATTTTGAGTAGTTCATTCTTGTTGTTTATTATCGTTGCCTGTATAGGTTTGATTCTTTCCTCTGCAACTTCGTCCAGTGCCTTCGTCCATATCATCTGTTCCTCGAAATGGCTGATGGTTTCAGATTTGACTTGTTGCGGTGAAGTAAGGAAACCTCCGTTGTATCTAACCGTGCATTGTGGCCTTAATGTTAGAAGCCCTTGTGCTGGAAGCTTAACCAATTTGTGTTCATAATTTCCACAGCTTACATGAATAGCCGTGGTCGTAAATTGCTTAAACAACCATGTATTTGGTTTAGCCAACTGAATCCATTTGTCTTGCTGACTAACTCGTTCAAAATGACAGCTTGTTGTTTTTGTTTTCTTTATTGGTGATATCTCACATGATCCATCTGCTGCAGTTTTCCATGGCCAATTACCATGGCAAATATAGTGCATTTCTTCGTTTTTTACACAGAGATTTAGTTGTGCCTGACTCATTAGATTGTATGCGTCTAATTGGAAGTTGAACACAAGTATTTCGGTGTATATTTTTGGTGTCACAATAATATCTCCCTGACGTATTGGCACGTCAATTACCCGAAAAACGTCCGATGCTTCTGAGTGAAGTAGTGAAATCTCCGCGTCTATTACTAAACGCCGGCCAAGTATGAATCCCCTCGCTTTCATTTGGCGAAATGTTTCTTTTAATTCATTTTTTGTACCATCGCCAGGTAAACGAAACTTTCCTAAGATTTTATTCCGAATCTTGTGAATCTCTTCTTGTAGTTGGGATGGTTTTAATAATAACGGATTTACATGGTGATTATTTACATCAATGAGGATGCTTATAACTGCCATTTGCACATCATTACATTCACTTAACATTGCATCAAGTTGCATTGCTGCTAACTGAAATATCATTCCTGCTTTATATGCATTATGAGCTTGAAGTGTCGTATTGCGTATTTCATTAATTTGACCATTAATTCTTATAAATTGGTCGTTTACTTCTTCTGTCGTTTTCTTTAAGACATTAACTGTAGCATTTACCAGTGATGTTTGCCTCTTGTTTAAGCTATCCAGTTCATGTTGGTTGTCCAAAAGATTTTTCATGTTTTCTTCTAAGGATTCTCTGTCATCACTGTCCATGATACCGAATAATATGTGGTAGAGTGAACCAACAAATTCAAGTGGAGTTTTTTTTACACTGTTGGTTATTATTAATAGTTTGTTATTTTCAGCCAGTACTTCATATCTTCTCTTTAAGTTTGCTGTTATTAAACTGCACTGCTCGCTGAAGTAGAACATTTTGGAACACTTGTCTTGTAGTTTAGTTATGTAGCTTGAAATGTTATTGGTTTCTTCAATATATGAATCTAAGTCGTAGTAAACTACAAGTCTCCATTTTGATGCCACGACATCCATTTTTCCGATTGGGTCTAAGTAAATTCCCACATTTTCGTCTAAGTTTTTAATTGTCATCTCAGGTGTTGTGCTCATATTGGTTACTGAACTCTTTGCTCGTCCAAATGCAATTAATACCAATAACATCAACATCAAAAATTTAATTCCATTCATTTGTGTGTTTTTTGATCCATTATATCCTTTTAAACGGGTGGGCTGGCATGTTTGCTGTGAAATGTTACTCTCCGATTCTTCTTCAGACGTCTCGATTGGACATAATTTATGTATTGGTCTTTTGTAGAGTCCGTCCTTTGTTTTGAGTGTAACTACTCGTACATTGCCGTCTGACCTTTTGTGGACTTCAGCAACACGTCCCATGGGCCACCTTGACGGTTGTGTATTTTCGTTTTTTTATAATAACGATTGCACCTTCCTCCAGATTCTTCTTTTCAGATTTCCACTTGGTACGTTTTTGAAGAGACACCAAGTATTCGTCCTTCCATTTTTGCCAAAAGTCTCGTTTTAATTTTTGCACCAGTTTCCAGCGATCTAAGGACCCAATTTTTTCAAGTTCTCCTGATTCAGGAGAATCCAATAACGGACGTCCCACCAAAAAATGTCCAGGTGATAATACATCAATGCTGTCTATGTCATTACCCATCGCACACAAGGGACGTGAGTTTAATATTGCTTCTATCTGACATAGCAATGTTGTCATCTCTTCAAATGTTAATTTAGATTCTCCCATTATTCGTTTCAAATGGTGTTTCATTGACTTGACGGCTGCTTCCCAAAGCCCTCCAAAGTGAGGACTTGCGGGTGGGATGAAATGCCATTCCACCTTGTCTTCAGCTAACCTTGAAGCGATTGACGCGTTGTTTTTGATGGCGTTCTTGAATTCCTGATCTAAACATCGATTCGATCCAATGAAATTAGACCCATTGTCTGAATATATATGAGCACTTTTGCCACGTCTTGCAAAAAATCTTCTTAGTGCTGCCCTGAATGCTTCTGTTGTAAGGTCACTCACTGGTTCCAAGTGAATGGCTTTAGTAGCCATGCATACAAAAACTGCAATGTAGCCCTTGTATGCTTTCTGTCCTCGACCTCTTGATGTTCGCATCAATATTGGTCCAGCATAGTCGACCCCAACATGTTGAAATGGTGGAGAAACTGTAGTTCTTTGCTTTGGTAGATCTCCCATTATTTGGTTCGCACCACTACTGTTGTATCGAATACAAATCGGACAACTACGACAACATCTTCTTATTAGTGTTTTGATACCAATTATGTAGTATCTTCTTTTAATATAGGCTTCCATCACCGAATTTCCACCATGTAGTGTAGCTGCATGTGCTTCTTTAACGATCAAACTGGCTAGTTTACATTTATCCAGTATTATTGGGTGTTTCTGGTTCAAAGGCAACTTTGCATACTTAAGCCTTCCACCCACTCTTAAGATTCCTTCATCATCTTGGTAAGGTTTCATTTGAACTATTTTGCTGTTTAAAGGAATGTCCTTTTTGTTTTCAATTTTTTGTAATTCATTGCAAAATTGAATTTTTTGCTGTTGTTTGATGATCAAAATTCTCGCCTGCGACAGTTCGGATACAGTTATTGATCCTGGCGTTGTTTGTTTGTATCGAAACCACCGAATAAAACGAAGCACATATGCAACACTTTTCTCAATTTTGTTGATGTTCGATAATCGTTCAATTAAAGTCGATACAAAATGTTTCTTGCATTGTAATGTTGACATCATTCTTAGATCTGTTGATGGTGACAGGTGTTGCTGTTGCGGCCAATAGTGTTTTGATTGTTTCAGCCATTGCGGACCTGTCCACCATAGTTCGTGACCAGCAATTTTTGAAGGGCATATGCCACGTGATGCAACATCGGCTGGATTGTCTTTCGAATTTATATGCAGCCATTCGATATTATCCATTAGACTCTTGATGTCAGCTACTCTGCTTCGTATAAACTTTTCTTTACTCTTGTTGTTTTTTATCCACCACAAAGTAATAGTGGAATCACTCCACCCATAGTATTTTGTATCATTTGAGAAATATTTTTGTAACTTGTTGGGTAACCTTGCAAGTAGTTGAGCTGCACATAACTCTAATTTGGGAAGAGTTTTTTTTATTTTTGATGGGTGCCACCTTAGTTTTGGCTGTTAGTATTTTAATTGTCATATTTGTTTTAACGTATATGACAGCTGCATATGCTTTTTCTGAAGCATCCGCAAATCCGTGTATTTCTATTGGACCTGCTTCGTCATTAAATATCCATCGTGGGATTTTAATTGATTTGATTTCTTGTAAGTTTTGTTGAAAGTTCATCCATTCTGTCTTCATGATTTCATCAAGTTCATCATCCCAGTCATAGTTTGATTGCCACAATCTTTGTATGAATATTTTCACTCTTATCGTGACTGGAGCAAGCCATCCAATAGGATCGAATATTTTTGCAATATTTGATAACACACCTCTTTTGGTTTTTGAAATGCTCATTTTAGATGAATCTATAACAAATCGGAACTCGTCTTGATCTGGATCCCAGTGAAGTCCCAATGTTTTCATAGTGTCGCCTTCTTTGACATCAATTATTTTATGCTCATCATTCGACATTATGCCAGTTAGCAAATTTTTATTGTTTGAAGACCATTTTCGTAATTGAAACCCAGCATTTGAAAGATTTTCACTCACTGCTCTTATTATGTATCTGCATTCGTCTTCGTTGTTGGCACCTGTCATTAAGTCGTCCACGTAAGATTCTTCTCTTATGATTTCTTTTATTCTGATGTCTTTTGCTTTGCATTGGTTTGCGACTTCTTGCAATGTTCGGACAGCTAAGAATGGAGCTGCTGCTGTTCCATACGTAACTGTTGTCAGTTTATATTCTCTTATATTGTCTTTTGGTTTTTCTCTCCAAAATATTCGATGATACTCTTGATGTTCTTCAGCTATGTTGATCTGCCTGTACATTTTCTCGATGTCTGCCGTAACTACATATTTCCATTGCCTCCATTTGATGATGATGTCAAAGATATTGTTTTGTAGTCTAGGGCCAATCATCATTGCGTCATTAAGGCTGTATCCGTTGGACGTCTTCGCTGAGGCATCGAATACAACTCTGGTTTTTGTTGTTAGGCTTGTATCTTTCACAATTGCATGGTGCGGTAGATAGTATTTGCCCATATTTTCGTGTTGTTTGTCAACCTTGACCATGTGGCCCAGGTTTTCGTATTCTCGCATAAACTGTATGTAGTCGATTTTTACTTTGTTATTAATCTTTTTCTCAAGCTGCAAGAATCTAGCTAAAGCTTGTTTTCTAGATTCTCCAAGCTCTATATCTGTTCTTAGTGGCAACATGACTACATATCTGCCATTCGTATCTCTTGTTGTTGTTTCTGCAAATGCTTGCATGCAGATGTCGTTTTCTGATATTTCATTATCTTTTTCTATTTCTTCAATCTCCCAGAACTTCTCCATAGATGACGTAACCGCTGACATGATTTTGCCACATTGTCGTTTCTCGTGTAGTGAGCCGGAAACTATCCACCCGAAGATCGTATTTTGTCCCACGATGCCATTGTGCTTCCTAACTCCTTCTTCAATTAACTTTGGATACAAGTCACTTCCGATGATAATGTCAATACGATCTTTTGTATTTAGGTTTGGATCTGCCAGAATATAGTTTTCCCACTCATTCTTATTAAATTCAAATGATTCGTCAGGTAGTGGTTTTATGAGGGTGGGTAATACCAAAAACTCTGCTTGCATTTTGTTGTTACTCATAAATCTTGGTCTTATCTCTAAATACATTCTTGATTTTGATGTACCCACTGCTGCATCTGAGAGTCCAGTTAGTTCTGTATTTATTCTTTTCCTTGGCAAGGAGAGGATCTGCGCTGCTTCCTCAGATATCATTGATATTTGAGAACCTTGATCAATCAATGCCCGAAATAGACATGTTTCACCATTTGACGATTTGGCTGATATCTGTGCTGTAGCTAATATTACCATTGGACTGTCTATCTTCTTTACCATAAGGGAAGATAATGATTTCTCTTTTTTATTGTTGTTGTCTGAGGGGCTCGATTTTTTGTATTGATTTCCCTCGACTTTTTTCTTCGTTTGGTAGTTTTCGTTGTGTAGTAGAGTGTTATGCGATTTATTACACTTCTTACATTTTATTTGAGAGAAGCATTTGGTTTCTGCACTGTGTTTAAGAAATATACTGCATATTTGCTTATTGCGTATACATATATGCTAATCGATTGGGTATCTCGGTGTTTAAGAATTTCTCACAATAAAAAATTCGATGACCACTCTGCTTACAGAATTCACAGTTCCACTCCCTTCTGTCTGATTGGAAATTTCCAACTTGTTTTTTATATTCTTTGCTTCGAGTCATTGTTTGTTGTTGAGACTCAAGGGTTTGAGGCTCAAGAAAGTCCATAACATCTTCCAGTTTTTGTATTTGGCTTGATGTGTTGCTCATATAATTGTAAGCCCTCCTTGTCAAATTTTCGAAGGAGTAGGTGAGCAAATATTTCATCATTTTCATTCTTATCTTTGCCTATTGTCGTTGTGATGATGTAAATACTTTCCTTTGCTGCATCGTGAAGTTTTTTAACATTAGAGGGTGATGTAGCGTTCATCATTGACATGTCCAGCAAGTAATTCAATTGTGTGGAGAAATTGATTCTTTTGTTTTCGTACCTTCTGACGAGAGTCTTCCATGCTTCATTATAATTTGCTGAAGATCCTTGTATGAGGCTAGCAATTGAAGTTCGAGCTTCGCCGGTTATACATGATCGCAAGTGATTTAATTTCACAGAATCTGGCACATTGTTCTTATTGTGAACCAAATCTATGAACAGGTCGGAGAATATCTTCCACTCTTCAATTTTTCCATCGAATTTAGGCAGTTTAATTTTAGGACTTCTTGTTGATACATTTGCATATGGATCAGATATTATGCTTTCATGTTTTTCTTCCAAATTGGAAAGAAGTAATTTAACATCTTCTTCCAACTCGATTACATAATTTTCTTCTCTGAATGCCTCTTCTTGTACTGGATTCATCTTAGACAGTTCAACTTGCAGTCGGTCATTCCATCGTTTCAATTTTCCAATCCATATGTTTTTGGTATGAGGATGGGAAATTGCCTCTAGTTTCGCCTCGTCTATTGTTTTTTGTAAGCTCTCCATGATTGTACGTATTTTCGTCAAATCTATATGAGTTTCATGATTTGTTATTGTTTTCATCATAATCTCATTCATTTGTTTTTGCTGCAAGTGTCTAGTCCAGTGGCTAGCTGCTGATTAACAGTTTTTATTTCTGCTATTTTGCTGAATAACGTTGCTTCGTTTGTGCTTTGTTCTACACTGTCTAGATCTTTGTTTTTTAGCAAATTCTGAATTTTCTGAAAGTAGTTTTCTGCTCCTTTCATCCATTGTTCCTTAAAATAGGGAACATCAATGACACCAAGCATATGAAGTAGCTTGTCATTTTCCTTGAATGCTTGAAGATTCTTTTCAGCATAGACAAGAATTTCTTGATTTTTGCTGCGCGTTGTTACACTTTCTCCTTCTTTTAATAATTTTTCAAGGTTTTTTAATATTTCAACCTGTTTTTCAATAACTTTTAAATGCTCTGATGACATTGTTGAATTTGTTTTTTTTTTTTTTTGTATTATTTTATCTGTTTATCTGATTTTTTTTTTCACTTGTCAGTATTTAAGCTCTGACAACGCTTTTTCACTGAATATGATTTTTTTTTTTTACTCGTCAGTATTTGTAGCTCTGACACGCTAATTTTCACTTTATCAGTATTTGTAGCTCTGATAACGCTAAATTTACACTTGTTCGTTTATTAAAATCTCTTACCACTGGTGGGGGAAAATTTTAATATACGTCTCGAAGGACCAAATGTTGAGTAAAACTCGGTTGTAAGTCGAAATGAATACTAAATTTATTTCACTACGTTACTCTATATACTACATACAATTTTCTTGTCTTATCTTTCTATTCTTAATGTCTATGTTCTTATCTTTCTATTCTTAATGTCTATTTTGTTTACTTATGTAAATGTAATTTATCAGTAGATAACCGTCAGTGTATGCTTAGGGTAATCTGTCTTATCTTTATTTCACATACACATTGGGTTATCTATAGATTGGTCATGTTCATATTTGAACACCATTAATGTTCCAAACAGAACTTTCCGTCATTTTGAACTTTTAAATTTAAGATTTAATAGAACTGTCTATGGTATTTATGAACCACTGCTTGTGTCGATTTTACTAATTGTTTTAATTTAGGTAATAGATTTCAATTTAAACTCAAAAACATTAAAAATTATATTAAGAAACAATTTACAACACTAAAATTAAAATTATATTTATGTTCCTATGTATGTTTACTTTAAAAGCTAAGAATTGAATTTGTAGCTAAATAAATAAATAAGTCTGCTGCCTCAAGAGAATACTTTAACTTCGCGATATCCGAGGAAGTTCTTACTTTTCAGCCTGAGAGACCTTGGCTGGATGTCGATCGCTATGGCCGAACCATATTACGAAGATTTTTGTAATATTTGGATTGACTTACTATAACCTTGAGGTTACCATTCAGATCTGCGAATTGCTTTGATTGCCGCCTGGAGCGAGTAAATGATAATTTTTAAATTCCTTTCGCAACGCCGACGGCATAAAACTAAACTTCGTCTTGTCCTCATTATTAACGAATTCCTTTTTCACCGACTGCGATTCAATACTCGTAAATGCGCCAGCCACAGCTTATAGTTCTAAGAGCCGATAGTGTATGCATGATAAAGCGTCGACTTGCATAAGATCATTTTCAACCTCAGACTGTTGGGCGGTGTTCTTAACAACTTTGACAGAGCAGCCGGATTTAAAATTGAAACCTCGAATAATGAAATCTTAGACTAAAGTTCATAACCCCGCTTTTAATAAATGTATGTTAATTTAGATAAACCTTGCGGCTTTTAGGTATTATCTTAACGTTGGTTTTAATTATAAGCATTGCTCTGCTTTCAGCTTACCTACGACAAAGAATATGAAGACGAAACAGAGGAACTTTTGCACATGGAAAAATTTATGCAGACAAAGCTGATGATCGAAAAACATAACCAGAAGTACGAGGAAGGATTGGAGACATATTCAATGGCCATTAACAAATATTCTGATTTTATGCCCGAAGAACTCGATCGTATGTTAGGTGGATTCGACTTTCCTCAAAAGTAAATATATTCTGCATTTGTTTCTATATAAGTTGAAGATAATGTTTTTTTTTTTTTTGTAAACGAAGCTCTTCTGACTTCGATGAAGCTATACGTTTTAAAAGTCCAGAAAATATTGACATCCCAACCAAAGTGGATTGGAGGACAAGGGGATGGGTTACTGATGTTAAAAACCAAGGTAGAACTAATTAGCTCATCAGATTCTATTCATATTTCTTTATTTTCTTTATATTACAAAGGTCGATGCAGATCTTGCTGGGCATTTGCGGCAGTAGGAGCAATTGAAGGTCAAAACGCTAAGATAAATGGGAGATTGATCTCACTTTCACCGCAAAACCTTATTGATTGTTCACGTAGCAACGGTGGTTGTTCGGGTGGATTGGCATATTCTGCTTTTCAAGACATTAAGGAGATGGGTGGCATCGAGAGCGAAGAATCATATCGTTACAAAAGGGAAAAAAATGTATGTCATTTCAATAAGGCAAAAATTGAAGCTATCGTTAAAGATAGAAAAATCCTTGAATCGGGAAATGAAAATGAACTTATGAAAACAGTAGGACATGTCGGCCCTATTGCCGTGTCAATGGGTTGGGACGAAAGATTGTTCCACTACCATAATGGTATTTTCCATGTTAAGCACTGCATACCCATGGGACGTCATGCTGTATTAGTAATTGGATATGGAACGGAAAGGGGCATGGATTACTGGCTGGTGAAGAACTCTTATGGTAAAAAGTGGGGTGATGGAGGATACTTTAAAATTGCACGCAACAAGAATAACCTATGTGGTATTGCTTCAAAAGCAGTTTACCCAATTGTGAAGCGGAGAAATTAGTTTTAATTATTTGTCGTCTTATTGTGCATTTATATAATGCACAATAAGATTATTTGAAATAATTTTATTTAAATAATTACATTTTGTGTAAACAAATTTAAGAAAATCTAATAAAACAATTTACTTGTATTTCTTATGTTAAAATGCACCAACATACATATAAATGATTTTTAATTATTGGAGTTTTTTAATTATTGAATTCAACATGTTAAGTTCACATAAATAATGTCCAGTCGCACGAAAAAACATTTAAAACCATTTAAGTCATAAAATTTATCGGAATTTTAATATTTTATCTGTTTGGCACAGCAGATTATGAAATTTATTCATGACGCGGTCATGACATTCAAAAAAGGAGAAAATAACGATTAACTCCCAAATTTTTCGCTTTCGGTATTTTGTAATTCATGATCTCGTAATTTGAGATTCCATAGCATTCCTCTATATTTTGTTATATATTAGATATATATATGTATATAGTCACTGTCGGACTAAGGAGTAGTGCCACCCAGGGCTGTAAAGCTAACTAACACCCCCCTAAAAAAATTAAGAACAAAAAAAAAAAAAAAACAAACAAAAAACACGACCAATAGTTTTATTTCGAGCTTTTATTTCACTGAATGTTTCGATTACATCACTAAAATCAATATTTTTTGTGTGCTGCTTTGAAAGTATTGCCAGATTAGTCATTCTATTTTGGCTCATTGTTGATCTTAGGTATGTCTTAATCAATTTCAATTTTGAGAAGCTCCGTTCACACGATGCCACTGAGACGCAAATTGTTAAATAAATTCGCATCGCTAATGACAGATTCGGTAATGAGTCTGAAAAGTCCCACTTAACAATGAAGCTTTAAAATTCTAAGACTGTCCAAATTTCTGCATCTTTTAAATTAATTTTTGCAGCTTCCTGGTGACGCCGTATTCGTCCGGCTTTGGAACAACAGCACGCAGTTCTTCCTCCGTTCCATACAGCAATATTTTCGGCTGAAGAGCTGAGAAAAGTGACTCAATGTCTTGCATGGCCATAGAACGTTCAGTGTAAAATGCATCCTGACATTCTAACATGGATCTTCGTGTTTCCTCTTCCAAAGTCAAATCAGCATCTTGAGCATTTTCGCCTGGCATATTTTTTTTCTTTTATGTTCTTCCCCGCCTTTCAATTGAAATTTCTAGCTCATTACACTGTCCTCTTGCATAAATTATGGCCTTTTTCACGGTCTCTTCACGATGTTCACGAAGAAAACTTGACAGTGTCTTAAGTTTTATTACACATTTTTCTAGAGTAAGCCCGGATTTTTGCAAGTATTTCTGTGCTCCATCAACTTCTTCCAAAACATTTCACCACAATGAAAGATAACAAAAAAACGTAAAGTCGTCAAATTTTCCGTTTGAGGATCACAAAGAAGTTCAAGAGTTGAAGCTATCTTCACGAAATTTCCCTTCAATGGCTTAACGTGATCTTGTTATGAGCGCTCCATCTAGTGTCTACAAGTCTCTTGACTGACACACCTACAGTTTTCATGAAGATATCCCAACGGTGCGTAGATGCTGAGAAAAATGTGTAAATTCTTTCCACTGTACCAAAAAATGTAAATGTTGAACTTGAAGCCGTTCTTCCCAAAGAGTGAACTCCACAAAGGTTTAAAGAGTGGTTTACACATGACGTGAACAAAGCTTGTGGATTAATTTGGCGAATTAATTTTTGAACTCCACCATGAATACCTGCCATAGTCGCAGCATTATCATCCAAATTAATTTACTTGTGCTTTTATTTTGTGCAATGTGCAAAAGAGTAGTTTTGCTGTCGTTGTGGCACCCCCTAGAAGCCTGCAAACCGGGGCGGACCGCCCCCAGTCCCCCCTTAGTCCGCCAGTGTATACAGGGTGATTGGTATAAGGTGCACCAAAAAGCTTGAGCGTGTAGGTGGAGTAAAGACAATACAAAAATCGTAGGGGGGGGGTCTATTTCCCCCCGTTTAGGCGAGAGGTGCAATTTTCTAAAACATTGACTTAAATCAGAAAAAAATTATTTAAAAACAACGGTGAATGATACAAAGCCTTGTTATATTTTTTTAGAAAGCCAGAAAACTACTATTTTATTTAATTTTTAAATTAAGTTGTTTAAGTGAACAGTTTTAAAAAAAATTATTTTCAAACTCAAAATTTTGAATAAAAAAACTGAAAAAAAAACTAATTTTTTTCAAAATTTTATGTAATTAACTATTATTTTTATTTTCAAAATTCAATGCTCTTATTAATTTTTATTCAAAAACAGAAAACCGGATGCCAAAATGTATCTTAGTTTTTGTGAAATTAAGATTCAAATACACACAAACATTTTCTCAAAAAAAAAAAAAATACCATAATCACTGAAAATCTACAACATTCAAATTCCTATTATCCTGAATCATCAAATTGAAATTATTGATTTAAATAAGCATTTATCTTCGGAGAAAAAAAAAACAAACTAAATCAAATCAGGCCCTTTTTCTCATTCCATAAAAGGAAAAGTTGAAAAGAGTTTTCAACACAAGTATAAATATTTCAAGGATGTACTACTTGAATTTAAAATTTTATATTCTGCTGGCAATCAACAGAGTTCAGGACTTACTTAACACTAAAGTTCTTAAGATGATGCGTTGACTTCTTAAATTCCTTATAAATGATTTCGCCAAAAAATTAAATAAACAACGTTAACTGATAACAGCCTTTTTATGCAGATTCAAATCCAATGCGGATTTAAATGTATTAGGTAGGTACAATATTGCTCTTTATGTAAAATCAAATCTATTGACTGGCCTGCCGTCGATAGTCGATAGATACACGATGACACTATGATAGAAAAACAAATCGAATTATCCCGAATTTCCACGATTTTGTCGATATTATCCAGAACAGAAAACGTTTGCAATTTAGGTCGAACAAAATGCAAAGGGAAATTCCGGATGATTTATGGATTGATATTGTTTATATTTCTGAAAAAGCTTTGGAAAGAGGTAAAATTTATAAACGGACTGTAACAGGTAACATGATTTTCTATTAAAAAATTTTCCAAAATGATAAAGCTGGAGTTTATTGGTTGAATTGAAAACACGTACCTAACACATTTCATGAAAAATTATGCAACATCATTTTTGGAATCTTATCTATGCGAATGAACCCAAAAGATAACATTAATGTTGTCATTTCATTTTGTAAATGTAATAGGTATTCTGTTAATATTGCTTGGTGTAAATTAGATGCAGTGCCGTAGCTATATAGGATCTCATTTTATGGGGATGGAGGTTATTGATTCAATGGATATACAATATATACATATATACATATTTTTATTCCTCTACTTTCTACTAGCTAACTCGACAGACGTGTTGTTCTGTCTTAACTATATTAATATTGTATTTGCAAATGAGTGCAAAATTTTAAATGATTTACCATCATACTAGCATCATACTAGGTCACAAAACAATGGTTTAACCTAGTATGGTGCGCCACAGTTTTTTAACCTAGTATGATGCTAAATATGTTTTAATATGATGCTAAATCGTTTGCGATTATTTTTTGTCATTGCAAAAGCTAGACGGACTAGAAATTGTGATCGTTAAAGTCAAATGGAATGGCATGTCGGTCGGAATCAAAGGAATCCGTGGAATCAAAACTTCTTCGAGTTTGCAGTACTTCCCTTTCAAAATTGTTCATTAATTTCTACAAAGCAAGTCTGGTTACATTACAAAGACGTGGCTGTTTTATATTGCGCAATATAATTATTAGTATTACCATTCCGATTTTTAATTGCAGATCATGAGGTGGTTATCCGGGCAGTTCCAGAGAATTTCAGAATCCCGTGCGATAGTTGACAACATCATCTTGGTTTGTGACGGAACCAATAGATTTGTAAGTTATTAATTCGCCAGCTATTTTATTTTGAAATTGAAAATTAATTTCTTTGACATCAACGTTTTTCTTGCATCTTATAAAACTCGTTCGCTCAACCAATCATGATTTTTATAATTTTTAGCAATGTTTTGGAAAATCTTCTCGATAAGTTCGTAGGAAATGTAATATATCCAGAAAATAAGTCAACAGATATTGGTAATTTTACCATTAACAATATCGAGCAATTGTTTGGAAAAAACTTTTCCAGATTAATCGTTATGCAATTCTACTCTCATATTTATATTTAATTTGAATGTTTTATTAGGACCAGTTGTACAATCGTGGTTCAAGTTTTTAACCCACCGATTTTGACAGATTCAAACATGAATTAAGTTCGTCGACTGCCGTTGATCGTGGTATTACTAGTAATGTTTGGCGGCGAAAATCACCGGCCAATAAAATCATTGCACCACCAAATCGGTTTTTGTCTATTTCAAAATCTTGCAACATACGGTCCAACGCTTCGTGCACTCATCCCAAACTATTAATCTGCTTTGTTGCAACACTTCGGCCATCGCAGAATTTCTCGAAAGATTGCTAGTTGGTGTTTCAATAACTTGCATATTTAACGGCAACTTAAGTGCAGAATGAGCTGTTCATTTTTATTTCATAAGAACCTTCTCCTGAAAATAACAGACACAACATAAAAAGAGTTAGCGAAATCGGTCCAAGCTGTACACGATTCCTTCATTCAGATCGAGCAGGCGGCACAATATCTTGGGCTGCACATTAGTGAAGGTAAAACAAAGTACATGGTGGCGTCGAATGCGAGAGGAACAGTTGGTCAAACAATAAAGGTAGCGGAGCACGAATTTGAAGTGGTGCAATCCTTTAAATACCTTGGGTCAATAGTAGCAGCCAATAACAATATAGAAGAAGAAATACGCGGGCGGCTTCTCAAATCCAACAGAGCCTACTACAGTCTGTCAAAGCTCTTCAAATCCAGAAATCTCACCATAACTTCAAAACTGCTGCTGTACATTACCATCATGGTCCTGCCAGTAATCACATATGGATCCGAGACTTGGGTGCTTAGTAAAAGGCACTCCGACCTCTTATCCGCGTTCGAGAGAAAAGTCTTAAGGAGAATTGTTGGCCCCATATGTGCGGATGGGCGATTCCGGGGACGGTACAATCATGAATTGTACGCAATCTACCTTGAAGCAGATATCGTGATAAAAATTACGCTCGGTAGACTCCGGTGGGCAGGGCACCTAGCTCGCATGAGCGAAGAGGAACCTCCTCGAAACGTTCTTTGTGGTACATTCTATGGTAGACGACAGCGTGGTAGACCATGCTTGCGCTGGAGAGATGGCGTAGACCAGGACGCCCGGAGCCTTGGGGTGCGCAACTGGATGGCGTCGGCTCGAGACCGGGATAGTTGGAGAGACTTGTTGAAGGAGGCCAGGACCGGACCTCGGTTGTCGAGATGATGATGATGATGAAAATCGGTCCAAGGGAAATAAGGATTGATTTTAATATAGATTTGACATAAAAAAGATTTAAAAACTTTCTTTTAATTTTAAATTTGTCGACTGATTTTATTTACATAAAACTAACAAATTAAATTTCAATTATTAAAAATCATTTAAATGCATTTTGATGCATCAATAAGAATACAAGTAAACTGTTTTGGAATTTTTTTTAAAACTTTTTTTACGTAAAAGTTAATAATTAAAGTAAAATTATTTCTAATCATCATTATGTGCCCAATGAGACGATACAAAATTTAAATTAATATTTTCGCTTGACGATTGGGTAACATGCTTCCGATGCAATACCACAAAGGTTGTTCGAGTTGCGTGCAATTTTAAAGTATCCTCTATCACCCCACTGTATTCCATGAGAGTTCTTCACCAGCCAGTAATCCATGCCATTTTCAGTTCCATAACCAACAATTAATACTGCATGACGTCCGGTGGGATATTTGAACATGCAATGATTAACACGGAATATACCATAACGGTAATGGACCAATCTTTCATTCCAACCCATTACCGCTGATATAGGGCCGATATATGCAACTGCTTTCATTAGTTCATATTCATTTCCCTGAGAAATGAATCCTATATCCTCAATTTTAACTTTAACCTTAGCCCTATTAAAGTGACATCCACCATCTACTCCTCTGTACGGATATGAAATTTCGGACTCGATGCCACCCATCTTCTTAATGTCTTGAAAGGCAGCAAACGGGAGTCCACCATACCAATATTTGGTTGACTATGTGAACAATCAACAAGGTTCTGCGGTGAAAGTGAGATCAATTTCCCATTTATCTTAGCGTTTTGACCTTCAATTGCTCCTACTGCCGCAAATGCCCAACAGGATCCGCATTTATAACCTTTACGTGATAAAAAATTAATAAAGAAATATAAACAGAATCCAAATAACTTGATTCTACCTTGGTTTCTAACATCAGTAACCCATCTCTTTGTCCTCCAATCTACTCTATTTGGTATATCAATATTTTCTGGACTTTTAAAACGTATAGCTTCATCGAAGTCAGAAGAGCTTCATATAAAAAAAAAACATTATCTTCAACTTATAGAAACAAATGCAGAATATATTTACTTTTGAGGAAAGTCAAATCCACCTAACATACGATCGAGTTCTTCGGGCATAAAATCAGAATATTTGTTAATGGCCATTGAATATGTCTCCAATCCTTCCTCGTACTTCTGGTTATGTTTTTCGATCATCAGCTTTGTCTGCATAAATTTTTCCATGTGCAAAAGTTCCTCTGTTTCGTCTTCATATTCTTTGTCGTAGGTAAGCTGAAAGCAGAGCAATGCTTATAATTAAAACCAACGTTAAGATAATACCTAAAAGCCGCAAGGTTTATCTAAATTAACATACATTTATTAAAAGCGGGGTTATGAACTTTAGTCTAAGATTTCATTATTCGAGGTTTCAATTTTAAATCCGGCTGCTCTGTCAAAGTTGTTAAGAACACCGCCCAACAGTCTGAGGTTGAAAATGATCTTATGCAAGTCGACGCTTTATCATGCATACACTATCGGCTCTTAGAACTATAAGCTGTGGCTGGCGCATTTACGAGTATTGAATCGCAGTCGGTGAAAAAGGAATTCGTTAATAATGAGGACAAGACGTAGTTTAATTTTATGCCTTCGGCGTTGCGAAAGGAATTTAAAATGATCATTTACTCGATCCAGGCGGCAATCAAAGCAATTCACAAATCTGAATGGTAACCTCAAGGTTATAGTAAGTCAATCCAAATATTACAAAAATCTTCGTAATATGGTTCCGTGGCTATATCGATCGACATCCAGCCAAGGTCTCTCAGGCTGAAAAGTAAGAACTTCCTCTAGGATTCCTGATGGTCAGAATATAATATGACCACTTATCTAGGATCAGGATGACCTCGGATATGGCTCACCTCTGTATAAAAATTATCGCGAAGTTAAAGTATCCCCTTTGAGGCAGCAGACTTAGACCAAAACCTAGCCCTGAACCTGAACACATATCAACAAACAGAATATATAGGTGGTTTTAAAACTATGATTTACCACCAATCCCCAACCAATCCCTCTTGTTTTAAGAGTTTTTTGAATTGACGTTAATCTTGGTACAATTCTACAAAAAATGTGGTAAGGTGGGATTGTGTCTCGCAGATACCAGTGATAAGTGAATCTTCTCCAAAAACTTGTTTTCTCAATGTAGAAGAAGACTCTTTACATGAATATTTTCAAAAGTTTTGAGAATTAGAAGAAGTTCCTGGTCGAAAGTCTAAGTGTCCAGACGAGCAAATAAATTGCAAAGAGTTTTTTTTATCATTTGATAAACAATTTGATATAGTCTGAAATTCGTTTTGAAACAAATAGATAATAGTCGGCGTGCTACAATTTAACATATTTGGCATGTTACCTTAATTTTAGAACAATTTAGTAAAAATAATATTCTGCGTTAAACTTTTTGTTTAATGAATAATATTGTGGGTAGGTAAATTTTTCACTCCGACGGAGACACATATTTACTCATATATTTAAAATGTTTGGCAAAAATGAAAGCATTGACATAAAGTCAGTAAAACGTAGTATATATTTTTTTAATTTTTGATTTTAAGTCCCAAAATATACCTTGAACGTATTCCATTCTTCTCTAGCGACATCGCTTAGTGTAAATGCACTTGCAGTGAGTATACAAGCAGCCAAAACAATTAAAACACGCATTGTTGCGAAAATTATTTTTCTTTTTATTATTTAAACGTTAACGAGTAATTAAGAATATTAACACGTTAACTTTTTCAAAAACCCTTAGTTCTGACTGAAAGGTATATTCACAAGAGCAGCCTTTTTATAGCATGATATACCTAGGTATTTTCATATCTTATTTAAGTCTGGAAGTGAGTAAGAAATTAGTTTCAAATTTTAAAACATTCACATATTTCAAAAAATATTTAAATGGAATTAAATGCATGTGTACTATATGACTAACGTTCATATCATCTTTTTGGTGAAATATAGAAAAAAAGGCGAACATTTGTTTTTGGTCAAGATTTTTTTTTAAATACAGGGTTTTTTATGATTTTTATTATTTTTGTTTAACTAGCTGTTCCGGCGAACTTCGTTCCGCATGGATTATTGGGTTTTTATAGTTTTCCAAATTTTAAATTTCGGCTCTGAAGTCTGACTATAAACAAATTTTCGATTTTTATTCTGTATTTCACCAAAAAGATGATATGAACGTTAGTCATATAGTACACATGCATTTAATTACATTAAAATATTTTTTGGAATATATGAATGTTTTAAAATTTGAAACTAATTTTTTTCTTAGAAAATCACTTCCAGATTTAAATAAGATATGAAAATACCTAGGTATATCATGCTATAAAAAGGCTGCTCTTGTGAATATACCTTTCAGTCAGAACTAAGGGTTTTTAGTAAGTTAACGTGTTAATATTCTTAATTACTCGTTAACGTTTAAATAATAAAAAGAAAAATAATTTTCGCAACAATGCGTGTTTTAATTGTTTTGGCTGCTTGTATACTCACTGCAAGTGCATTTACACTAAGCGATGTCGCTAGAGAAGAATGGAATACGTTCAAGGTATATTTTGGGACTTAAAATCAAAAATTAAAAAAATATATACTACGTTTTACTGACTTTATGTCAATGCTTTCATTTTTGCCAAACATTTTAAATATATGAGTAAATATGTGTCTCCGTCGGAGTGAAAAATTTACCTACCCACAATATTATTCATTAAACAAAAAGTTTAACGCAGAATATTATTTTTACTAAATTGTTCTAAAATTAAGGTAACATGCCAAATATGTTAAATTGTAGCACGCCGACTATTATCTATTTGTTTCAAAACGAATTTCAGACTATATCAAATTGTTTATCAAATGATAAAAAAAACTCTTTGCAATTTATTTGCTCGTCTGGACACTTAGACTTTCGACCAGGAACTTCTTCTAATTCTCAAAACTTTTGAAAATATTCATGTAAAGAGTCTTCTTCTACATTGAGAAAACAAGTTTTTGGAGAAGATTCACTTATCACTGGTATCTGCGAGACACAATCCCACCTTACCACATTTTTTGTAGAATTGTACCAAGATTAACGTCAATTCAAAAAACTCTTAAAACAAGAGGGATTGGTTGGGGATTGGTGGTAAATCATAGTTTTAAAACCACCTATATATTCTGTTTGTTGATATGTGTTCAGGTTCAGGGCTAGGTTTTGGTCTAAGTCTGCTGCCTCAAAGGGGATACTTTAACTTCGCGATAATTTTTATACAGAGGTGAGCCATATCCGAGGTCATCCTGATCCTAGATAAGTGGTCATATTATATTCTGACCATCAGGAATCCTAGAGGAAGTTCTTACTTTTCAGCCTGAGAGACCTTGGCTGGATGTCGATCGATATAGCCACGGAACCATATTACGAAGATTTTTGTAATATTTGGATTGACTTACTATAACCTTGAGGTTACCATTCAGATTTGTGAATTGCTTTGATTGCCGCCTGGATCGAGTAAATGATCATTTTAAATTCCTTTCGCAACGCCGAAGGCATAAAATTAAACTACGTCTTGTCCTCATTATTAACGAATTCCTTTTTCACCGACTGCGATTCAATACTCGTAAATGCGCCAGCCACAGCTTATAGTTCTAAGAGCCGATAGTGTATGCATGATAAAGCGTCGACTTGCATAAGATCATTTTCAACCTCAGACTGTTGGGCGGTGTTCTTAACAACTTTGACAGAGCAGCCGGATTTAAAATTGAAACCTCGAATAATGAAATCTTAGACTAAAGTTCATAACCCCGCTTTTAATAAATGTATGTTAATTTAGATAAACCTTGCGGCTTTTAGGTATTATCTTAACGTTGGTTTTAATTATAAGCATTGCTCTGCTTTCAGCTTACCTACGACAAAGAATATGAAGACGAAACAGAGGAACTTTTGCACATGGAAAAATTTATGCAGACAAAGCTGATGATCGAAAAACATAACCAGAAGTACGAGGAAGGATTGGAGACATATTCAATGGCCATTAACAAATATTCTGATTTTATGCCCGAAGAACTCGATCGTATGTTAGGTGGATTTGACTTTCCTCAAAAGTAAATATATTCTGCATTTGTTTCTATAAGTTGAAGATAATGTTTTTTTTTTATATGAAGCTCTTCTGACTTCGATGAAGCTATACGTTTTAAAAGTCCAGAAAATATTGATATACCAAATAGAGTAGATTGGAGGACAAAGAGATGGGTTACTGATGTTAGAAACCAAGGTAGAATCAAGTTATTTGGATTCTGTTTATATTTCTTTATTAATTTTTTATCACGTAAAGGTTATAAATGCGGATCCTGTTGGGCATTTGCGGCAGTAGGAGCAATTGAAGGTCAAAACGCTAAGATAAATGGGAAATTGATCTCACTTTCACCGCAGAACCTTGTTGATTGTTCACATAGTCAACCAAATATTGGTATGGTGGACTCCCGTTTGCTGCCTTTCAAGACATTAAGAAGATGGGTGGCATCGAGTCCGAAATTTCATATCCGTACAGAGGAGTAGATGGTGGATGTCACTTTAATAGGGCTAAGGTTGAAGTTAAAATTGAGGATATAGGATTCATTTCTCAGGGAAATGAATATGAACTAATGAAAGCAGTTGCATATATCGGCCCTATTTCAGCGGTAATGGGTTGGAATGAAAGATTGGTCCATTACCGTTATGGTATATTCCGTGTTAATCATTGCATGTTCAAATATCCCACCGGACGTCATGCAGTATTAATTGTTGGTTATGGAACTGAAAATGGCATGGGTTACTGGCTGGTGAAGAACTCTCATGGAATACAGTGGGGTGATAGAGGATACTTTAAAATTGCACGCAACTCGAACAACCTTTGTGGTATTGCATCGGAAGCATGTTACCCAATCGTCAAGCGAAAATATTAATTTAAATTTTGTATCGTCTCATTGGGCACATAATGATGATTAGAAATAATTTTACTTTAATTATTAACTTTTACGTAAAAAAAGTTTTAAAAAAAATTCCAAAACAGTTTACTTGTATTCTTATTGATGCATCAAAATGCATTTAAATGATTTTTAATAATTGAAATTTAATTTGTTAGTTTTATGTAAATAAAATCAGTCGACAAATTTAAAATTAAAAGAAAGTTTTTAAATCTTTTTTATGTCAAATCTATATTAAAATCAATCCTTATTTCCCTTGGACCGATTTTCATCATCATCATCATCTCGACAACCGAGGTCCGGTCCTGGCCTCCTTCAACAAGTCTCTCCAACTATCCCGGTCTCGAGCCGACGCCATCCAGTTGCGCACCCCAAGGCTCCGGGCGTCCTGGTCTACGCCATCTCTCCAGCGCAAGCATGGTCTACCACGCTGTCGTCTACCATAGAATGTACCACAAAGAACGTTTCGAGGAGGTTCCTCTTCGCTCATGCGAGCTAGGTGCCCTGCCCACCGGAGTCTACCGAGCGTAATTTTTATCACGATATCTGCTTCAAGGTAGATTGCGTACAATTCATGATTGTACCGTCCCCGGAATCGCCCATCCGCACATATGGGGCCAACAATTCTCCTTAAGACTTTTCTCTCGAACGCGGATAAGAGGTCGGAGTGCCTTTTACTAAGCACCCAAGTCTCGGATCCATATGTGATTACTGGCAGGACCATGATGGTAATGTACAGCAGCAGTTTTGAAGTTATGGTGAGATTTCTGGATTTGAAGAGCTTTGACAGACTGTAGTAGGCTCTGTTGGATTTGAGAAGCCGCCCGCGTATTTCTTCTTCTATATTGTTATTGGCTGCTACTATTGACCCAAGGTATTTAAAGGATTGCACCACTTCAAATTCGTGCTCCGCTACCTTTATTGTTTGACCAACTGTTCCTCTCGCATTCGACGCCACCATGTACTTTGTTTTACCTTCACTAATGTGCAGCCCAAGATATTGTGCCGCCTGCTCGATCTGAATGAAGGAATCGTGTACAGCTTGGACCGATTTCGCTAACTCTTTTTATGTTGTGTCTGTTATTTTCAGGAGAAGGTTCTTATGAAATAAAAATGAACAGCTCATTCTGCACTTAAGTTGCCGTTAAATATGCAAGTTATTGAAACACCAACTAGCAATCTTTCGAGAAATTCTGCGATGGCCGAAGTGTTGCAACAAAGCAGATTAATAGTTTGGGATGAGTGCACGAAGCGTTGGACCGTATGTTGCAAGATTTTGAAATAGACAAAAACCGATTTGGTGGTGCAATGATTTTATTGGCCGGTGATTTTCGCCGCCAAACATTACTAGTAATACCACGATCAACGGCAGTCGACGAACTTAATTCATGTTTGAATCTGTCAAAATCGGTGGGTTAAAAACTTGAACCACGATTGTACAACTGGTCCTAATAAAACATTCAAATTAAATATAAATATGAGAGTAGAATTGCATAACGATTAATCTGGAAAAGTTTTTTCCAAACAATTGCTCGATATTGTTAATGGTAAAATTACCAATATCTGTTGACTTATTTTCTGGATATATTACATTTCCTACGAACTTATCGAGAAGATTTTCCAAAACATTGCTAAAAATTATAAAAATCATGATTGGTTGAGCGAACGAGTTTTATAAGATGCAAGAAAAACGTTGATGTCAAAGAAATTAATTTTCAATTTCAAAATAAAATAGCTGGCGAATTAATAACTTACAAATCTATTGGTTCCGTCACAAACCAAGATGATGTTGTCAACTATCGCACGGGATTCTGAAATTCTCTGGAACTGCCCGGATAACCACCTCATGATCTGCAATTAAAAATCGGAATGGTAATACTAATAATTATATTGCGCAATATAAAACAGCCACGTCTTTGTAATGTAACCAGACTTGCTTTGTAGAAATTAATGAACAATTTTGAAAGGGAAGTACTGCAAACTCGAAGAAGTTTTGATTCCACGGATTCCTTTGATTCCGACCGACATGCCATTCCATTTGACTTTAACGATCACAATTTCTAGTCCGTCTAGCTTTTGCAATGACAAAAAATAATCGCAAACGATTTAGCATCATATTAAAACATATTTAGCATCATACTAGGTTAAAAAACTGTGGCGCACCATACTAGGTTAAACCATTGTTTTGTGACCTAGTATGATGCTAGTATGATGGTAAATCATTTAAAATTTTGCACTCATTTGCAAATACAATATTAATATAGTTAAGACAGAACAACACGTCTGTCGAGTTAGCTAGTAGAAAGTAGAGGAATAAAAATATGTATATATGTATATATTGTATATCCATTGAATCAATAACCTCCATCCCCATAAAATGAGATCCTATATAGCTACGGCACTGCATCTAATTTACACCAAGCAATATTAACAGAATACCTATTACATTTACAAAATGAAATGACAACATTAATGTTATCTTTTGGGTTCATTCGCATAGATAAGATTCCAAAAATGATGTTGCATAATTTTTCATGAAATGTGTTAGGTACGTGTTTTCAATTCAACCAATAAACTCCAGCTTTATCATTTTGGAAAATTTTTTAATAGAAAATCATGTTACCTGTTACAGTCCGTTTATAAATTTTACCTCTTTCCAAAGCTTTTTCAGAAATATAAACAATATCAATCCATAAATCATCCGGAATTTCCCTTTGCATTTTGTTCGACCTAAATTGCAAACGTTTTCTGTTCTGGATAATATCGACAAAATCGTGGAAATTCGGGATAATTCGATTTGTTTTTCTATCATAGTGTCATCGTGTATCTATCGACTATCGACGGCAGGCCAGTCAATAGATTTGATTTTACATAAAGAGCAATATTGTACCTACCTAATACATTTAAATCCGCATTGGATTTGAATCTGCATAAAAAGGCTGTTATCAGTTAACGTTGTTTATTTAATTTTTTGGCGAAATCATTTATAAGGAATTTAAGAAGTCAACGCATCATCTTAAGAACTTTAGTGTTAAGTAAGTCCTGAACTCTGTTGATTGCCAGCAGAATATAAAATTTTAAATTCAAGTAGTACATCCTTGAAATATTTATACTTGTGTTGAAAACTCTTTTCAACTTTTCCTTTTATGGAATGAGAAAAAGGGCCTGATTTGATTTAGTTTGTTTTTTTTTTCTCCGAAGATAAATGCTTATTTAAATCAATAATTTCAATTTAATGATTCAGGATAATAGGAATTTGAATGTTGTAGATTTTCAGTGATTATGGTATTTTTTTTTTTTTTGAGAAAATGTTTGTGTGTATTTGAATCTTAATTTCACAAAAACTAAGATACATTTTGGCATCCGGTTTTCTGTTTTTGAATAAAAATTAATAAGAGCATTGAATTTTGAAAATAAAAATAATAGTTAATTACATAAAATTTTGAAAAAAATTAGTTTTTTTTTCAGTTTTTTTATTCAAAATTTTGAGTTTGAAAATAATTTTTTTTAAAACTGTTCACTTAAACAACTTAATTTAAAAATTAAATAAAATAGTAGTTTTCTGGCTTTCTAAAAAAATATAACAAGGCTTTGTATCATTCACCGTTGTTTTTAAATAATTTTTTTCTGATTTAAGTCAATGTTTTAGAAAATTGCACCTCTCGCCTAAACGGGGGGAAATAGACCCCCCCCCTACGATTTTTGTATTGTCTTTACTCCACCTACACGCTCAAGCTTTTTGGTGCACCTTATACCAATCACCCTGTATACACTGGCGGACTAAGGGGGGACTGGGGGCGGTCCGCCCCGGTTTGCAGGCTTCTAGGGGGTGCCACAACAACAGCAAAACTACTCTTTTGCACATTGCACAAAATAAAAGCACAAGTAAATTAATTTGGATGATAATGCTGAGACTATGGCAGGTATTCATGGTGGAGTTCAAAAATTAATTTGCCAAATTAATCCACAAGCTTTGTTCACGTCTTGTGTAAACCACTCTTTAATCCTTTGTGGAGTTCACTCTTTGGGAAGAACGGCTTCAAGTACAAAATTTTTTGGTACAGTGGAAAGAATTTACACATTTTTCTCAGCATCTACGCACCGTTGGGATATCCTCATGAAAACTGTAGGTGTGTCAGTCAAGAGACTTGTAGACACTAGATGGAGCGCTCATAACAAGATCACGTTAAGCCATTGAAGGGAAATTTCGTGAAGATAGCTTCAACTCTTGAACTTCTTTGTGATCCTCAAACGGAAAATTTGACGACTTTACGTTTTTTTTGTTATCTTTCATTCTGGTGCAATATTTTGAAAGAAGTTGATGGAGCACAGAAATACTTGCAAAAATCCGGGCACTGGCAAGTTTTCTTCGTGAACATCGTGATAAGACCGTGAAAAAGGCCATAATTTATGCAAGAGGACAGTGTAATGAGCTAGAAATTTCAATTGAAAGGCGGGGAAGAACATAAAAGAAAAAAAATATGCCAGGCGAAAATGCTCAAGATGCTGATTTGACTTTGGAAGAGGAAACACGAAGATCCATGTTAGAATGTCAGGATGCATTTTACACTGAACGTTCTATGGCCATGCAAGACATTGAGTCACTTTTCTCAGCTCTTCAGCCGAAAATATTGCTGTATGGAACGGAGGAAGAACTGCGTGCTGTTGTTCCAAAGCCGGACGAATACGGCGTCACCAGGAAGCTGCAAAAATTAATTTAAAAGATGCAGAAATTTGGACAGTCTTAGAATTTTAAAGCTTCATTGTTAAGTGGGACTTTTCAGACTCATTACCGAATCTGTCATTAGCGATGCGAATTTATTTAACAATTTGCGTCTCAGTGGCATCGTGTGAACGGAGCTTCTCAAAATTGAAATTGATTAAGACATACCTAAGATCAACAATGAGCCAAAATAGAATGACTAATCTGGCAATACTTTCAAAGCAGCACACAAAAAATATTGATTTTAGTGATGTAATCGAAACATTCAGTGAAATAAAAGCTCGAAATAAAACTATTGGTCGTGTTTTTTGTTTTTTTTTTTTTTTTGTTCTTAATTTTTTTAGGGGGGTGTTAGTTAGCTTTACAGCCCTGGGTGGCACTACTCCTTAGTCCGACAGTGACTATATACATATATATATCTAATATATAACAAAATATAGAGGAATGCTATGGAATCTCAAATTACGAGATCATGAATTACAAAATACCGAAAGCGAAAAATTTGGGAGTTAATCGTTATTTTCTCCTTTTTTGAATGTCATGACCGCGTCATGAATAAATTTCATAATCTGCTGTGCCAAACAGATAAAATATTAAAATTCCGATAAATTTTATGACTTAAATGGTTTTAAATGTTTTTTCGTGCGACTGGACATTATTTATGTGAACTTAACATGTTGAATTCAATAATTAAAAAACTATAATAATTAAAAATCATTTATATGTATGTTGGTGCATTTTAACATAAGAAATACAAGTAAATTGTTTCATTAGATTTTCTTAAATTTGTTTACACAAAATGTAATTATTTAAATAAAATTATTCCAAATCGTCATTATAAATGCACAATAAGGCGGCAAATAATTAAAACTAATTTCTCCGCTTCACAATTGGGTAAACTGCTTTTGAAGCAATACCACATAGGTTATTCTTGTTGCGTGCAATTTTAAAGTATCCTCCATCACCCCACTTTTTACCATAAGAGTTCTTCACCAGCCAGTAATCCATGCCCCTTTCAGTTCCATATCCAACTACTAATACACCATGACGTCCCATGGGTATGCAGTGCTTAACATGGAAAATACCTCTATGGCAAGGGTACAATCTTTCGTCCCAATCCATTGCCACGGCAATAGGGCCGACATGGGCTACTGCTTTCATAAGTTCATTTTCATTTCCCGATTCAACGATTCTTCTACCTTTAACGATAGCTTCAATTTTTGCCTTATTGAAATCACATACACTTTGTTCCTTTTTGTAACGATATGATTTTTCGCTCTCGATGCCACCCATCTCCATAATGTCTTGAAAAGCTTTATGTGCCGTTCCACTCATACAACCTTCGTTGCTACGTGAACAATCGATAAGGTTTTGCGGTGAAAGTGAGACCAATCTCCCATTTATTTTAGCGTTTTGACCTTCAATTGCTCCTACTGCCGCAAATGCCCAGCAAGATCCGCATCGATCTTTGTAATATAAAGAAAATAAAGAAATATGAATAGAATCTGATGAGCTAATTAGTTCTACCTTGGTCCTTAACACCAGTAACGCATCCCCTTTTCCTCCAATCCACTTTGGTTGGTATGTCAATATTTTCTGGACTTTTAAAACGTATAGCTTCATCGAAGTCAGAAGAGCTTCGTTTACAAAAAAAAAAAACATTATCTTCAACTTATATAGAAACAAATGCAGAATATATTTACTTTTGAGGAAAGTCGAATCCACCTAACATACGATCGAGTTCTTCGGGCATAAAATCAGAATATTTGTTAATGGCCATTGAATATGTCTCCAATCCTTCCTCGTACTTCTGGTTATGTTTTTCGATCATCAGCTTTGTCTGCATAAATTTTTCCATGTGCAAAAGTTCCTCTGTTTCGTCTTCATATTCTTTGTCGTAGGTAAGCTGAAAGCAGAGCAATGCTTATAATTAAAACCAACGTTAAGATAATACCTAAAAGCCGCAAGGTTTATCTAAATTAACATACATTTATTAAAAGCGGGGTTATGAACTTTAGTCTAAGATTTCATTATTCGAGGTTTCAATTTTAAATCCGGCTGCTCTGTCAAAGTTGTTAAGAACACCGCCCAACAGTCTGAGGTTGAAAATGATCTTATGCAAGTCGACGCTTTATCATGCATACACTATCGGCTCTTAGAACTATAAGCTGTGGCTGGCGCATTTACGAGTATTGAATCGCAGTCGGTGAAAAAGGAATTCGTTAATAATGAGGACAAGACGTAGTTTAATTTTATGCCTTCGGCGTTGCGAAAGGAATTTAAAATGATCATTTACTCGATCCAGGCGGCAATCAAAGCAATTCACAAATCTGAATGGTAACCTCAAGGTTATAGTAAGTCAATCCAAATATTACAAAAATCTTCGTAATATGGTTCCGTGGCTATATCGATCGACATCCAGCCAAGGTCTCTCAGGCTGAAAAGTAAGAACTTCCTCTAGGATTCCTGATGGTCAGAATATAATATGACCACTTATCTAGGATCAGGATGACCTCGGATATGGCTCACCTCTGTATAAAAATTATCGCGAAGTTAAAGTATCCCCTTTGAGGCAGCAGACTTAGACCAAAACCTAGCCCTGAACCTGAACACATATCAACAAACAGAATATATAGGTGGTTTTAAAACTATGATTTACCACCAATCCCCAACCAATCCCTCTTGTTTTAAGAGTTTTTTGAATTGACGTTAATCTTGGTACAATTCTACAAAAAATGTGGTAAGGTGGGATTGTGTCTCGCAGATACCAGTGATAAGTGAATCTTCTCCAAAAACTTGTTTTCTCAATGTAGAAGAAGACTCTTTACATGAATATTTTCAAAAGTTTTGAGAATTAGAAGAAGTTCCTGGTCGAAAGTCTAAGTGTCCAGACGAGCAAATAAATTGCAAAGAGTTTTTTTTATCATTTGATAAACAATTTGATATAGTCTGAAATTCGTTTTGAAACAAATAGATAATAGTCGGCGTGCTACAATTTAACATATTTGGCATGTTACCTTAATTTTAGAACAATTTAGTAAAAATAATATTCTGCGTTAAACTTTTTGTTTAATGAATAATATTGTGGGTAGGTAAATTTTTCACTCCGACGGAGACACATATTTACTCATATATTTAAAATGTTTGGCAAAAATGAAAGCATTGACATAAAGTCAGTAAAACGTAGTATATATTTTTTTAATTTTTGATTTTAAGTCCCAAAATATACCTTGAACGTATTCCATTCTTCTCTAGCGACATCGCTTAGTGTAAATGCACTTGCAGTGAGTATACAAGCAGCCAAAACAATTAAAACACGCATTGTTGCGAAAATTATTTTTCTTTTTATTATTTAAACGTTAACGAGTAATTAAGAATATTAACACGTTAACTTACTAAAAACCCTTAGTTCTGACTGAAAGGTATATTCACAAGAGCAGCCTTTTTATAGCATGATATACCTAGGTATTTTCATATCTTATTTAAATCTGGAAGTGATTTTCTAAGAAAAAAATTAGTTTCAAATTTTAAAACATTCATATATTCCAAAAAATATTTTAATGTAATTAAATGCATGTGTACTATATGACTAACGTTCATATCATCTTTTTGGTGAAATACAGAATAAAAATCGAAAACATGTTTTTAGTCAGACTTCAGAGCCGAAATTAAAAATTTGGAAAACTATAAAAACCCAACAATCCATGCGGAACGAAGTTCGCCGGAACAGCTAGTTAAACAAAAATAATAAAAATCATAAAAAACCCTGTATTTAAAAAAAAATCTTGACCAAAAACAAATGTTCGCCTTTTTTTCTATATTTCACCAAAAAGATGATATGAACGTTAGTCATATAGTACACATGCATTTAATTACATTAAAATATTTTTTGGAATATATGAATGTTTTAAAATTTGAAACTAATTTTTTTCTTAGAAAATCACTTCCAGATTTAAATAAGATATGAAAATACCTAGGTATATCATGCTATAAAAAGGCTGCTCTTGTGAATATACCTTTCAGTCAGAACTAAGGGTTTTTAATAAGTTAACGTGTTAATATTCTTAATTACTCGTTAACGTTTAAATAATAAAAAGAAAAATAATTTTCGCAACAATGCGTGTTTTAATTGTTTTGGCTGCTTGTATACTCACTGCAAGTGCATTTACACTAAGCGATGTCGCTAGAGAAGAATGGAATACGTTCAAGGTATATTTTGGGACTTAAAATCAAAAATTAAAAAAATATTTGTTACGTTTTACTGACTTAATGTCAATGCTTTAATTTTTGCCAAATATTTTGAATATATGAGTAAATATGTGTCTCCGTCGGAGTGAAAAATTTACCTACCCACAATATTATTCATTAAACAAAAAGTTTAACGCAGAATATTATTTTTACTAAATTGTTCTAAAATTAAGGTAACATGCCAAATATGTTAAATTGTAGCACGCCGAGTATTATCTATTTGTTTCAAAACGAATTCCAGACTATATCAAATTGTTTATCAAATGATAAAGAAATCTCTTTGCAATATACAGGGTGAGTCATGAGCAATGAGACAAAATGCTAGGGCGTGTAGGTTGCGTTGAGACAAGAAAAAAGTCGTATGGGAGGGGGGGGGTCTATTCCCCTCCGTTTAGCCAGGAGGGGCAATTTTCGAAAAAACTGACTTAAAATGGGAAAAAAATTATTTAAAATCAACGGCTTCATTCACAATGCTGTGCGATACGTTTTTGAAAAGCCAATAACATTTTATTTCATTCTGTGTTTAAATAAATCTATTTTAAGAAATAGTTTTTGAAATATTAATTTTCAAAGTCAAAACTTTGAAAAAAAAAATTGAAAAAAAAATTTCAAATTCATTTTTTTCAAAATTTTACGTAATTAGGTGCTAATTTTAATTTCAAAATTCAATGCTGTTATTAATTTTAAGTCTAAATAAGAAAACCGGATGCAAAAATTTTATGTCGTTCTCAAGAAATTAAAAAAAAACCAAAACCACCTTTTTCTAAGAAAAACATTTATTTTTATTGTAACGAAGCAATTTAAGAAGCATTAATCTTAGTTTTTTTAGTTTTTTTTTATTCCTTTTATTTTTACTATGTTTTTTATTGGAAGTACTTATGAAAAATTCTCGATATGATCTCCATTGTTTAGAAGGCATAGATTATATCTCCTTGTAATGGCTTCACATAAGTTTATGCTTGACAAATTGTCCTGCAATTTGACTCCAGCGACTTCAATTCGTTCCTTCAGTTGTTCCAATGATACTATTTCCACTTCGTAAACATAATTCTTCATAAATCCCCATGCATAGAAATCTAGGGGAGTTAAATCTGGTGACCTAGGCGGCCATTCCGTGGGGCCCCTTCTTCCGATCCAACGGTCACTAAAATGATCATCCAGCCAGTTTCTCACCTGTAAGCTGTAGTGTGCTGGAGCACCATCTTGTTGGTAGATTAAAGTATCTGCTATAACCAATGGAACGCTGTCTAATAAATCGGGAAAAAGGTCTCGTAGGAATTGCAGGTATGATTCTCCATTAATAATGGAATTCAAAAACCGGGGCCCGATCACAGTGTGTCCAACAATACCAAGCCAAACATTACAACTAAAGCGGTGTTGTGATTTGTTTTGTTTTTTTTTGTGTGGATTGGCGCTACTCCAATAATGTAAATTGTGGAAGTTAGTAACCCCATCCCTAGTAAACTGTGCTTCATCCGTCCAGAATATTCTTCTAAAATAGTTTTGTTCGGTTTCATTTCTAAGTAGTAATGTTCTACAAAATTCGGTTCTCAATAACTTGTCGTTTGAGGTGAGTTCCTGAACAGGCGTAAAGTGGTACGGGTGTAAATTTTCCGCCCGAAGTACTCGACATGCTCTAGATTGGGACACTCCAAGCATAGTGGATATCCTTCTTGTACTGACGGAGGGATTATTTCGGACTAAATCCAGAATTCTTTCATCTAAGATTCTTGACTCATCAGAAACTGGCCTTTCGCTTCTTCGATGCTCCAGCACTCCATGATCTCTTAGACGTCGGTGGATTCTTGGAAACGTGCTATGATGGGGACACCTCCTATCGGGATATCTTTCAGCGTACAGTCTTTCGGCTTCACGACTTCGACCATTAGCTAAACCGTAGCAGAAATGCATGTCCGTTAATTCTTCTCGGGTGTATGAGCTTGACATCGTTACGTGTTAATGAGTTAATATTCAAATTTGAAATAATTACTAAGCAAAACTGCAATGCCTTTTATTTATCTTGCGTTGCAATTTTTTTTTTTTTTTTTCATTAAAAAAAATGCGGTAGAACCCATGGGCTGCGGGCAGGCCAAGGCAAAAATATTGACAGGTCAGTTTTCAGAAGTTATCAATGAAAATAATATTAATCCAGGGTTATTCCAATACTATTTAATTTTATTACGTTCTCATAAAACTCCAATTAAAAAAAAAGTAAAAAAAACTAAGATTAATGCTAAATAAATAAATAAATTGCTTCGTTACAATAAAAATAAATGTTTTTCTTAGAAAAAGGTGGTTTTGGTTTTTTTTTAATTTCTTGAGAACGACATAAAATTTTTGCATCCGGTTTTCTTATTTAGACTTAAAATTAATAACAGCATTGAATTTTGAAATTAAAATTAGCACCTAATTACGTAAAATTTTGAAAAAAATGAATTTGAAATTTTTTTTTCAATTTTTTTTTTCAAAGTTTTGACTTTGAAAATTAATATTTCAAAAACTATTTCTTAAAATAGATTTATTTAAACACAGAATGAAATAAAATGTTATTGGCTTTTCAAAAACGTATCGCACAGCATTGTGAATGAAGCCGTTGATTTTAAATAATTTTTTTCCCATTTTAAGTCAGTTTTTTCGAAAATTGCCCCTCCTGGCTAAACGGAGGGGAATAGACCCCCCCCCTCCCATACGATTTTTTTCTTGTCTCAACGCAACCTACACGCCCTAGCATTTTGTCTCATTGCTCATGACTCACCCTGTATATTGCAAAGAGATTTCTTTATCATTTGATAAACAATTTGATATAGTCTGAAATTCGTTTTGAAACAAATAGATAATAGTCGGCGTGCTACAATTTAACATATTTGGCATGTTACCTTAATTTTAGAAAAATTTAGTAAAAATAATATTCTGCGTTAAACTTTTTGTTTAATGAATAATATTGTGGGTAGGTAAATTTTTCACTCCGACGGAGACACATATTTACTCATATATTCAAAATATTTGGCAAAAATTAAAGCATTGACATTAAGTCAGTAAAACGTAACAAATATTTTTTTAATTTTTGATTTTAAGTCCCAAAATATACCTTGAACGTATTCCATTCTTCTCTAGCGACATCGCTTAGTGTAAATGCACTTGCAGTGAGTATACAAGCAGCCAAAACAATTAAAACACGCATTGTTGCGAAAATTATTTTTCTTTTTATTATTTAAACGTTAACGAGTAATTAAGAATATTAACACGTTAACTTTTTCAAAAACCCTTAGTTCTGACTGAAAGGTATATTCACAAGAGCAGCCTTTTTATAGCATGATATACCTAGGTATTTTCATATCTTATTTAAGTCTGGAAGTGAGTAAGAAATTAGTTTCAAATTTTAAAACATTCACATATTTCAAAAAATATTTAAATGGAATTAAATGTATGTGTACTATATGACTAACGTTCATATCATCTTTTTGGTGAAATATAGAAAAAAAGGCGAACATTTGTTTTTGGTCAAGATTTTTTTTTAAATACAGGGTTTTTTATGATTTTTATTATTTTTGTTTAACTAGCTGTTCCGGCGAACTTCGTTCCGCATGGATTGTTGGGTTTTTATAGTTTTCCAAATTTTTAATTTCGGCTCTGAAGTCTGACTAAAAACATGTTTTCGATTTTTATTCTGTATTTCACCAAAAAGATGATATGAACGTTAGTCATATAGTACACATGCATTTAATTACATTAAAATATTTTTTGGAATATATGAATGTTTTAAAATTTGAAACTAATTTTTTTCTTAGAAAATCACTTCCAGATTTAAATAAGATATGAAAATACCTAGGTATATCATGCTATAAAAAGGCTGCTCTTGTGAATATACCTTTCAGTCAGAACTAAGGGTTTTTAGTAAGTTAACGTGTTAATATTCTTAATTACTCGTTAACGTTTAAATAATAAAAAGAAAAATAATTTTCGCAACAATGCGTGTTTTAATTGTTTTGGCTGCTTGTATACTCACTGCAAGTGCATTTACACTAAGCGATGTCGCTAGAGAAGAATGGAATACGTTCAAGGTATATTTTGGGACTTAAAATCAAAAATTAAAAAAATATATACTACGTTTTACTGACTTTATGTCAATGCTTTCATTTTTGCCAAACATTTTAAATATATGAGTAAATATGTGTCTCCGTCGGAGTGAAAAATTTACCTACCCACAATATTATTCATTAAACAAAAAGTTTAACGCAGAATATTATTTTTACTAAATTGTTCTAAAATTAAGGTAACATGCCAAATATGTTAAATTGTAGCACGCCGACTATTATCTATTTGTTTCAAAACGAATTTCAGACTATATCAAATTGTTTATCAAATGATAAAAAAAACTCTTTGCAATTTATTTGCTCGTCTGGACACTTAGACTTTCGACCAGGAACTTCTTCTAATTCTCAAAACTTTTGAAAATATTCATGTAAAGAGTCTTCTTCTACATTGAGAAAACAAGTTTTTGGAGAAGATTCACTTATCACTGGTATCTGCGAGACACAATCCCACCTTACCACATTTTTTGTAGAATTGTACCAAGATTAACGTCAATTCAAAAAACTCTTAAAACAAGAGGGATTGGTTGGGGATTGGTGGTAAATCATAGTTTTAAAACCACCTATATATTCTGTTTGTTGATATGTGTTCAGGTTCAGGGCTAGGTTTTGGTCTAAGTCTGCTGCCTCAAAGGGGATACTTTAACTTCGCGATAATTTTTATACAGAGGTGAGCCATATCCGAGGTCATCCTGATCCTAGATAAGTGGTCATATTATATTCTGACCATCAGGAATCCTAGAGGAAGTTCTTACTTTTCAGCCTAAGAGACCTTGGCTGGATGTCGATTGCTATGGCCACGGAACCATATTACGAAGATTTTTGTAATATTTGGATTGACTTACTATAACCTTGAGGTTACCATTCAGATTTGTGGATTGCTTTGATTGCCGCCTGGATCGAGTAAATGATCATTTTAAATTCCTTTCGCAACGCCGAAGGCATAAAATTAAACTACGTCTTGTCCTCATTATTAACGAATTCCTTTTTCACCGACTGCGATTCAATACTCGTAAATGCGCCAGCCACAGCTTATAGTTCTAAGAGCCGATAGTGTATGCATGATAAAGCGTCGACTTGCATAAGATCATTTTCAACCTCAGACTGTTGGGCGGTGTTCTTAACAACTTTGACAGAGCAGCCGGATTTAAAATTGAAACCTCGAATAATGAAATCTTAGACTAAAGTTCATAACCCCGCTTTTAATAAATGTATGTTAATTTAGATAAACCTTGCGGCTTTTAGGTATTATCTTAACGTTGGTTTTAATTATAAGCATTGCTCTGCTTTCAGCTTACCTACGACAAAGAATATGAAGACGAAACAGAGGAACTTTTGCACATGGAAAAATTTATGCAGACAAAGCTGATGATCGAAAAACATAACCAGAAGTACGAGGAAGGATTGGAGACATATTCAATGGCCATTAACAAATATTCTGATTTTATGCCCGAAGAACTCGATCGTATGTTAGGTGGATTCGACTTTCCTCAAAAGTAAATATATTCTGCATTTGTTTCTATAAGTTGAAGATAATGTTTTTTTTTTATATGAAGCTCTTCTGACTTCGATGAAGCTATACGTTTTAAAAGTCCAGAAAATATTGATATACCAAATAGAGTAGATTGGAGGACAAAGAGATGGGTTACTGATGTTAGAAACCAAGGTAGAATCAAGTTATTTGGATTCTGTTTATATTTCTTTATTAATTTTTTATCACGTAAAGGTTATAAATGCGGATCCTGTTGGGCATTTGCGGCAGTAGGAGCAATTGAAGGTCAAAACGCTAAGATAAATGGGAAATTGATCTCACTTTCACCGCAGAACCTTGTTGATTGTTCACATAGTCAACCAAATATTGGTATGGTGGACTCCCGTTTGCTGCCTTTCAAGACATTAAGAAGATGGGTGGCATCGAGTCCGAAATTTCATATCCGTACAGAGGAGTAGATGGTGGATGTCACTTTAATAGGGCTAAGGTTGAAGTTAAAATTGAGGATATAGGATTCATTTCTCAGGGAAATGAATATGAACTAATGAAAGCAGTTGCCAATATCGGCCCTATTTCAGCGGTAATGGGTTAGGATGAAAGATTGGTCCATTACCGTTATGGTATATTCCGTGTTAATCATTGCATGTTCAAATATCCCACCGGACGTCATGCAGTATTAATTGTTGGTTATGGAACTGAAAATGGCATGGATTACTGGCTGGTGAAGAACTCTCATGGAATACAGTGGGGTGATAGAGGATACTTTAAAATTGCACGCAACTCGAACAACCTTTGTGGTATTGCATCGGAAGCATGTTACCCAATCGTCAAGCGAAAATATTAATTTAAATTTTGTATCGTCTCATTGGGCACATAATGATGATTAGAAATAATTTTACTTTAATTATTAACTTTTACGTAAAAAAAGTTTTAAAAAAAATTCCAAAACAGTTTACTTGTATTCTTATTGATGCATCAAAATGCATTTAAATGATTTTTAATAATTGAAATTTAATTTGTTAGTTTTATGTAAATAAAATCAGTCGACAAATTTAAAATTAAAAGAAAGTTTTTAAATCTTTTTTATGTCAAATCTATATTAAAATCAATCCTTATTTCCCTTGGACCGATTTTCATTATCATCATCATCTCGACAACCGAGGTCCGGTCCTGGCCTCCTTCAACAAGTCTCTCCACCTATCCCGGTCTCGAGCCGACGCCATCCAGTTGCGCACCCCAAGGCTCCGGGCGTCCTGGTCTACGCCATCTCTCCAGCGCAAGCATGGTCTACCACGCTGTCGTCTACCATAGAATGTACCACAAAGAACGTTTCGAGGAGGTTCCTCTTCGCTCATGCGAGCTAGGTGCCCTGCCCACCGGAGTCTACCGAGCGTAATTTTTATCACGATATCTGCTTCAAGGTAGATTGCGTACAATTCATGATTGTACCGTCCCCGGAATCGCCCATCCGCACATATGGGGCCAACAATTCTCCTTAAGACTTTTCTCTCGAACGCGGATAAGAGGTCGGAGTGCCTTTTACTAAGCACCCAAGTCTCGGATCCATATGTGATTACTGGCAGGACCATGATGGTAATGTACAGCAGCAGTTTTGAAGTTATGGTGAGATTTCTGGATTTGAAGAGCTTTGACAGACTGTAGTAGGCTCTGTTGGATTTGAGAAGCCGCCCGCGTATTTCTTCTTCTATATTGTTATTGGCTGCTACTATTGACCCAAGGTATTTAAAGGATTGCACCACTTCAAATTCGTGCTCCGCTACCTTTATTGTTTGACCAACTGTTCCTCTCGCATTCGACGCCACCATGTACTTTGTTTTACCTTCACTAATGTGCAGCCCAAGATATTGTGCCGCCTGCTCGATCTGAATGAAGGAATCGTGTACAGCTTGGACCGATTTCGCTAACTCTTTTTATGTTGTGTCTGTTATTTTCAGGAGAAGGTTCTTATGAAATAAAAATGAACAGCTCATTCTGCACTTAAGTTGCCGTTAAATATGCAAGTTATTGAAACACCAACTAGCAATCTTTCGAGAAATTCTGCGATGGCCGAAGTGTTGCAACAAAGCAGATTAATAGTTTGGGATGAGTGCACGAAGCGTTGGACCGTATGTTGCAAGATTTTGAAATAGACAAAAACCGATTTGGTGGTGCAATGGTTTTATCGCCGCCAAACATTACTAGTAATACCACGATCAACGGCAGTCGACGAACTTAATTCATGTTTGAATCTGTCAAAATCGGTGGGTTAAAAACTTGAACCACGATTGTACAACTGGTCCTAATAAAACATTCAAATTAAATATAAATATGAGAGTAGAATTGCATAACGATTAATCTGGAAAAGTTTTTTCCAAACAATTGCTCGATATTGTTAATGGTAAAATTACCAATATCTGTTGACTTATTTTCTGGATATATTACATTTCCTACGAACTTATCGAGAAGATTTTCCAAAACATTGCTAAAAATTATAAAAATCATGATTGGTTGAGCGAACGAGTTTTATAAGATGCAAGAAAAACGTTGATGTCAAAGAAATTAATTTTCAATTTCAAAATAAAATAGCTGGCGAATTAATAACTTACAAATCTATTGGTTCCGTCACAAACCAAGATGATGTTGTCAACTATCGCACGGGATTCTGAAATTCTCTGGAACTGCCCGGATAACCACCTCATGATCTGCAATTAAAAATCGGAATGGTAATACTAATAATTATATTGCGCAATATAAAACAGCCACGTCTTTGTAATGTAACCAGACTTGCTTTGTAGAAATTAATGAACAATTTTGAAAGGGAAGTACTGCAAACTCGAAGAAGTTTTGATTCCACGGATTCCTTTGATTCCGACCGACATGCCATTCCATTTGACTTTAACGATCACAATTTCTAGTCCGTCTAGCTTTTGCAATGACAAAAAATAATCGCAAACAATTTAGCATCATATTAAAACATATTTAGCATCATACTAGGTTAAAAAACTGTTTTTATGTCCAGTTTCTCCAAACACTTTTAAATATTTATTGGGTTATTAAATCTTAAAATGGCATTTTTACATTGTACCAACCCACTTTCAGTGGTTTACTCTAATGAAAGAAAACCAAGTGTGGTGAATAAAAATCCGTGATTGGCATCAAGTTTCCTCATTTTTTTAAATTCCCATCTTTATGTTGGTGCAACACATTTTAAGTAAAAATGCCAATAAATTTTATTATACTGCGTTAGCTAAAATGCTTTTGTGTATTTTGGTGCAACTGGGCATTAGTAAAATTTACAAATTCAAATACAATATTAATATAGTTAAGACAAAACAACACGTCTGTCGAGTTAGCTAGTAGAAAGTAGATGCATAAAAATATGTATATATGTATATATTGTATATCCATTGAATTAATAACCTCCATCCCCATAAAATGAGATCCTATATAGCTACGGCCCTGCATCTAATTTACACCAAGCAATATTAACAGAATACTTATTACATTTACAAAACGTAATGACAACATTAATGTTATCTTTTGGGTTCAGAATACACATTCATTCACATAGATAAGATTCCAAAAATGATGTTGCATAATTTTTCATGAAATGTGTTAGGTACGTGTTTTCAATTCAACCAATAAACTCCAGCTTTATCATTTTGTATGGAAAAAATTTTAATAGAAAATCATGTTACCTATTACAATCCGTTTATAAATTTTACCTCTTTCTAAAGCTTTTTCAGAAATATCAACAATATCAATCCATAAATCATCCGGAATTTCCCTTTGCCTTTTGTTCACCTAAATTGCAAACGTTTTCTGTACTGGATACCTAATATCTACAAAATCGGAATTTGGGGAAATTCGATTTGTTTTTCTGTCATAGTGTCATCGTGTATCGACTATCAACGGCAGGCCAGTCAATAGATTTGATTTTACATAAAGAGCAATATTGTACCTAATACATTTAAATCCGCATTGGATTTGAATCTGCATAAAAAAGCTGTTATTATCAGTTAACGTTGTTTGTTTAATTTTTTGGCCAAATCATTTATAAGGAATTTCAGAAGTCAACGCATCATCTTAAGAACCTTAGTGTTAAGTAAGTCCTGAACTCTGTTGATTGCCAGCAGAATATAAAATTTTAAATTCAAGTAGGTACCTACATCCTTGAAATATTTATACTTGTGTTGAAAGGAGTTTCCTTTTATGGAATGAGAAAAAGGGCCTGATTTGATTTAGTTTGTTTTTTTTTCTCCGAAGATAAATGCTTATTTAAATCAATAATTTCAATTTAAGGGATGATTCAGGATTATGGTAATTTTTTTTTTTTTTTGAGAAAATGTTTGTATATATTTATTTGAATCTGAAGTACTGCCATTAGCAAAGGTTAATCTATATAATATACTATGGCTATATAATATACTATGTTATGTTATGATTTCTTGAAATCTGATAAGCTTGATTGAATTGTTCGATTAGTATTGATTTGTTTAAAAGATGATGGTGGTGGTGTATACTTCCAAAACTCTTAAAAAAACATGATGTTGACTACCGTAAGAAGTAATTATCTATTACTATTGTAGTGTTGATATAGAAAAGAAAATCTTTTTTTCTATCGAAAATTTTGAATAATTCTTTTGTCTGATAAGCCATTGTAGGTTAATTTGAGAAAACGCATTCTTTTCAATATGGCGGCTAACGCAATCGCCCAACCATCGCTGTATTTTTTTGGATACTCCTGAAAGACTAACGAACGGTATTCTGTTGCAAGAAAAAATTCTTTACCGACTGGCGACTGGCGTATATTGATTTCAATTCATTTAAGTTTAAATGTTATTTTTTTGTGGGATCAAAAGTACCTATATAAATATAATATATTAAAGGTATATAATATGTACTATATTGACCCAAAAATTAATAAATTATCCATTAGGAATCAATATAAGGAAGCGAATGAAATTTCCCATTCATACGATTTGTTTCTTGTGCCGTCCTAGCATACCGTACTCCCAGACGTTAATTATCCTAAAGGAAACTTTCTTTTCCTTACAGAAAAAAAAGGACGGAAAGATTGAATTGCAACATAAATTCTTTTAATTTTCCATTTCGTCAAAGGAATACCACAAAAAGTTAGATAGAAATCGGCAATCGACATCCTTTGTCAGAGAGCTTTGAAAATTTCAAAATAAAATTTAACTTTGTCTGTATATTCATCTCCACCCCCAAATCATTAAAACAGTGATAAATGTTAAACAATAATTTACAGAGTGGAACATCCGGGAACAAGATACAATCTGTTTCCGGTTAAAGTGAACCTTTTTGTCTTCGACATTTTATACCCTCTTCCTTCATTTATAACTTAATGAAATAATAATATTAAAATGGTTTTATTTTTCTATCCGTACATCCATCAGATGGAAATGGGGTTACAGTACTTGTGGCTTAGTTTTCACTAGTAGGAATGACTTTTGGGGAAATATAAATAGTGTTACTTTGTTTGAAATAAGATCAAAGTTACTTATGGTATAACAATAGATATGCATTTGCGTGTTCATCAGATGGATTGAAAATTGAAACAAGATGTAGGACCTACATATATCTTAAGATATCAAAGCTTAAACGAAATGGAAAAACTCAAAATCAAACATAACTGTATAATACATACATACATACATATTTACTGCAGTCAAAATAGTCGTGTTTTTCGTACGAAACATTTTACTTAAAAAAATCTCTGAGTGCTCATTTTTATAGAGAACCACGCTTAAAGAATACATTTTATATGTCGGTACTCGGTATGCAAACTATTTGTTTTGACTTTTATAGTTTGACAGGTATGGACGGACGCAACCAATAATAGGCGGTTCGACAGTTAAGCTGAAAAACACACCTGTATCTTGAAAACAACCAGAGATATCTACGCATTTGTTGTCATGTCTTTCTGCACTTGACCCAAATTTGACAGCAAATTTAAAGTGACAGTTGCGAACTTTTTATCTATAAAGTTGTATTTTTTTACTCGATATTCAGGATAAACAGACCGGTTTTTCACGTATGAGTACAGACAGAGAGGATGTAGGTACGTATAGGAAAAAGTGGGGGTAAAAGGTGACCGATATTTTTGTGATATACTATAGCAAGGCAAATCTCGTTGAAATGGCGTTTTATTTCCATTTCCTAGAAAAATGTCTGTCATATCGAAAATATTCGTTTACTATACCTATAACAATTTTAGTTGTGTAAAATGTTTATCTTAAAACATCTTTCATCACAACTTCTCTTCCAGCCTATTACAAGCCGGCCTCACTTTCCTATCACAGTTTCCTTTATTTTACTCTCCCAGTCCCATCAGTCGTTCATTTATTCGAAAGTAAAATTTTCAAAATCAGCAGCAAAAACAAAATAGGAAACCTACCTGTCCTGCAGTTCTATTTAGGTATTATCTCAAAATAAAAAAAATCTTCTGGTTTTTTGTGATTGCTTCCGTTGAGCAAAATATAAATCTCCTCTCACTCAAGTTGTACAATAAGAAAAGGATTTTAATAATTTTGTATTCTCGCCTACACGAAACCGAAAATGATAGACGAACACAAACCATTCATAAAAGACAGTAAAGTGTATGTAGAAGTAGATGCATACAGGCAGCTACACATCAGAATGCACAATTGAAAGCAAGTTAAAATTTTGTGAGGACATCGTAGGTATGTAAATTACCTACATCCTTCAAAAGCGTATAACGGTAAGAGTAGATAAGTACAATATCACAGATTTAACAAACTTCAGAGTGAGTTGGAAAAACAACTGTCGCCCGCATCATTGCCAAAGAATTTTCACTTCCTCTTCCGACAAACAAACCTACGTAACGATTTTCTGTCAACGAGGCATGTCCTTTCAGCTTGGATTGTTTTTTTTTATTAATTGGTTCATTTCATTAGCAGCACCCCAATTGCGAGATGAATTCCTAGATGGAAATAAAATATGTTCATCTGCACGTATCAGGGTTTCCTAGAGCTAGAGCAGACCAAGTTGTGCAATTTATTGAAATAATTTCAATTAGCGCGAACGCTTTAAGGAGTATGTAGAACAATAAAAGCATCGAAAAAAAGAATCCTGCGGGAATTGCCTTACAGTAATAAAACAAAAATTATTTCAACAACAGATTCAAGATTCAAATTGAACATTTCGCTACTGGAAGAGTTATTTAAACCTCAATTGCTCAACACATATTAGAATAGGCCTTTTTAGGTAACAACAATATATTTCTTTCTCGTTCGCAGAGCCGTGTCAAAATCAGCAGTACTCGGATGACAGCTGAACATTTTTGTTATCATTGTTGAAAAATTGATTTAAAACAATAGCGGAAATAATAATGTTATCCGCGAAAATTGTTTATAGTGTATTATTAAACCATTTAGTCACGTAAATCTCAAATTTCGATGCCGCTTTAAGACCGCTTTAAGCTCAAACGTCTTTTTTCCTCCGTTTGTTTCAAATTTCAACCGATTGGCGCTCCATATCTAGTACGTCAATGGTCCACCGATTGTGTTTAATTTCACTGAATACATTCATTCTATATGTATGAACACACCCGTTTTACTTTTGAGTTTTGACACAAATGTCACTGAACTTGAAGTTTTGAGTCCCCATTTATCCCCTTAATTTTTTGTGAATAAATTAAAAAATATAAAGACAAAATAACTATTTATCAAGATATAAACTTATAAATTGCATAGAATATATCAAAAGTAAATTCCTCATTCGATTTAGCAAAATTAGGTTTACAATCATTTTGTTGTGAATAATTAGTGCAGAACAATAAAAAAAATTAAACGAAATATCACGTAATTTATCTTTTCTGATAAAAAAGCCTACGATTTTCATCATAAATTTACGAGACCTTCAAAAATCTGAAGCAGTCGGCCAAATATTCCGATTAAATCTGCAAAAGTTCTTTTATCCAACTCCTTAATCATTCCAACAAAAATTAACAAACTTCCAAATCTGGTAAGAACCGTGGGTTATCATTTCCATTAAAGGTCATATAATAATCATTTTTGTTTTCCAAAAGATTTGTGCACCAACAACGATCAACTTGATGATGCGAATTTCATTGAAATTCAACACCTACTTCTCTCGCAATAGCTGATTCATAATTTTGTTTTTAACCAACGCAAAAAAAAACAGGCAACCTGTCGCCCAAACGACTTTTAAGTGTTTCCATAGACCTACAACATTCCACATCCTGGGTCCTCTCAGTGGCAATGTATCTGCCGCAGAACGACATATCGGAGGTTGTCTTACGACAGCGAAATAAAAAGGACGAACTTTTTAAAGAGCTTTCTAATAACAAATCGAAGCTCGAAGCGGTAAAGCAGTCGTATCGTTTTCTGACCCAACCACTGAACACAGACTACGTGGACGAGTGCGAGAGACTTGACGATGAGATCGATAAACTGCGTCGTGTGTGCCAGGTCATGCTCAACGAAATCGAACACCTGAAACGTTCCGAGAAGCCACATACAGAACGACAACCCGTGAGACCAGCTCCGCCACCTCCACCATATCCTCCACCTCGGACAAGGCCAAATTCTTTGTTCCCACGGCATGATTCGAGTTCTACACCACTGTCGCCACGAAGTCCTGAAAGTCCTGCTTGTCAATCTGAGCATGCTCCATCTTCCTCCAGCATACAAGACCTCTTGGAGCCCGTTCAGCAGCCGAAAATCATTGATGATGTCTGTGATTCAAATTGCGGAGAACAACCATGGCAGTGCAGTATGTGTACATTCCAGAATCATCCTTTGCTGAACAAATGCGAATGTTGCGATAATGTTCGAATCCTTCCCGGATCGGTGAGAATATTGCCTTCCAGGCCGTCTCCTCCAGTTCCCTTAACTGTGATGGGAACTCGTTCGGCACCATTGACACCAGCAACACCTATTTCACCAAACGCAGGACGTCCATCTGGAAGTGTTTCCTCTGAATATAGTCGTCCTAAAGTGACCAACAGTAGCAGCGAAGGTAGCATGCCTCAGTTTCTCGGGGATGTTGTAATTTGAGTGCCTATCACCCATGTATGTGGTTAATTAATTAAAAAATGTACCTTTATCGTTAAAGAAATATACAATTAATCTGTTATAAATTGTTTTTATTTTGAGAGTTGCTTTTATCATAAAAAAAAATAAATTATACATTCTAAATGAGAACTTTAACTAAATAAAGAATTAATTTATACATCAGATTTTTCGTTATTTATAGAATATCCTACAGGAATCTTTTTCAGCTCTGACTTCAAACATAGAAATTCTCCTCCAATGCACATTATAGCAGCTGTTGTAATATTTAGGAGCCACCATGACAAATTCAATGGAAACGCAGAGTTGTGCCACCAGCAGACAAGCAGATGAAATCCATGAAATGTAGAACTGAAATCTAAGCAAAGTTTTGCTCTCTTAACAACACACCACAAGAGAAGTGCCGATAGAATTGAGTTTGTTATGAAAACAAACAATATTGTTCGACCATCAAATTTGGACACCCATAGAACGTCGTATTTGAAAAGGGAAGACACTGCTAGGTTTTGATCTGAGACATAATTAACGAAAAGCAAAATAGCTCCCAGCAAAGAATACATAGAAAACTGCATGCACATAATCTGTCCAAAGAGTAGCACCAGATCCCATTGCACTGTTCGAAAGCCCCCGTATTTCATTCTTGAAATTTTATTATTATTATTTGTTATTAAATAATTTTATTTAATGCAAAAGCAAATCACTTTCATGATATTTGACGTCAATTTCACAAAAATGACGTAAAGTTTTTTTTTTGTTGACAGCTTAACCAATTTAAAGTGTCGACAATACAGTGTAATTTGGATATGATAACAGTGGTACACTACTATGGGAATATTGGAGCGAAAATGTACTAAGAGTTTTGTTTTTGTGTTATACATGCGTCGCACATTTACATGAACAGTTCTCACTTTTAAAACTCACCCGTGTTTTGATTTTAAATTTTTTCTACTTCATTTCACATTCCATAGCTCGAAATTCCAACTTTCGAATATTTGAAGTTCATCGCAAAACCAACTCGACCGTGAATAAATTATTTACCTTAGCGCGCCTTTATTTTTTACTTGACACACAGCTGAGGGTCAATTCTAGATCTGTGAATATTTACATGAAATTTTGTCACCCTTTCAATCGTTCACCGCTATTTTAATTCTCATTTTGCGAAAAGATGAAACGAAACGTAAAAAACGTTCAAATGAATATTTTTTTCACGCCCTCTTATGCAAGCGAATGTAAATGTTTGAATCGAATGAACTTGTACATTGTGATGGTTTAACGTCGTAGCATTTTACTCAGCTTGTTGAGTAAATCTTTATTTATAAACCATTACTTGTTGACCCATACAAGTAACTTGGAGCTTATGTTATGAAAAATCTACGCAGGCTTACAGCAATCTATGAATTTATTTTAACTTAAGTTAAGTCAATTTCATAAATCTAAAACTACAGCCGCCCACACGATTTTTGTTCATATTTTAACCGAGATTTAACGGAATTTTACTCAGTCGTTGAGTGTCATCAATTTATTGTGATGTCTTCTGAGCGTATAGAGAGGGTTCTGATTATGTTCTGAATTATCTTTGAACTGAAAAAGGAACACAAAATGTTGTGCTCTGAACTTTCTGAAGTAAAAAAGGAAACTACATTTATTTTAACAACAGCTGTGTTTGGTTACTTTCGTAGCACGTTGTCTTAAACCTGTCAAAGTTTTGAAAGAATGAGAACAATGAAAGCACGAGTTTTATTTTTATTTTTCCATATTTGCATTTTGTTAAATAATCAACATTTCTATTTTGACAGAAGCTGAACTTATTGCAACCAGAAATTTGAGTAGCAGAAAGTTGCAAGTTTTTCAATGGAGGGAAATGTTTCTCCTCGTTATTTAGCACTTTTCCTATTAAGGTGTCAATTCTAGAGATTCTAAATGGAACGCCTAGCTAGTAGCAATCTACTTCTGATTTGTATAATTTAGTGTATGGATGTAGACAGTCTCAACGTATACCTTACGGTCACACATTTCGTCCTTGTATTGCAACTTTTTGTTTTGTTTATTTTTTAATCGGTGACTGCTTTTCCGATAAACAATAATGGTAAGATATGTTTATAATGTTTTTGAGCAATATTTTATGTATTTATTTTGTTTTTATTAATAGAAAAGATAAACGCTGCCACCTGGCGGTTTCTAGATGCGTAACTACTCTGCTCGCGCTTGAGAGCATGTGTAGATGGTAGTACTAGATTACTACTCGCGAGGAGGAGACGGAGGAGTTACAAGTTGATGGCCTGTGCTAACAACTCACTGCTCAGTGCTCAGCTCTGCGATCTACTCTGCAGAAAAAAAATAACCTTATGGGTCATCCTGTAGTAAATCGGTAATGTAGTCTAAAATGTCACATGTACAAAATGAAGCTTATTTTGACAGTTCATAATCATAATTGTTTGATGAAAAGGAATCACATTTCTAGAGATTCGTGTGTTAAAATTCAATTTTCTCTCTTTTTTTCGCTATAAAACTATTCCAAAACTTCTAAACCATGGATGACGAAGCCGAAACATATAAACTATGGCGTATTCGCAAGACAATTATGCAACTTAGCCACGACCGTGGCTATCTGGTGACACAGGAGGAACTCGATCAAACGCTGGAGCAATTCAAAGAACTGTTTGGTGATAAACCAAGTGAAAAACGACCAGCTCGTAGCGACTTGGTTGTTTTAGTTGCTCACAACGACGATCCTACTGACCAGATGTTCGTATTCTTTCCCGAGGAGCCAAAAATCGGAATCAAAACCATTAAAACATATTGCACCCGTATGCAGGAAGAAAACATCCATCGTGCTGTCGTAGTTGTTCAAGGTGGAATGACACCATCTGCTAAGCAGTCACTCGTTGATATGGCACCTAAGTATATACTTGAACAATTCTTGGAGTCTGAGTTGTTGATTAATATTACCGAACACGAATTGGTACCAGAACATGTGGTCATGACCCCCGAAGAGAAACAAGAACTTTTACAACGTTATAAGTTAAAGGAGAACATGTTGATGAGAATTCAGGCAGGAGATCCAGTGGCCCGATACTTTGGACTGAAACGTGGTCAAGTTGTGAAGATTATTCGGTCTTCGGAGACAGCTGGGCGGTATATTTCTTATCGATTGGTGTGTTAATATGACTGAGAAGCCAAAATAAAGCTACTCTGGTATTTCTTAAAATAGATTTTAATTAAAATAAATACATTTTTCTTTTGTAAATTTGTGTTTTTTTTATAAAAAAGCGTTAATTGAGTTTGATGGAACATTTTCCAAAAAACCGGACTTTCAGAAAAAAACAATCAATTATATGAGGGGGAGGGCTTTTACAAGCAGTTAGAAGGTAGGTTTATTGGCTATTGTGTGTAAGAAACTATATTTTGGATTTGGAAGCAGCACTTGTCAGGAACGTGTGTAAATACGTCGCACGAACTAGCTCTTGTAGGAAGTTACCCTGGTGTCGCATACATAAAGTTAGAAAATACCTAAGTTTACTTGAAAGTAAACTAACTTCATTTCACATCATAGTCTACAATAAAATGAAACGTGAATGTAATCAACAATGTAATGACTGTTGGTTCACTTTAAGAAACTCCTACGTGTTTCACTTAACTGAAGGCTTAGTTTTTTTTTAATAACGAGAAAAGAAGATCGTTGGTAGCTAGACAAAATAAAACAGGAAAAAAAAACAAACAAAATTGATGTACACCTTGCCATAAAAATGTGTAATATCTTTTATTAAATCACATATTTTATATAGGAAATAAAAGATACGACATTAGCACTAACTGGCTCTTGAACTTATAGCAAGTTACTTTTGTTGCTTAAAATTGTGAAAAATAAAAATATTTAAATGAATTCAATAAACGTGACAAAAAGTTGTGTTCGTTGAACTCTGGAGTCGCCCTGGGGTCACCCTGAAGTCGCCCCAAATTCTCTTCTTTTTTGAGACCTGGGGGCGAGTTAAGGTGACTGATTATATGTATGTGTAGATGACTGGCCGTGTAAATTAAGTAACGTCCATCGAAATTTAAAGAGTACACGTTACAATCGTATGCGGTAATTGGGCCCCGAGATTCTTCCGTTTTATAAATACATAATGTAGGTACATATTAATATATAAATTAGTTACAAATTACTTTACATATATATATATACTTATATATCGTTAAAAGCCTTTTTTCAAAAAAAAGAATTCTCATAAAAAACCGGTTGCCCTAATGTTCACTGTACTCACAGATGTGCCGTTATGCTTTCGATTAAGGGTACAATCGCAAGTAAAAAAGACATTCTAGATTGGACTCAGAAAATCAAGTGCCACTGGCAGAAAAACATTTTTGCATTCTCGACCGGAATCTTAACTAGTTTCTCCTTCCAAGTGTATGACAGGTCCCTACGCCAGTTTACACCATCGACTCATACTTTCGCATAACAAGGTGAAACGTAAAAGTTCGAAGTTGTTTAGACAAGCATTATTTTGTCTTATTCAGCTTATAAGAAAATAGCTTTCATTTCTCACAGAAAAGCTGGAGTTTTCTCTCTTTTCAGAACATTCTCTCTCAGTATTTTCCTTTCCTTTCATTGAAAGAAGAGGGAGGTAATTTTTTTTTTCAATTCGCTTCTGCTTCTTGTAAAATGGGGTGGGTGATGCCAGCTTAAAAGTATATATAAAAAGCTAGGATAATGTTTAACGGTGATGCGGATGCCTCAATACGAAAAAAATAAATCATTGTATTTCATCTATACGAACTGACCATGAGTAACTAATTTTCCGTTATCTTTGTGCAACAGGCAGTTGATGGGTTTCATCAGTCGTCCTTTTTATTGCTTTAATACTCTCTCAATCTATGTCTATGCGCTTGTTGGTGTTGGTGCTTTTTTAAGAGAGAGATAACAGTAATTGTTCAGGTTGATTGTGGGCTTAACGTTAACCTGAAAAAGTATGAAAATTTTTATAAAAGTAACGCTGACGACGATACGGTTGTGGCTGGCAGAGGCAGAAATATTTGTTGGTTGTAATGGATTGAGGGTTTCATCTTGATTTTAATTTAAAATGAATTCTATTGTGCAGTACATTGGGGAGATATAAAAACATAAAATAACCGAGGCAGCTAGGTGACACATCAGCGAACGCAATTAAATGCTTGCTTAGCATTATAAATTGAATGCTTTAGAAAAATAAAATTGCCGATTAAACCGTGGATAAACAGCATGAAATAATTTTTACTTCCTTGTTTAGGTTTAAGAAGTTGGTAATCTCGTTAAACTGGTGATCCTTCCCTTTTTTGACCACTTTTTAGCTGAAAATTGATTCTGCAGTTAAAGACTGAGCGTAATTCTTGGAGAAATGTGCTCATAAATAGGCAGGGCGTCTGAACTGAAGTTTTGTCTGATCGGATGTTAAAATGCTGAAAAAGAATAGTCCTAGTTTGGATCCTTGGGCAACTTCACTTTTGATGATTTAAAATTATCAAGAACTAAGAAAACTGTAAATGATTTTAATTAAGTAGTGTATCAAAGTGGTAAATGTTTATCAAGGAATTAATCGTTTTATCCATACTTTCAAATATGGTTACATAATATATTTTTAGGTCTTGGAACATTAACTTTTCCAGCATACTGATCATGTTGAAAAATAGTAAAATAGTCGTTTTATTTTGGCATTTCTGTGGATTTTGGCATTTTTTTCATTTGGGTTGTTTTTGTTTGTGCTGTTTTTCCTTTTCTTTCTTTAAACGTAACATAACACTTTAAACGTATAAAGTCACTTTTCTATTCTATTCTATTTAACTTTATAAACCGCTTTTTGCTTTTTCTATATTACGATATTGCTGTATGTGAAGCAGGAGGTGTAAGTAGATGCTGTAAGTATTTCCATAAAGCCTTAGACGTGCGATGTTAAGCGAGCCGGCTTGGCTAATACAAAATGTTACGTCCCATATGAAGCAAAGCTCACAACAATAGCGCCCGACGTGGGACCATTCTTGCGAGGTAGGTAGCACAGGGGTCCTAGCGTCCCCTATGGAACCAATCTGGTATATACATACAGCCTTTTAGTATGTCTTTCATTAAAGTCAGCTCTAATAAATTCATATGTGCTCCTGTTAAGATTGTGTAGAGAGTGATATATGTGAAAATATGAAGATCGCTTTAGGAAAACCTGCAACAGGTACAAAAATTAAATGTGCCATTCACAAAAAGAGTTTTCTTTTCTACAACATAATAATTTTATAGCTTTAAAATAAATTAAATAGAAAATTTAGATTTTAGTTTTCGTTTAGTTTAGTTTTAGTTGGAAAAAATTGGGGGGGGGGGGGGGGGAAGCATTCTTTATAACAGAGCAATTTTCGTTTAAATGCGGGCACACGGAAAAATCATTTTTTAAATCGATGATAAATGTTGGCAAAATTTGAGATAGACCCTTCGTGTAGAAATACTTTTTTTTATAGAATATGCCCAGAAATCTAACCTTAATTACCAGTATGCGTGGCTTGGTATTGTGGTGTGTCGCACTATCACGCCATAGGTCTAGGTTCAAACACTGTGTATAAGTACGTCATCAAAGTTAGAGACCGACTAAAATAAATTTTTTTTCAGCGATACTGTCTCTTGACAGTAAAAATCCTTTAAGAGTATCCTTTTTACGATAAAGTGCACTCACCTCATTTGTTTGGACTAGACAAAAAAAAAATCATATGAAACTTAACAACGCACACAAATGGATTGGTTAAGAGTGTAATTCAATAGGTCTTGATTCTTCGAAGCTGTCGCTGCAAATAAATTAATCCATTTTATTTTATGTTAACTCAAACATTATTTTCGGTATTTCTAACCTACATTGATACTATTATTTAATGTAAGTAGAGGTATGTATAAGTAAACACGAACAGGCTAACACCTTTTTCTGCCACTTACTTTTCTTATAATTTATGATTTTCTATAACACTATATTTCTTATTCCTACCTAACACCTACAAACACAGAATAAATGTTAGTTATGTACATTTCTTTCTCGTCTGCCGACGCAAAAAAAAAATCAATTATCCTCCTCATTATAAACCTTTGTAATGTTAACCCTTCCATAATGCATATAACTATTTTATGGGACACCTTTCATACTTGGTATCCTTTTACCATCCTCTCTTTAAGGTATTTTTTTAATATGTTTTCTTGAAGCTATATAAGCACTTACCGTTACATGTAAAACACATTTTATCTGAAAGAAAAATTCCCCAGGGAACTTTTTTAATTTATTTCAATTTTGATTTAATTATTTTATCCGAAAATATTTACTCTGAAAACATAATTAAGTGCAACTGCATGGAAATGTGTTTAAAAGAATTAAAACAAAATATTTTTAAATGCTTTGTTAAGCAAATAAATTTTAATTAAGTAAAATAATTACATTATTATTATTTTCAATGAATAAAAATAATTACTAACGTGGTGATGATGGCTTCAACGAATTTGAATTTCATTAAATTCAGATTGTTCGTCATGAATTAAGAACATTAATGAAAAACGTATATGTAAAAATAAAAGGATATTTAAAAAAAAAAAAAACAATTGCGAAAATAACGCTCATCAATTTTTATTTCTGCATCTAATTACCTACATTATTATTTAAATTATTTTTAATTGTGTTCTTCCTTAAGATTGAATAATTATGCATTTTGCATTTATTGGGAAAGAATCTCATATTGTGCCAAGCAGATTTTTAAGCTGAAATCTTTTTGCTGTTGTCAAAAAAAGAAAAGAAAAACCAGACGAAATTCTTCAAAAAGTTACTTTAGTATTTGAATGTTCTTTAAATTTTGGTTCAAAGTACCAAAACGACATACATACTTATTTAAATATTATAATTTATGTAGGTAAGTGCAACATTAAAATAAAAGAACATCAAAAGGTAAGTTTATAGGGATACTTATATAAAACAAAATATAAAACCGTTTATTACGGTAATAGATGCAACCCGTCACAGTAAATATAAGTTACTCGCCGTCTACACATTTTATATACCGTCTACATTTTCTGTATAAAAAATGTGTGTTTGGCAAAATTACCATAAATTCAATTTATCCTGTGCGTCCCATCCATAACTTGGTTAAACACACATCTATGTATGTATGTTTCAGCTGGAAATTCTATGTATACTTCAAAACGACCAATCACAGTGGTTTAAATAGTCAGATTAGCTAGAAAAAAAAATTCAAATGTTGGCCAAAATAAAATTATACAGCCCTATTAGGGAATCCGACGAATGAGTTGCGGAGGGAGTCTTACTCACTTTCGCTAGATTTGCTATTAGCGAATCCGCAAGCCATACGTGGGAATAAATGTCGGTAACGTTGTTCGTAAAATTGGTATTACTGAAAGAGAAAGGCATCCGCACCACATCCGCACTCCATACAAATGTTGGAAAAGCAAATCCACAGTAAAATTGGTGCGGATGAAAGTGATTTTTATGAAAAAAAAAAAAAATTAAGAAAAAGTAGATAGTTAACAAATCTGAAATAAAAATGTTTGGATCGCCGAAACGCATAAAGTTTTTTTTGCAGTATTTCTAATAATTTATTGACAGTGGCCGTTTTCGAAAACGTCATCTGCCTTTTTTAGGAAATGCAACTTTGGTGTCGTTTTTTACCCAAACCGTGGACATCTTCCCAGAAATATAGTCCCCACGACCTAGTTTGACATTTCCTCTATCAAACAGCAAATGAACCTTGTAAATCGGTTCAGTGATTGCTGAAACACAGACGGATTAAGATTGGTCGGTTAAATTATTTTAAATGGCTTATTTTGCGGTACAAAAATTATTTTAGTAAAAATAATAATTTTTGCCCTATTGTGTAGAGTTCCGGAAATACAAATTTGGTGTCATTTTTTGGCCAAACCGTGGAGATCTGTCCAGAAATATAGTCCCCATGACCAAGTTTGACATTTCCTCTATTCAACAGCATATTTACCTTGTAAATCGGTCCAGTGATTGCTGAAACATTGACGGATTAAGATTGGTCGTTAAAATCATTAAAAAAGGTTTAATTTGCGATATTAAATATTTTACGATACTAAAGTATCTTAGATTGCTTTTCTCGTGTATACTTGAACGCGCCCAATGTCAACTTTTGACATCCACGATAATGCAGTTTCAAAAATGGAAAAGTAGTTCGCGGATCGATAATGCAGCTCATTCATCGGATTCAATAATAGAATTTTATGCGAATGCGGATCCACTGCGGATCCAACCGACCCTGGGGATTGAAATTTTGCGAATTCAGCAATAGGCATGATACATTATGGCCGCACTATTTAATTTGCATTATAGTTTCATAGTACGGCCATTGTATATAAATTTCTGTAGTACAATCATGGAGCAGCGCCATCTAAAGAAAGTCGTAGGTTCTTACATTTACTAAGTGTCTATTCTGCGTTGCTAATGGATTAAAGAAAAATATGCTTATCAGCGACAAGCACCAAACCAAATAAATTTACTAAAAATCCGAACCGGAAAGGTTAAATTTAAAATAAAAAAAATTAGCGGAAGTTAAGCATTTTTAAGGTCCAATCGTAATCCGTTCAGCAATCACTGAACCGACTTACACGGTATACATGTTGTTAGATAGAGGAAATGTCAAACTAGGTCATGAAATGTATATTTCTATACAAATGTCCACAGTTTGGCTTAAAAACGACACCAAAGTTGCACTTCCGCAACTCGAAAAAATTGGGCATAAAATGATTATTTTAAATATTTGGTGACACCAACACAGCAAAGTACTTGAATTCATCTTTGATTCTGCCCATAGCAGTACGACCAAGTATTAACAGACGAATATTTTTCTCCAAATCATTTGCAGCGGCATACTATTAAAACTTATATAAAATCAAAATCGTTTTTGGGTTCTGGAAATGGATAAGTAAAGACAAGAATCGAATGAGCTTTGAACCGGTAAAAACTAACCTAACGAAAAGAAAACTTAAAGGTGGAAAAGTTATTTTTTTAGTGAATAACTTACTTAATATTATTTAAAAGGAATTGTGACTGTGGTAAAATAATTTTTTGGACGCGAGTTAATAAACCATTTATAAGGACTTTTCTAAGTTTTTTTTTTATTTTAAAGCTGTAGCATTTTAAAGATTAAAGGTTTACGGCAAATTGATTTATTTTTATTTCGAGTTCATATTTTTTTTATTTTAAAGCTTTAACGGCAAATTGATATCATTGCATATAAAAACTATAGTACCTCTGTCGTCGACGATTTTTTGATTGTGAGAAATTTCGTAAAAGGCGCTGTTCGCACAAAGAATTTAGGGTAGAGTAGATTTTGTGCGAAAGAGTTGACTATAGTATTTTGACTCTGACAACAATGACGAGGATGAGCAGTTTGAAAAATTTCTGTTCTTTGACAGTTTAAAAACAAGGGGAGAAGCATTTGTCATTGGCTGTTTGACTGCTCTGCTGCTGTTGAAGACCTTGAAGACGAAATAAAAAAGTAAGTAGCTAAGTATGTATGTAATTTATATTTTATTGACTGCTCTGCTGCCAAGGACCTTGAAGAAATAAAAAAGTTAGTAGCTAAGTAGGTATGTAATTTATTTATTTATTGAATATTGACTGTTTTTCTGTTTTTCTGTTTTTCAAATATGTAATTTATATTTTATAACAGAAAAAAAAACCGTAAACAGATAAGTTCATATATATGTAGTTATATATATTTTATGCCAAAACTCGAGCACAGATAAGTTTATTTCAGATAAGTTTCCTCAAATAATTAATATTTTGTTTTTGTTGCAGATGACTGAAAATGAAAAAGGGATTTATCAAAAAATGGTTACCATATTGATAAATTTGTATCAATTTTTTTTCTTAATAAGTTTTGCATACTATGTTAAGAATTTGTGTTTTGTTAAATTAAAGAAGAGCTGTTTAATAAAATTTAAAACTTAATCAAAACAAACAAAAATTACTTTTAGTAAAATTTTAAGCTAGCCGTATGTACAGGATAGAGTTATGAGACAAATTCATTATCGTGTACATACGTATGGCTTGAAGTAGCTCTTCAGGCTCGTTTGTATCTTCGGAAAATTGAAAATCGAACCGAGTCGATGCCAAACAATTCTCGCATTATACCTACTTAAGTGAGGAAAATAAATATAGGTACGTTAATTTTTTCATATGGCAACCATGGTTACATAACTAAAATTTGTATACAAAATCATATTAAAAGATACCATTCAGTTATATGTTGCCACATTTCAGTATCTCTTTGTGGAAACAATGAAGATTTTAAATTTCCTGTTTAGTTTTAATGTAAGGTAGGTACCTATAAGAAATCAAGTTAAAAAATAAAAGTCTGTTTTTTAAATCATGTGATACAGCGATTGAAAGGTGGCACTCCCTAGATCACGAATATGTATTTTTTAAGTCTCTAGGACGCTTAGTTTAGCCGCAAATCAAGTTTAAAGATGTCAACTTTGATACCCGTAGGACGCTTAGTTTAGCTGCAAATCAAGTTTAAAGATGTCAACTTTGATACCCGTATCCATGATTTTCTTCCAATAAAGCAAGTTTTGCATTACCAATTTATAACTTTATTTCTATAAAATTTGTAAATTTTATTTAGTTATTTACTTTTCAAAAATTTGTATCGCAAAATGTATGCATACAACAAACAACAACACAAATTCGAATCCGTTCCGAATCAGATGTTAGTAAGAAGCATTTTCAATGGAATATGTAATTGTGACGTCACATTGTTTCGTCAGCAGCTACATTCTATTCTAATAGGTAGCTTGCCACATTTCATATAGTTCAGCATTAAAGCTAGCACCTACACATTCAGAAGCAGCCAAAAATTTATTTTCCACCATGCATACAGTCATACGTTATAAATAAATAACTTTCAATTCCCTTTTCTTATGAACATTCATTATCATAATAAAAACGAAGAAGCTCAAAGAGAAAAAGTCAACAATTATAATTTTCATCTTCTTCCAACTCTTTGAAATTTTCTATATGCCTTCTCGTTATAATATTCCCCAGTTTGTATCCCTCAAAATATCTCCCAACAACAAGCCACTCCCCAAAGAGCTAGAGCTCCCAACATAGCTAGATGGCGCTTCGGGCATTCAATAAATCACTCAATTGAGTCGCTCTCATGAGCTTACTATAGAAATATATATGCAATGTTGATATTTTAGGATATTTTAAGTACAGGTACCTACCTGATTTTTTTTTGCAAGTATAAAATGGAGTTTATAACTATAGACAATGTTGTCTACCGTATTATTTCAATTCATAGCCATGTCAAGATTCCTTTTTAACAGGAATACAAAATTTACTTAAATTGAAAGCAATTTTTCGATGGTAGAATGTCATTTTGGACCACTGTAGGGTGGCGTCAACGAATGAGAACGGTGGGGCTAACGCGAGTATAAAATGGATAACCATAATAATTAATGACTTTTCTCCCCGCAAGATGGAGCAAAAGCACAATATTCTTTTTATGTCAACATAATATATTTACATACATTACGTTAATAAATACGTATGTATGTATGTAGTGTAGGTACATAACGAGAGATAAAAGATAAAATTCAATTCATTGCAGCCATCATCCAGCATCCAGCTTCTCCTCTTTTCCTTGAGTTGGTATGCGAATAAATGTCTCAAAATATTGCACAATGTTGTAAATTTAAATTTATGGGAAAGAAAAAAAAGGAAGAGACATGTGCATTGTGCATGCATGATTCGATTCGAAGAAGATAAAAAAAAATAGTCTTACAAAAACGCTGATGCCATCGGTTTAATTTGCTATAGAATATTCGATGATGAAGATGAAGGATTTTCTTCAGTTTTGACCGAGTGTAGGACGATTTTTGTATGGGACTTGAGAGCATCTAAGTTTGAGCAGCGGACGAGATGAATATAAATATGTATATGGGAAATATTAGATTGCTTCAGGAAATTACATCAAGAGTCAAAAAGGATAATTTTATTTCTGATGGTATTTATTGATACATAATATGTTTTTGACTTGTAATTATTTTAGCGAAGTCGAAATTGAAATGATTTGAATAGTATTTATGTCACTTCAGTTACTAAAGATCAGGAGCGTGCTGGGAACAAATTTGCTATCGGGATTTCGACCCTTTTTTTGAGATATTTTTCATAAGGACAGTAAAGAAATAATAATTTTTCATATGTTTGTTAAATTATTTAAAAATTTATTTTTGTCGACATAGCAAAGTGAAAATGGCATACCGTGATAACGCTTAAATATAAGGGTGGGCCACTTTGCATATACCACCCAAACTCATACGTTGCACCCACTGTTTTGAGCGTTTCTTGGTTTTCCATTTTTATAGTTTGGAAAAACACCTTTCACACTTTAATAGTGTCATCATCGCTAGGGTATATAAGACCAACATTTCTGTGCTCAGATGGCAAAATGGGGAGCGGGTCGAAATTCTGGTTTTCAAAATTCTGCTTATTTTTTTTTGGAAATTCTGCTTTTCAAAATTCCGTTTTTTTTCATTCTGGTTGACAAAATTCTGCATTTTAAAATTCTGGCCAAAAATTCGGCTTTTTGTGTTTTATTCAGTTCTTTTATTTACAAAACAACAAATTATTTATAGTCATTAAATAATCAAATAGTTATGTATTTTATAACAAAATTTCGTTTTCAATCGTTTTCACAAATGAAAAAACAAAAAGAAAAAAACATAAAACAGGAAGTTTTTCCGGAAATTTTTGTTCTTGGGTCGAACCATTGAACAAACATAAAAAATAAAGAGCACGACTGGGTTGCACGAACTTAGTCTAGTGGTGCACGACTGGGTTGCACGTGCTTGTTCTTGTGGCAAGTTGCCACGAAAATAAAATAAAATTTAATATTTTTTTTTAAGATAAAGGAAAAAAAAAATCATGTGAATTTTTCACAAAAGTGCTAAAACTTTTTTTTACAAAGATTAAAGCCAAAATCAAAGTATGCAGAAGGCAACGAAAGTGCTTAAATATTAGTTTACCAAAAATTTTTTTCCATAATCGTTAGAGCGGTTTACTAAATCGATGTTTACTTAATATTTTTTATAAAAAAAGTTTTTTTTTACAAATTTCAAGAACGCCATTTTTAAGTGCTTAATTTACAAAAAAAAATAAATTAAAAAACTAATTAAAACTAAAATCAAACTGTTTAGCAAAATGTTGGTATTGAAATTTGTTCAAATAATCTAGACCTTTCTAAAAAAAATGGTTTGAAATCGATTAACCCGTTCATGAGATATAGCTCGAGAAAAAAATTACGGTTCTATGGGAGGTACCGTTAATAGGCTTGCCAAATTTGTTTTTTGCAATTTAACAAAAGGAAATCAGACAGAAACCATCAATAATTTTTTTCAAGAAAATCGATGGAACCGTTTTTGAGAAAATTAAGCTTTTCCAAAACCGTTATATGGCTGATACCGTTATATTTTGAGCTAAAAAAAAATTCAATTTCTTCTTTAAGGAATACCTAGTCTACAAACCCTAGATACCAAATTTGAAGTAAATCGGTTAAGCCGTTTAGGCTGTAGGTGCTGATGCATACAGGCTGACATGCAGACAGACAGACAGAATTTACAGACCCACTTTTTTCGTCTTCACTATAATCGTAATGTCATGTTTGATTGTTATCTCAATTTTTTTTTTGCACGAATGCATAACTTGCCTTATAGTACCTATAATTGCAAGTAAAAACTGAACACATCTACCTTGGCTGGAAATGACCCCCTTTACTGCAATTAAATCTGATGACAAAAAAGCACTGATTCCAAGACTGTGCTTGAATTAACTTCTCCCGCCTGTACAACTACTTACACTAGAGCCCAATTACCAACAATTCTTAATGAATTTGAGACACTTGCAATAATTTCTTGTGTTGAATTAAAATTTTCTTAAACAAATAAACAACGTCAATTATGTTTGCCACAGCCAACTTTTTTTACAAATGTTCGTTAATAATCGGATCGCATTCTCCCACAGCTATGCAAGGGATTCCCCTGTGGTACCACATAGTTAGGCAATGAAATAATTTCAATTGAATTTGACCCAGAAGAATTATGATCAATTTAATAACATGTGTACATATAGCGCTACTTAACCTTTTACTCTCGCAAATTAAATATATTTTAAATTTATTATAAGTAGGTTCCTCGTTTTGTTAACATTTTATGTTTTTCGACAAAAAAATACAAAAAAAAAAAACTCAAAGAGAAATATTGACTAACGCCCAAAGTATGTCCTTTTCAAAATTAAGAAACACAAACAATCCGAATGAAGTGTTTACTCTTCGACAACACACACATACTTGTATTGAATGTATTATTAAATGTAAGTAATTTTCAACGTGACATGTTTGTTCACTCACCCACTCAGACCACCCACTGACAGCTGAGTGAATGAAAATCCGTCTTTAATGTGGGCATATACACTTTTCCATATTACACTTCCTTTTAAATTTCCTTTTTGCCTTGAATATGTATAAATCTTGCCTGTCATCATAGCTGCGGTGTCCTTAAGACTATACACTCTATAATGTGTTACATTTTAATGTGGTCTTTTCCACCAAAACCCACAACACCATCAGTTGTATGTATAGTTGGACAGAAACAACCATCACCAAACCATTCCTCCCTTAGCTTTGTTTAGAGATTTTCAGATTTTGTGTTTGTGTATTTAAAGTCAGCTTATAAGTATACTGGTAGCTCAAAAAGGATGCTCGGTCTTATTTGATGAAACTTCATTTATTTTTCATATACGACTTATCTGTCTGTCAGTTTGGTTTGACATAAAACTTTTTTCTATGCAAATTAGGAATTTACATATACATACATATTTTTTTTCTTTATGTAATTATTTTTTAAGATAAAAAATGGTCTAAAAGGTCAATTGATTCAAAGTTGTTTATTGGCCAGGGGAATAGAAAGGCGGGACAATTTGTTCTTATTTGATGATGATTCAGTACGTCTAGTAAAAAAAAAACTAATGACAAGGATGATGTGCTTAGGTCACATTATTCAGCAGATATTTGTTTACTCATGGAAAAAATAAGAAAAGGTTTAGATATATTGATTTATGTTAAATGTCGTATATTCATTTCTTTGGGTTTTTTTCTGAGGAAAATTGAATTTTTATTAAGTAGGCAATTTAAAAGTCTGTCATGAACAGTGATGAGATTTTTATTGTGCAAATAGATTCTTTGATCAGATTGTCTTTTATTATTTTTTTTTGGTTTATAGACCAAGAATATGGATGATGACAGGTTATTTTTTTTTTATTATGTATGTACATATTTATTTTTCTTTATAAGAAAAGAATTTATCAAAAATTATATCTATGTATGTATATGTATTTATTTTGTCACTCTATCTTCTAGTTACTCCAACAAAATACATACATAAAGTGTAAAAAAGTTAGTGCACAAATTATGAAGCTTTTATTTTGAAGTGTTAATCCTTCTTCAGTTAACCATAAGTATACATGTAAACATTCATAAGTATGTGTTTCAGACAGTATGATGTGAGACACCCATATAGTTAGTTTCGTCTAAGTGGTAAGTGTTTTTCTTGTTATTGTTCTACTTAACACACCATATAGAGACCTTGGTAAACAGTTAATTTTCACGCTTTGAATTGTGAATGTACATTATGTCCCTACCTTTGCACAGGAAAGGTAAGAAAAATATGTGTCTGGAGTATTAACACGTCAAATTTTGGAGATACATATTTTTAAGGATTAGCACAACCATGTGTACACATAAGCTGGTTTGTGTTTGCATTGAAATTAAGTGCTACAAAAGGATTAGTGTTTTACTGATGTTATGAAAAATTTATATTTACTTTTGTCTTTAAACAATTTTAACATGTGTTCACTTGCTAAGATACTTTAAACAAATGTAAAATTAAAAATAGGTCTTTGTCGTGCAATCTAATGGTGGTAAAGGTTTGCCTGGAATTAGAAGTAGAAATCGTGTAGTCCTCTTGCTCTTGTAACAAACTATGGGATTAAAAATTAAATACACTTAAAATGTTGAATGACAAAACATAGCAGAAAATGCATGGTAGGGTTGTGGTATGTTTCCCCAAAAATGTTTGGCAAATTAACGGTTTCGCGTCCAGTCATTTGGTAGTTTGAGATGGAAAGTTTTGGAGGAGTCTTAAATAAAAGCTATTTTTATAGATTTTGGGGGTGCTCTTTTCGAATTTTTTTTTTGCCGCCTCGTATCTTCGCCGCTAGAGCCGCCATCTTGAAAAATGCCGGCCAAAAACAGTTTTTTGGCAATATCTCCTCTCCTATTTATTTGAGGTAAAAAAGTCAAGGTACACATTAAAGCTTAAATTTCCTACATTTTATGTATAAATATTTTTTTTGTACGATCAATAGTTTAGGCGTGCGAGCGCCTCAAAGTATACTCCATCAGTACTAACATTAGCAAAAAAAACTAATTTTCAAACGAAAATCTCCATTTACAAAATCAAGAATTACTAAATCCCGAATAACAAAATCTTGAATCACGAAATCCCGAATTACAAGATCCCGAAAAAATTTCGAATAACTTATGCCCAGTTTCACAGTGCGGGTTTAAACTCTATTTTCAGTTTAAACTACCGTTTTTTCAACTTTTCGTTTTCATTTCATTTCGTCGTTTAAACGCCGCCGCCGTTTCGTTTAAAGTTTTAGAACATACATCCATAACCAATTTGATGTAAATTCAGGCACATGATATTTTAATAATTTTTTTATCACTGTTCACTTATATTTATTTTAATTTTTAAATTGGAATTTAATTTATTTGATAAAAAGTACACAATAGCATCACAATTTTACAATAATTCACGATTTATTTTATTTTTACAACAATAATTTGACATTTCAAAACAAATTACATAATACAGAGCATCGCCAACTGTTTTTAGTTAACTGGAGTTTAAGTTTTTTTTTATTATTGGTTTAGAAAGTCTATTGATCGATTTTCATATAAAAACATTTGGTAGAAACTGTACGTATTTTTATTTTTTTGGGAGAAAATACGTATTTTTTCTAGCATACCATATTAGGATATCTTTTTACTATAAAAAAATAATTAAAAATAATTATGCTCCGCCTAAGGGAAGGTCCAGTCGTCTGGCAGGCGCTTGTATCAGCAGTCTTCCTGTTTAACAGCACCTAGGTTTTTTTATTGATCAGATAGGGGCGAAATAAATCAGCACCTGGGTGGCTTCACGGGTTCAATAGATTTTACCACCCTTTCTGCTGTCAGTCCATTCGTCTGGCAGGCGCCTGTGTCAATGTCAACAGTCTTCTTAAATTACAGTATCGGGTTGCCCGCTTGGCAGTTTCAAGCGATTTTAACTCCCTTTTTGTAGTCAGTCCCGCTCACTCAACCTCGTTGCTGCGCTTAGGGTATGTCGTATTTCTTGAGGAGTTGAGTCGTGAGAATGATGAGCTTCTCGCGCTTGTAAACGACAAACACGACACACACGATCGCATATTCAAAGATGGAGTTGATGGCGACTGCGGCTCCGCCAGCATGTTGGAACGTGTGTGGGTCTTGCCCACATAGTTGGCCGTTGGCGTGCTTTGCTCTTTGCTATGTTGGCAGCACCAACACATGTTCCAACATGCTGGTGGAGCCAGTCGCCAACCCCATCTTTGAATATGCTCGCCGAACATATCCGATCGTGTGTGGGGCCTTTAAGTCGTTTAAATGCTCGAAACGCTCAGCAATCGCACGACTCAATATCCACTTTTTAAAACTGTTAAAGCTCAACTCCTCAAAAAATATGACATAACCTAAGCGGAGCAACGAAGTTGCGTGAGCGGATTGCCAAGTGGGCAATCCAGGTACTGTAATTTAAGAAGACTGTTGACACAGGCGCCTGCCAGATGACTGGACCTCCTATTAGGCGGAGCATGAATATAAAAAATATGATAAAAAGATAACATAATATGGTATGCGAGAAAAAATACGTATTTTCTCCCAAAAAAATAAAAATACGTACAGTTTCTATCAACCTTTTTTATATGAAAATCGATGAATCGACTTTCTAAGCCAATAATAAAGTACTAAGTAATTCGGGGTTTTGTAATTCGGGACTTTGTAATTCGGGATTTTATAATTCGGTATTTTGCAATTCGGGATCTTGTAATTGGGGATTTCGCACCAAACTCGTTTCAAAATTAGTTCTTTTTTCCAATGTTAGCATTGGAGTATACTTTAAAACATAAAATGCAGGAAATTTTATAATCTTTAATATGTTACTGACTTTTTTATCTCAAATAAATAGAAGAGGAGATATTGTCAAAACCTGTTTTTGGTCGCCACTTTTTCAATATGGCGGCTCTAGCGGTGGAGGTACGAGGTGGCAAAGTAAAAATTCGGGAAGAGCTCCCCAAAATCAATAAAAATAGCTTTTATTTAATACTCCTCCATAACTTTCCTTTTCGACCCCTTTTTTGGCTCCAAATGACTGGACGACACGTAGCGCGGTTAACAGAAAAACGAATATCTGTACAGGCAGACCGACGACATAACGAAACCTACTTTTTTGCGCTTCTTTATCATCGTAATGTCAGGTTTGAATAAAACCTCGATTTTGTTTTGTACAACAAGTTAAACATCAAAAACCATCAGTAAATTTGCATAAGAAATCATCTGCTTTAAGCGAATGTTGTTGGTATTGTTTTACAGACTCTTTAAGAAAATTAATTTCATATTTCACAACCTACAGCAGATTAAATTCGTATTCAAATTTTCAAGACTTCCCCACAATCTCACTTGCACTTCTGTACAATTTTGTAAAAATAAACATTCTCACGAATTTTACAGGCCCAAACACAATAAAGCATATTTTCGCACAGACTCTTTTCTCTTTTCAATGTAAGTATCATAATGAACAAATAATTGAAGCAATTTAACGACCCTATTACGTCTGCCTTAAGGACGTGCACGACAGCAGATAAGCATATTACCCCATAGGGTATATTTTGACATAAACGTATCACACATATGGGAATATTTTATTTGTTTTGTTGACACAAACGGATTTCTTTTATACAGACATACATATATACACTTGCACACAACACACTAAACCAAGGACCTCATATAAACATTAAACAATAATTTGTTTTGATAACAAATGGGTTTTTATTTGGAATTTTATTTCCAACGGAGATTATAATATAAAAAAAAACATTTTTTTTATTCTTTCGGTAGGGATTGAAGATTTAACTCAAGTGATGTCTGTTTAGAATAAAGTGTGGAATATAAATTAGAGTTTCTGCTTCAAACGATTCAAGAAATAAATCACAGGATCAGAAAGTCTGAAAAAAAAAAAAAAAAAAAATCGTATACAAAAAATTGTTCATTCGGGCGTATACGCAATAGAACTGATTTTTATTAAAAATAAGCAAGTATAAGCCGCAATGAATGTTTTAAATGTTTGCTAGAGAGAGCTTACCTCACAATCCTTTATTTATTTATGAAAAAGAAGAGATTTATTTTTAGCACAGTAGGTTTACTAATTTCTCCCCAGAGAACTTTTTTTCTTAACTAATTACCGACACACAGTGACTTTAATCATTGTTTTTTTTTTATAAATTTAATAAGCCCCCAAGCTCAGAGTTAATAAAATTATTGTTGGCCTTTTAAATTTCCTTTTATAACACTGATGCGGCAAAATTGTGTTCACGCTTTCAAGTTTCATCATACAAAAATGACAAAAAAGAATCTTTTTTTTTGTGTATTGACTATACACCTGCAAAAATACAGCATCTACTTTTTTCTGTTTTATCTGTTTACATTTAATAGAGCACAAAGAGTGAAGCTTTTGATATGACTGGATAAAACTATCATCGTGGTGGTAAAATGTATTAAAACTATACCTTGTTGCAGTATATTTCAATTTATATTTTCCATACAAATTCTATTGAAACACTATTGTATGTTAAAAAAAACATGACATTCTATACGCTGACGAGTGGAAAGGAAATATGAGTGGGAAACTACTTCTATGACTGTTTTACCTTTAACCTAGTTTACAATTGAGGATCCTTTTCCGTTTTATAGCAGTCAGTCAGATAAAATTTAAATCAAAAAAAGTATGAAACAACGTCCTTGCTGGGAAAATGTGCGGAACTGAAAAACTTTTCTGAAAAAGTGTATCTAGAACGTGTGTGTGTGTGGAAGACGAGAGGTAACCACTTACATTTACATAAAACCATCTACTGAGTTAATTTTTAAGTGAATTTAAGGGGGTTGATGTATGTAATTTTAATTACATATATGCAAAGATGAGAGGTGTCAACAAACTTTGACACAAACTACAAAATATGATATGTGTGACACTCAGAAGTTAAGAGCGTATAAATAGTATTTTGAAAAATGTCTAAAAACTTTACAAAACCTATTTTTAGAAAATTAATTATAAAGTTCGTAAGTATTAATGTATGTAATCTTTTTAAATAATCCATTAATTTTATGTCCCTCATATAGTTTGTAAGTATAAAATTTATGTGGCTCATGAAGGTTTCAAACTTTGTTTGATGGTTTGATTTCGTTTTATTTTTCAGAGCAATTTTTAGTTTGATCAAAACAAAAATCATATCAAATTTCCTTACATGTTTGCAACTATGTAATTGGGACAACTTTCCGATTGGTTCAGCGTTTCCAGCAACAAGTTGTTTGAGAAAAATTTCGAAACGTCCGGCAGGTACATCTTTTTTATTTCTATGTAAAATTTTATTAGCTCACAATTAAAAACTGTTTCACAATAATTTGTTTTCAGTATGCTCGGCGTTTTCAAGAATTATTATGAGAGATCAACGATTTAAAAAAAAAATTGACCCAATTTTATTTCAATGTTGACGTGAATAAATGAAATTGCTATCAATTCGATGTATCACCATTCACAAAATCAGTTTGACGAAAAGAAAATACAGACACTATTTCTTCAAGCCAAGCCTTATTTTTTAATCACGTCAATTTCAATGGTGTAGTTTTGCCTACCTATCATTTTCATGAAAAAATTGCAAAACTATTTTTATTATTATTCACTTTACCTGGTTAGATCCCACTTCTGAATTATACAAACTAGGGAAACAATATTTTAATATAAACAATAGACTTATAAAAATGATACAACATCAAACGACGAAATTAAATCGAAGAAAGCTTGCAGAGTTGTAGGAAACCGGTAAGAAACTTTCACCTTTTAATACGTTGACAAAAATTAAGGTACATACAAAAAAAAAATTCCAAAATAGACTATTAAGTGTTATCGTTTTCTACTGGACTGGTTACATTTGCCTTAAATCTCAAAAAGATTGGCGAACTAAAAGGTATATCTCTCTATTACCATAAGCGAATGTTTGGTACAATATCTGTCGAAAAAGGTTAAGCTGTAATCTTTTAATTTTGAAAGTATACATTTATTCCAATTAAAATAAGTCTTAAAAAGACAAACATTTTGTCGCTAATATGTAGTAGTAGTAGAGGGATCTCCTGTACTTGAAATGAAAAATACCCGGCGCGGTACTTTTGTCCCAGAAAAACATTTTTACTTTCTTAATATTGCAAGTTTTGGATTCATGTACAAATTTAGGGGCTTTGTTTTAATCGACATACTTTTTGATGAATTCCTAGAAAAGAATTTTGAATTTTTATTTTAAAGGTTTTGTCGACCACACTTCAAATTTTGCGTTTCACCCTGGTTCAGCTGATCACTCTCTACCTACTACTATAGAGTATATTTTTCAGTTTAAAATAAACTGAACTATGTAGTGTTTTGAGTATATTATCCCCGAATCTATTTGTAATTTACATTCTTGGTCTACAAATAAAGGTGGGTCTCATAATAGTTATAGATAGAATATAAGTATAAAGTATATACAAAGATAATGTCATGTTATTAAGGCAGGACATTATGAAAAAAATCTTGTTTTAAAGCCTTTTCAGCGTTTGCAATGGCAAGAAGATTTTTGTTCATGTTGCTGTTATTTTTGTACAACCAATAAAGCATTTAAAAATTCTCTTAATAGTCTCTTAATATCATGCTATAACAAAAATAACTTCTTCAAAAGTTTTGAAGAAGCATAACTCTTGATAAACAATAAACACTTAAAATCTTCCCCTGAACTTTTTCTCACTTACATGGTATTTATACGATACCGACTCATTAGAATGACTTAAGATAAATTAAAATACATCTAACAATATTTCAATTCACCACATTAACAATTTTAAAATTAATTTTATGTTTAAGCTTAAAAAGTTAATTCATTAAAATTTCACGACGTACTTCTAAAGTAATTTCAAAGAAATGAAATAGTACGACACCTTCACATTATATTAAAAACAACTTAAAAAGTATCATTAAAATACATCCAACGTGCAACAGAAGTATAAAAATATGCCAAAAGCAAAAAGAATAAAAGTTCAGTCATTAAAGAAATGGGAAAAACTTTTGCGTATGAGTCAAATATATACGAAACATCATCGGTTGAATGTTTCGTTGCAAAGGTTTAATGGTTTCATTATGCGGAAGAATTATATAATATGTGAAATATACGTTTGCAAATGAGTTTTGTTTTGTACATTGGAATAAATACGATCAACAAATTTATTTTAGAACTCATTTTAATATAAAAGTTCCGATTTTAAGAAATCTTAGTCATTCAAAATCGCCATTTCCAATTTAGAACTTCCATAGACCTTTAGAACTCAGTTTTTCCTAACATTAAACTCACTTTTCAGCACACAAAATTAACTTGTTTAATAATTCAAGTCACACAATCTCATACATTGCTTAACCAATACGTATATGCCTCGGCACCTAAAAAGTCCTTAAGAATAATCTGTGAAAGTATCTTTTACCTTTTTGTTCAAGCTTATTATGTCTACACATTCTTAAAACATATAACCAAAACCATCAGGATGTCGCGCAATGCATTACACTTGAAAATAATATCCTTAAGGTATAGAGCCACACAAAATCAACAACCCAAAAAGGAGCAATCACAATGACAATGGAATATTATAGATTCACATCACGTTTGGTTGTAAAATGTCATTACAATGGCCCGATTTATCAAAAAGGACAAAAAAAAAAAAAAGAAATAAGGCTAAAATACATTACGAAGCCACTCAGACGCAGACAAAGTCGAGAAGGTATTTTCCACTCTATACTCCATTAGGCCATGCAGGTAGGAGAATTTTGTTGGCTAGTAAGTGTGTAAGAGGCCAACAGGAATCTACTTTGAATTTATTTAATGTGAACAATTGTTACGGGGACTAGATCTTCAAAAATGTGTGTGTTTAGCACGAACGGTATAATCATGAAATTTACTTTTTTATTCAACATTAAAGCAAAACTACCATAAGAGCGTCTTGAAAGATGTCCCATAATTACAGGTTTAAACACAATACGTACGTTTATGGACTTATTGCGCCTTTGGAAAGAAGAACAATAATTAAAATAACGTGTGACATTAAATAGATAGTTAGCTTAATTGGGAACGAATATAATTACTTCTGATTATAGTGGTTGTTATTTTAGAAATTACGCCCGACCCTTCAATATTATCAACAATCCAATGCATCTATACTATGTGTGCTAGAACCCAGCGTCTGAGCCTTAATATTTGGCTATTAAAGTTGTTTTGGATTGGATTCGTATTTAGTCCCTCCGCCATCAAGCTACTGAGTAGCTTAGTTCCAGAACCCGCTTATAACTTCTACTAGAGTAGAGACTGCTTTTGCAATGTAATAAAATTTACTAAACTGTTTTCCTTTATTTGCCTAAATATTTCTTGCCTTGGAAAACGAACCAGAAATAAATGCATGACTGGATCGCACAAACTTGCTTTTGTGTCTAGTTACCTCAGGGTTCTACTGTGTCGGATGAAATTCATTTTGAACATTTAAGGTAAATTAAAATGTATGAAATTTTGTTAAAAGCTCTAAGTTTATATCTTACAAAAATTCAAACAAAAATCAAAGAATGTAAAAAAAATTTCTTCGTTAAAAATGAGTTTATGAAAAAAAAATTCAAAACCCTTGGAGCGGTTTTCTAAAAAAAAAACGATTTTTATGAAAACAATTTTTTTGAAAATAATTTTTCTAAAAAAAGGTGAGTAGGATTCAAATTTTTTTTTTAAATATTTTGATGTCATGATGTTTGCAATTGTACAACAATTTCAGTTTCGAATTTTGCTTAAATCGCTTTAGCTGTTAGTCCAAATTTAACCCTTAAAATAATTTTTTTGAAAATTTAGTTTCCCCTATCTGAAAGACATCTGACACCTTATTACTCATGTTAAATTCAGTTGAAATCGTTAAAGTCGTTTCAGAGAAAAAAAAGGTTTTCGATAACGGTTATATGGCAGGTACAAAGAACCCTAAGTTTGAAGTAAATCAGCCCATCACCCATAAGTGACGAGACAGACAAACAAACAAACAGACAGACGGACAGGATTGCCAAACGCGCTTATTACGTATTCTCTATATCATCGTAATGTCATCATGTTTGATTGTTACATATCTCAAAACTTTTTGTATACGTATCCTACCTATGTATATAATCTACCTATAGGAGAGCTAGCGACCGATTTTGGACATTATTTTCGCGCGCCTGAAATTTTGTCCATTTATTGCTTGATTGTCACTTGTTGTCAATAAATGACAATAATGGCTGGAAACTAAAGATACAGCCCTCCAAACTGCGGAAAAAATTACACATCAATGGAAAATAGTTTTAACAGGAAATGTTGTATTCACTAGATGTATAGGCCAGTTGGCAGGTAGAAAAAAAAGGGGTTTTATATATTGTTTATGAAAGGTTTGCCGCGAAATTTAGATACATATTTTCCACCAACTCCTAGTCGTGGAGAATATCTATCTATTCGAACGGGCAGCTTGAGGGTTAATGGATTGGGTTTCAGGCGCGTGAGGCAAGACATTAAACTTGTATTATTGTTATACATTTTTGTGTGTCTGATCTCACTCGCCTTGGGTCGATTGGGTGTTTTTGGATGTATAATAAATAGAATAGATAATGTGAAGATGATGTTCAAATACAAAATAATTAAAGCTACAATAAGAAGGGGAAAAGCTGTAAATCCGTTTCCCAGTGTATCGCCATTTATTAACCTTAAAAGTGCATATGAATCATATTGGTCGGATAGGTGGGTACATGTTTAAGTATTTAAAAGGATGGTTAATTAAGATTTTCTCAAGTCTTGGACCTTGTGGACCCTGAAGGAGGGTGAAATTGCTAAATTCTCGTCCTTCGGTTTTTCCTCTTTAACTTTTTATCTTACAATTTACGGCAAAAGCGTCCAAGTATGTTTTGTAGAGCGTTAAATTTTCTATTGGTTTAACAAACATGTTTGTATGTCACGTCGTTAATAAGATATGGCGCTCCGAAAACAGGGTAATCATTTAAATGTTGCTAAAAAAATTAAGAAAAATGCGAATTTTCACGTTTTTTCTTCTCTTATAACTTTTGTATCTTATACGTTCTACGGTAAAACTGTTCAGGTATGTTTTGTAGAACGTTAAATTTGCTACAATATTATTTACAAATGCTTGTTTGTATGAGTAGTATGCCGACAGTGAATAAATAATCGTTGCCAGATTTAATCAATATAATTATAAGAACTATAACTAGCGGTTTCATCAAGATACTACAGTATGTCACTTCGTTACCGAAAAATCGAAAAAAGCAAGAAAATTTTGCTTTATTGTTTTGTTTACCCCCATCCCCCTCTTTAAGCACAATATAAAAAAACAATATAAAAACACTTAAACAAAGAAATTTATAGAATTTTTTGAGTTGCTCTGTAACCAGTTATAAATTATTACTTTAAACGTTTCAAACTACATTTTAGTGAAAACAAATTTTTCTGTCAAAATTATTTACCATTATACATATCGGATTTTCAAAAAAAAATTCCTTATTTTAAATTTAAATTTGATATTCAAGTTTAACAGTAGTCTTAGAAAATTAAAATTGATCAAAGTCGGTGAAGCCGTTCAAAAGATAGTCGGAATAATAAAAAACGGTTCTATGGCAGATACCGTTAATTAGCTGATTTTGAATTTTTTTTAGATGACTGACACCACCATTGCCAAAAAATCACTCATATAAAATTTTATCGAAAATTATCGTATTTTTTCGAGAAAATTAAAACTATCGATTTTAGTAAATTTTTTTTTCTGTTGATGGACATCAGCGTTGGCAACAAATCACTCGTATAAAATTTTATAGAAATATCTCAAAACAATTTTTTTTACGAATTCATAGCTTGCCTTAATCGCAAGTAAAAATTAATTAGACACAAAATGGATAATTATTTTTAATCGGAAATATTATATTTAAACTTAAAACACAAAAATTTTTTTATCTATATAGTTGAATCAATTGTCAATTTACATATGTGAATTTGTTAGCTTCGCTTAGTTTCTATTTGCTTACATTTTTTTTTAAAGTATAGTGACACCTCAACCGTATAATTTTATGCACTTCTTGCATTTCATTCTTCATTAAAACCGAAAGACATTATTGTTTTATATAAAATAGGAAACCCCATCTTAAAACACAATTCTTAAGTAATGAGAAAATGCTGCAAAAGAAGGATCCTTAATGCAATAAACTCAAGGAAGAAAAATCATTTATACGAGAAAAGTTTAATGAAGCACAAACTATGCAAAAGCGAAATAAAAAGGATATTATTCTAGGAAGAAACAAGCGTTGTCGTCTTAAATACAAAAAAAAAAGTAGAAATCTAAGAAGACAGAAATAGTGGAAACGCAGATGATTAAGTTAGGTGCGAGTATATACAAAGTGATATCAATTTTTCTAAGTACTCTCTTTTATAAGTGTATAGAACAACTTGAGGACGATGTTTTTGAAATTCTTGTTAGTATTAAGGATGTAATTACATATGACTTTAGCTACATTATGGATAAATTTATGTGTTATTTTTCAAAGAAATATACCTTTCGTAAAATGCAGTGTGTGTTCTGGAAAAATTATATTAATGGATCAAATATGGATGAAAACTTATATGTACCAAAAAAAAACAACAAGTCGAGCTAAAAGGGGTTTATATACGGGGTGGCTAAAAATATATGTATCAGCCTATCGGAATTATCAGCGTGATGAGATACATTCAACGTTAATTTACGGAGGGCTATTCATTTCATCTACTTAAAATCATAAAAGCATTTTAAATGATGCGTTTTCGAGTAGTAGGTGATTCGCTGTGGTGGAAAAGATCGATTTGGTCACTCCAGGCTTCTATTTGTATGCTATTAAAAAAAGAATACTGACAAAAAGAACTCAAATGATCAATAAAAATGAATGCGTCGACTTGATTTAAAAAAAAAAAAATGTCTTTTAAATTTTATGGTCCACCATGTTCTTCTTTTCGAATATTTTTTTTTAATTTTGTTATTCGAAAGAAAAAGAAGAAGTCCCGGCCTTATTCCAGAAGAAGTAAAAGATATTGTTGCAAACATCAAACATCATCTACCGACCGCCAGAATAAAAACAATCCCAAGTAGTTTGAAGGCATGTATTTTCAAACCACTTAGAGCTAAAATAGGTTCCAACCAAGCAAAAGCAGTTATTTCAAGGCCACTTCTTAAAATATCTTATTCAAGAAAAAATTAATGATTCATAAAGTTTACGAACATTATAAACTGTCAGCACAAACCTTCATACCAAAAATCGTCAGTAAAATAAGCAGTCTTTTGATCGGAAGTATCAGTTTTAGGAAAGACCTTTTGATGAAAGGATTTAATGAGCATTATATCTCCTCGATTGAATATTAAATCGAAGAAGATGTTTCCGAACAAAAGCAACCACAGAATTCCATCTAATTATAGTGAAATTATTTTGAAAATCATTCATTGAAATGGATTTCTGCATCAGAAAGGGTTAACGGACGGGTAATTAATTATTTATTAATTAAAATCATTCATTTCTTATTGTTTCGACGGTGACATTTTATTTAATCTAAAAAGGGAAACTTCCAGAAAATCGGATTTTAAGATAAGGATTATGACAATGGAACAATTATATATTTCAGGTTTATTTAGTTTAAACAATACGATTTATTGAAAAGTATGAGGTTGTATCTTCAAAAGAATGTGTTGAAAATAGAATCACTATATAATTTCAATGGCAATGGGAATATTTCTCAAAGAAGAAATATTTTAGTTTAAGACACAACATTGAAAACAAGAAGCTAGAGATAGAGTGAATTAGAAGGACATATTGTAAAGAACCTGAAGCACACTACTTTTCTTCAAACTTGGTACTCCGTGTTCTTATAGTAATATGCCCAGGCGTATGTTTGATTTGTATCCTAGGTCTGAAAATAATGGTACCTGCCATATAAACGTAACCGATAATTCAATTTTTCTCGAAAAAAGTACGATCGATTTTGATAAATTTGAACATGACTGATTTTTTGAAAATGGTGATGTTTTCCGACGAAAAAAATTTTCAACGGTACCTGCCATATAAGCGTTTTAGACAATTCCATTTTTCTCGTAAAAAATACGATCGATTTTTATAAAATTTCGTACAATGTAGCCAAAGGTTGGGTTTTTCATTTTTTTAGAATAAGTTTACATATTAACGGTACCTGACAAATAAGCTCTAAAGAGGATCCAATTTTATCGTAAAATATACAATCGATTTTGATAAAATTTAGTGTAACAGATTTTTTTCCAATAATGAAGTTTTTCGTTGGAAACTTATTTTCCAAATCACCTTATTAAAGGTACCTGCCATATAAATTCTATAGAAAATCCGACTTTTCTCGAAAAAATACGATCGATTTTGATAAGACTTTGTGTGACTGATTTTTTACCAATAAGGAAGTTTTTCGATAGAATTTTTTTTTTCAAAATCACCTTATTAACGGTATCTGCCATAAAAACGCTATAGAAACTATTTTTAATTCCGATTGTTTATTATAGTTTCTTGCTAAGTATCCTAAGCCAAAGGTTAGTAATCTTACTAAAGAGCAAGTTTGTCCGACCCAATCGTGCCTTTTATTTCTACTTCGACTGGGAAGTGCAATCGATCAGTGTGTTTTGAATGTGATGATGTGGGTCATCTTTTTATCACCCTTATATTAGAATCACCAAAACAAAAAAATATTATAAAAATAAAAACAGAAGGCAAGTTCGGATGGTACAAAGCCACATGCAATAAAGTTGGTTTGACCGTAAACAATTTCGCCGAAATCTTGCCATTTCACTGTAAAAGAATTTTAGGTCTATTGTTCTCGAAATACAATCCTAATAATATGAATATGTGAGTGTTGGGAAATAATTACTAAGACCACAAACTTTATATCTTATTTTCTTCTTATTCAATTCTAGTATCAATTTCCTTTAAATACATAAATCATATCACAACCAATAACTAAAAAAATTTTTGGAAATTAAAAAAAAAAAAATACAACTTGTTCCATATTCTCCTTACAAACTTTGACTTCCTGTTGCACTCCATATTATATATAGCCAACTCAATACTCACTATACTGATGCTGCTTGTATACTCAAGACCTTCTATTCAATTATGACACTTTTATTGAAAAAGTATTTCACAAGAACACCCTTGGAGCGATGAAAGCAAACTGAAAGACATCCTTTGTGCGATATGCGATGACGACGACGATGATGATGATGATGATGATGATGTTGATGATGAGGCAAAGCATGAGGATAGCCGCAAGCCATAAATTGATTATGGATGATTTGATTGATTTTGAGGTTGACAGACTCGTTGTTGTTGTTGTCATCATGGTTTTGCTAAAAGAGATACAATATCAGTGAACACAATACATAAAATATAGGCGTATTGGGTTGATATAGTATATCGATGTGTATTGATTTGTAAAAGATTTTATAAGATACATCAAAGATATAGAATGAAAGTGGTATCTAAAATTATTGGTATAACTATACATCAATGTTTTAACGAAGTGCGTGCAGTTTAAAATAATATTAAAAATACCAGATTTATTGTAAATATGAATACTGCGGATAGGTATTACATTTTTCGTTAATATGTTCTTTCAAACGAAATTTTATATTAAAAGCATATTTACTTTGCTTTTTAGATGCGACCATATAGGGGAGCAGGCTGATAACCTGCAACGCATCCACTTGCCCTCACTGTATAGGGTTTTGGTGTGTGCGAGTTTTTTTATTAAAAAATCTTGTAAATACTAAAACTTGCACAAACCCCAAATTCTATACTGAGCCTCAGCAGAAGAGTTGGAGGATTCTACATGGTTATACGCTAAAAATTCCCAAAAAACAAGATGCCCAAAAAGATAAAATGAAAAATTGCCAAAAATTTTGATCAAAATTGCACAATGAAAAACCAAAAAAATCGTTCAAAAAAAATGCATAATCGCTTAATTTTGTGTTTTTATATTAAAAAAAATTACAAAACGAAAAACTGCCTAAAATGTATATCTAATTGCAAAATCATGACCCAAAAACCGATTTGGGCGATTTTTCATTTTTGGTTTTTGGGTGATTTTTTAAAATGAAAAATCAACCAAAACAAACAATTCTTAAAATATAGTTTTGGGCGATTTTTCATTTCTCTAATACTATGTTCCTAGCTCGAAATTTCGCAATTTAAGACCACAATTTGGAAAATTCAAACAGTGTTCAAGCCTAAATTGATTTGATTTTGTTTGACAATTTTGATCTCAATTTAGTTGTAAACACTTTTCTCAATTTCGAAATTGAGGTCTCAAACTGCGCAATTTCGAGCTAAGTGGTAACATGGTATAAGTTAAAGTAATACAAATCAATATCGCTATTTGCAATGATAATGATTTTACCAACTTTACTAAGCAGAGTTTTGACCGCAGCGGTGGCGAAAATTTTTGGGCGATTTGTTTTTATGTCAAATATTACTTCTTTGAGCGTTTCGACATAATGTCTGATTACGATCCAAAACACGCTTAATGATCTTCATCGTGTGTTATATCAGCTTGATTGAACGCCTTTGTTAATATTGGCACGTCGCATTTCCTGAAGAACCTGGTTTGCATCAGCAGCCGTTGCAGATATTTCTTCCAACTCCCGATACATGCTCTCCTTTAAGCTGGGCGTACTTCTTTTTTGTAACATTGATCAAGCTTTGAAAATCGATTTTTCCTAGCCATAATTGCTTTAGCTTCATCGCTCCACCACCATGTTTCTTTGTCCCGTTGTTTAGCTGATAAAACAAGAAAAAAACAACAATATATACATTTCTTTTCACTTAAAATTTCAAAAAAAACTTTATGTTAACTAAAATTTAAATCAAATCCACATTTCTCAATTAAGTTAAAATTTCCCATCGTACAATTTACGAGAGTCTTCTGCTAACTGAAGACATAAAATCCTACAAATAAATCCAAAAGAACATAAACTCAAAAGCAATAAATAAAACCGAGTTATTTGAAGTTATATTTACGATGCTAGTTATCACGTTGTTAAAATAAAAATTTAATTACAATTCAGGACATAAAATAAATACCTACCTGTGTTTGCATACATATTTCAGTTGAAGGAGCTACATAATAAAATTTTGCATTTCACTTTGTACTTAAATTCAATTCTTATATCTCATATACAAAATAAAGTTCCAACCAAAACATGGTTGTGGGAAATAATGTTAAGAAATATTATATGTTGTTATACATTATAATAATATTTGAGATAAGGATATCCGGCATAGCAAGACGTGTAATAAAGGAACATTGATTTTAATTATTAGGAAATTATTGTCAAGATTTGCATCTTTGCCTTGCAAACAATTTAATGTACTGATGATGCTGAGAGGAAGGATCTAAATACACATACATTTTGTATACTTCCTGTGCTGCAGGATGAATAATTCATAAAAAGTGTTCTTCAATTTTCAAATGCAATCAAATGGATTTTTCAATTTTCCTTTCCCATTTGCTGTGTGTGAAATGGAAAATTGATTTGCTTCTTCTTCTATCAGAGGGAGGGTGAAAATTAAAGCTCTATAAATAAATATCTAACCCACACAAACAACAACTGTATAGACTTCAATTGCCTGTCGAATCATGTTAACAGCTATATGATGATGATGATAACGTTTGCATAGATCCTTTTCCCGAGAGAAAAACATCGAGGCACTATACCACTGGTGAATCAGTAAGGGAATATAAAAACATGTCCTGTATTTTTTGCTTTCAACTTTAACCGACAGCGGATAAAGGACTTTCCAAACGTATTGATTGTTTTGTTAACTTGTTACAACTGTGTTGTTTTCCAGAGGGTACACGAAAAATTCAATAGTAAATTATTATCTGGCAAAGTACATACCCAATGGGTTATGATAAAAGGTTTGGGAAAAGTTCAAAATATGCAACAGAATCAGGAGAGAAAATAAGAGGATTGTTGAATATGTTAAAAATTCAAACAAACAGTGTTCTCTCAAATGGAGTTGTAAATGAAAATATTTTAATCTAGAATAATTGATTTTTGTAATTGAGTTAATAAAGTGAACGTTGAATGGCCATTGAGAGGAAATGGGCAATGTGTATCGTTTCAGTATGAAATACCAAACATCCTCCTATACATCAATGTTTGTTCTGAAAATTTATTTTAGAAGGGAGTTAAATTTTGAAACTACACAAATGTGCATACAAAATATTTAATTTTTTCTTGAAATTTTCAATTGAGCTACATACATTGATTGAAAAATAATAGTTAGGGGGGATAATTTTAGCCAGCTTATTTTTAAGACCCTGTACCACTGTATTGCTACCATGCCAACCAGAAAACAAACTATTACTACTTCTACTTACTTTTCGATAATTGATATTGTTTCATATCTTGGTAAAAGAATTGCACAAAAAAATTCTTACAGAACACGTCAAAAAAACGACAGTAAAAAAAATGAAAAAACAAACAGAACTTTAAACATATATGTCAAATTAAACTTTCACGTGTCATAAAATGAACGTTAAATTTGTCTAGCATTTGCAAATACGTTCTAAGAATGATTCGTCAAATCGCCCGAAATTCAAAAAATTAAAATATATGACATTTCACCAAATGTTTCTAGGTTATCAATCAAAACGCTCAAAAAGGTAATTTTGTGTGATTTTATATTCCTTCAATGTTCGTTAACCACGTGTCAAATCGCCAAAAACTAAACAGCCCGAAACTTATAAATGACACAACTTTTTGGGCAATTTAATATTTGACATTAGGACAGAGGAAGTTATTAATTGCCAAAAGTAATACAGAAGATTTGAGGTTAAATTATAGGGCGATTCGACCTTATGATAAATTTCCCAATTGTTTAAAAATAAAGAGCACGATTGGGTCACACAAACATGCTCTCGGGGCAGGTTACTTTCGTGTTAACGACTGGAAATTTTATTTGATCATTTTTTCCTTATAAAATCAAAAAAAAAAAAAAAAATCTTTCGAAAACAAATGTATGGAATAAAAAAAAGACATCATTCCCCCGTGTCGGTAAGAATTCAATTACTTGAAATTTTATCAAAATTGATTATTTTTTCGAAAAATTAGAATTACGTATATAATTTTCAAAAAAAAATCTTTTTAAAAAATTACTTTTTTCAAATAATTTTTTTGTAGTATTATTCTGGTTGAGAAGTAGTCTTAGAAGTAGTTCAAAAGATATTCGGAGCAAACGGTTATATGGCAGGTAGATACCGTTAATAAGCTGATTCTAAAAAAAAATCCGATGAAAGACATAACCATGTGCAAATCACAAATCACAAATAAAATTTTATCGATGTTGATCGTATTTATTGAAAAAAATTATAATTATTAATTTTTCATAAACAAAAAAAAAAAATTTTCAAAAATTATTTTTTCTCAAAATTTAATCTGTAGTATTATTAAAATTTAGCAGGTGTCTTAGAAAATTAAATTTGATCAAAATCGGTGCAGCCGTTCAAAAGATATAGATAGTCGGAAGAATACAAAAATTAAAAATGGCAGCTACCGTTAGTAAGCTGAATCAAAAAAAAATTCAGACTACGAAAAAAAACACCACTGGCAAAAAAAAAATTTATCGAAACTAATCGTATTTTTTTCGAAAAAATGAGAATTATCGGTTACGCTTATATGGTAGGTACGGTTTTTTTTTTTATACCTATTGATCAAAAATAAAAAAAACATTCGGGGATATTTCCAATTGTGTGGCACAATTTCCAATGTTTCTGGCGTTTCAAAAAAAAAAAAAATTCTGGCGTAATTTCCGGGAGCCACTGAACCGAACGTTGTGCGAGATAAAAATGGATGCACCTCTCTTCTATATAAAATTTTAATTTCTCTATATCTGACTTACACTGTTCTCTAGAGGTACATAGAAAAAAAAACATTATATAAAGCCAGAAAACATTTCCAGAAACCAGAATAAAAAAGTAACAATCCCACATCCGGTAAGCCATGGTTTTATTTCAAATGCATATGCCAAATACGCTTTTTTCCAGCATGACATTAAAACACAATTGCAATATTGACACAGATTGTTTTAGTTTTAATAAAAATAAATGTACTTCTTTGTAACAATCTAAACTTTGTTACTTATTAGATTTTCTGTTTGTATTGGTTGTTTTAAGTGAATACATTTTCGTTAGCGACAAAAAAAAACAACTAAATGCGGTCAAGAAAATGCGGAATACAATTTTTTTTTAACTTTTTCAATTTCCTGCCATTCGTATATACTTATTTTGAAATCTATATAACTACAGTTACCCTAACTTTACTCCAGAGAGAGCAGATGGAATAAACTAACCAACGTCACATCCCCAAGGAACAAACAACTTCACAAATGTTTTCTTTTGTGTAAAACATTACAAAATAAAAATAAATTTCTAAAATAAAAAACAGAGAAAAAATAAAAAAAAGTTTTCACTCTTGGGATAGAGTTGGAGTAAGGAAAAAGAAGAAAGATGACCGTGATACCGTTTAAACTTGTCCCACCATTAAAACGAAGTTTCTATACACAAAAAGAAGTGAATTTCCAGAGAAAAAGGACCCACTTATTAAGTGTTTCAAAGAAATAAAAAAAAAACCAAGATGGAAAACTCTTTTGAAAATGTATTTAAAGGGCTATCCAGTGACTGGAAACGAACTGTTTACAGAATACAGTCTAGGATTTGCATTAACTGACAAAGAGGAGCAGACCATAGTGCTTAAATATATATACTTGAGGGAAACTCATCTTTACATATTTTATCCTTTGATATTGAAGTTCTTATTTTTTCTTAACTTTAATTCAAAGCGTTATGAATCTTTTCAAGTGAAATAAACCAGATGGAAGAAAATCTTTACGAAACTTTAAAGGTCTTAGTAAGTTTAAGTATAAATCATAACTTCAACTTCAACAAGGACCAGTGGATTAAGCAATTAAACTTTTCTTTTTACAAAATACCTTGCTCAAAAGACATTATCGTAACAGGTTCTGATGTCTTTGAGAAGAAGGAGGTGCAGGAACAAAAAAACCATATAAACAGACCAATGTAAATGCAACGACATTAGTAGTAAATTGGCTTCAGACATGAAATAATCTTAAATTGAAAGGCCTGCCGAAGTTTTCAGAGGTCAACCCAGTAAACCCTACATCCGATCCTGAGGGTAAATCAGTTAAATGAGTGAACTGGGAGCCCATTCATTCACATCGTCGAAAATGAAGAAAGATTTAAAAGATTGATTGGTTTTGTATTGTGAGGAATCAGCTTAGGAACAAAGTTATTGACTTAATAATGTCTTTTCCGGAACATATTATAACCTTTATATTCGAACACACCCTTACCGATGAAGTTGACTTATTTAAAAAAAAAAAGACTAAATTGAACTTCTGAACAGTCTATGCCTGTCCGTAGGACGATGTCAAAGTCGGGCTCGAAGACTTCAATGATAAAGTCAGCAAAGTCAGCGGAAGATATCAGATAACGTCGGCTAATTGACTTTGATGCACATTGTAATAAGTAGCATTGGGTTTTGAAGGCTAAAGAAGAAGAGGGTCAGCTCAAGAAGTTTCAAAAGTATCGTCATCGAAACCAAACCCGGAAAGTTTAACAAGAAGAATTGGCTGATGATTTTAAGACCGTAACGCATGCTTTTCGGAATAGCGAAGGAAACTGAGTCATAGTGCGAGAGAATTGAAGATTCCAGCATCATTTTAAACAGCTTTAGTTTGAGTAATAGATCCAGTCAATGAAAACAATTTCCAGAATCAAGTGTCTAGATTAATAAAATCATCAATGGGTGGAAGGAAGTATTCCCGAAAACTGGACTATCAGATTTGCATCTATCGAGGAATATCCCGGCTAACTGTCCAATATAAGATCCTATTCAACGCATCGTTTAAAGTTCCTAAGCCCATTCTGCTGCACTTTTATACCAGTGTAGCAGTTTGATCGGCAGATTGAGTTTACTCCCATATACTATATGACTTTGATAAGTTTATATGGGTATATGTTAAAAAAAACTTATGGGCACACATATCTCAAATCATTTGTCAACAAAATTTGTCTAAGAATGCCAAATGGTTTTTCTAAGTCCTTGAATAAATGCAATCACAGTAATTCATTACGGAAGTAGCAGAGTGCTCGTCAGTGATAGAGAGAGTGTGAAGTGTCCTCACTAGTTATATTCCGCCTTATATTCTTATTACGGTAACTGATGGTAACTCAAGAATCTGGCGCTGAAAAAGTGTGACTTAGATATTTTTTACTGAGTCTTTTAATGTAGCCTGTCACGTTTATTTACAATTAAATTCCCAAGTTTTTTCCAAGTATCTAAAATTGCTTCATTACTTTCTTCAGTGTTGATGCTTTAGATTAGTTTCCGGACTAAGATCCCCAAAGGTACTTGGACATTATCAGATCTTTCACATATCATGATCCTTAACATATCTAGTAGAATTCTAAAAAATATCGTGTTTTTCTTTTATTGGTAAGGATAGTTCTGTGGGATTGAACGCTAAGCCAGAGTTCATTTTCCTGATAATGATTATGGATAAGGAATGTTCTACTATAGTTCACTAATTGCGGGAAGGAATTTTTTTTTCTGTCGCTTGTTCTAAGTTCTAAGTATTTGCATACGCTATACTACTTTGACTCCACTACACTTAAGCTTGATTGAAATCTTGTTTATATAAATTACTAAAAAATAGTCACAAATCCTTTTCCCAGACTACTTTAAGAATCAAAAGAAACCAAAACTCTTCCGCTTGAAAAAAAAATATTTGTGTAAGCGTTTTTAATCATATATAAACTTTTATAAGATTTCGCTTTCTTGATATCTTAATAAATAATGCTTCCTTTTTCTAATCCGTTAATCTCTTTGAGTATACCAGTATTCATTTAATAAATTTTTCAAGACCTATTCGTATACGCGCACTCAAAATCCATTTAATTATTTTTCAGCTTCCGAAGCAAAGACAATTTTAATTCAATGCTACATTCTTCCACCATATAATCTACAAATACATACACCACATTATCTTTCATATCCACATAGCACTTACCCCAGAGGGATTTTCCTCTTTCACGATCCAATGTGGATAACCTCATTTCCCAAAGACGACATCCTCGGTCGTGTGAATCTATACTAGAGTTGCATATGTATATTCAGTTGAATTTTATTGGATTTCCGCTTCTTAAATCGACACTCAAAGTGCAATTGTTTGGTTTGAATTGCATGACATGCAGATGTGCACCAAAGAAAAGGATTCACACAGAAATTGGTATTATATCATCAGCATCCTCGGAATAGCCCTGGCCGAATTGTTATATGCCATTCTATAGATATAGAAGTGTGTGTAGAAAAAGTTGAAAAGTTCCAATTTCACATCAAGGATATATAGGCAACGAAGAAGTTGATTTCAACATTTTATTTGGATATGAAATTATTATTCGGGAAAAAGTTTTTATTTGCTTAGTTCTTCAACTGCAATGCACCTCCTGAGGGTTATAGTTGGTTTGTTTAAGAGGAAATGATGAAATTGGATATAAAATATTTGTATTTTGTTTTTTATTTTATAAAATATTCAAATGTCATGTTTTAAATTTATCAGCAAATAATCTTTATATGCTATCTATCAACAATATTGCATTCACTATTCCCATTAAGATACAATACTGGAGGCGGTAAGGAAATTCTATTTTAAACGCCAACGCGGAGTCATTTAGCAGAACTACTGTACTATACGACTACCCAGATAGAATACCAAAATCAAAATGAATAAAGTGCATTTAATTTCTCTCTGCGGAATAGAAAGTCCTTTAACATTCATAAATATTCCCCGAGCATGAAAGCGGAAAAATACTGAATATGCGTATGCATCTGCATTGTGCTTCCAATTTTAATTGCTTTATTTGTTTGTGAATGTGATTTAATTTTTAATTAAATTTTTGAATTTTTAAATTTTATAAAATTTTAATATTATGTGATTTGGGAAATAAAATAGTAATATTTTAGATGGTGGTATAGTGTGGCTTATAAATCATGTCACTATTTGAAAAAGGTTAGGTATACCTATACAATGTTTGTATGATTATTTCATAATTTTTTTTTAGAACTTGTAGAGGACATCAGGCAATAGTTTTAAGTTTATCCTACAGAAATTTATGAATGCCAGAAATGGTGTGTAACCACCTCATACGAAATTAATGGATGGTAAACATCAAAAATGTAACGTTTGTCGGTGATTATCGGCAGAAAGATATTGGACCAAAAAATTGACTTGAGTCCAAAAAAAATCCGTCAATAAATTGAAATTGACATTGAAAAAGAAAATATTATCGACAGAAAGATATTGGACAAAAAAATTGACTTGAGTCCAAAAAATGCAGTCAATAAATTAAAATTGACATTGAAAAAGAAAAAAGCTTTACAATCCATTCAAAATCCAGAAAACCCGAAATAGCCCAGGAAACTTAGACAAAAAAAGGAAAATTACGAAATAATTCGGAAAAGCTGGATTTTGTTGGGGACATATGTTGTTATGTCTTGAGCAAATCTTCAAAAGTACCCACAACTTTTTTTTTTTGGGGGGGGGGGGGGGAGGGTGAAAGAGAAATTGAAGCTAATAAAATTTTCTCCAAAAATGTCTCAACACTTTTCATCATACCATCAAACAATTTCGAGAAAAAAGTGTTGAATTGTTACAGTCTGTTTTTACACAACATTGCACTTACATTAATATTTGTCGCTTTTTGCTTTACTTGCGATAAAAGGTACTTTAAGGCAGATAACAATCAAACATGACATTACGATGGTAGAGAAGACGAAAATTGTGGGTCCGGAAATTCTGTGTGTCCATCTGTCTGGATGTATCGACACCTGCAGCCTTAACGGTTCAGCCGATTTTCTTCAAACTTGGAACGAACTATTCTTATAAATATCCCCGGACATTTTTTTTATTTTTGACTTAGGTATAAAAATAACGGTAGCTACCATATAAACATAACCATTTTTCTCGAAAAGATACGAATTTCATTAAAATTTAATACGAGTGATTTGTTGACAATGCTGACGTCCGCCATATCCTTTTTTTTCAGAATCAGATTATTAATGGTATATACACCATATAGCCGTTATTTGTTATTTCGACTATCGTTTGAACAGCTGCACCGGTTTTGACTAAATTTTATTATTAAAAGCTACTGCTAAATCTGAATAATACTTCAAACATTTTTTTTAAAGAAAGCAGTTTTTGAAAAAGTTTTTTTTTTTGAAAAACAGATAAATCTTTTTTTTTTCGAAAAAAATACAATCAATTTCGATAAAATTTAACAGGAGTGATTTGTTGCCAATGGTGATGTTCGCAATCAACTTTTTTTTTTAAATCAGCTTATTAACGGTGCTTACCTGCCATATAACCGTTATTTGTTATTTCGCCTATCGTTTGAACTGCTGCACCGAATTTGAATAATACTGTTAAAAAAAATTGAAAAAAGTAATTTCTGAAAAAGTTTTTCTTGAAAAATATTATTAATTATGATAAAATTTCATATATTTGAATTTTTTACCGATGACGACGACGGCGTCTTTCATATAAATCTTTTTTTTTGGAAAAAAATATATTTAAAAATAGAAAAAACTGTTTTTTTTTTTTAAATCACTAACTAAATTCATGACTGGGTCGCACGAATTTGTTCGTGTTGCAAAATATGGAACTTCAAAAATTTTGATCAATGAATTTGTATCATCATATTTTTCATTTTATGTTGTTAAGCTGAAAACTTTAAATGCCATCTTGTGCTGCATATTTGATTTATGTGCCTTACCAAATATAAACGAAATTGGTTTTGCGGTTTTGAAGTTCCAGCCAAATTAACAAGAAGCCGTTAACACAAAATCTTCGTTATGTGAATTTCAAGCCAAAATTTTGCAATGCAGTTAAAGTGAGAACAATGCAAGTATAAAGTACACAAGCCGTATGAGCCGTTTTCAAGAAAATTTGGAAAAACTAATACGGTAGTTGGTACCTCTCATATAAACGTTTTAGTTTTCCCGAATATTCTCGAAAACGGCTCATACGATTTTTATAAAACTTTGGGTACGTATTGTGTACGCTATAATAATTTTAATTTAATATTTTGCTTCTAAAATTATTTAAAAAATAAATGAAAATTTGGGGTTTTCAAGATTTTGTCTGGCTTCCCTTTTCAAAATGTATTGTAACAAATTTTTTTAAGAGAGCGGATCGAAATTATAGTTTCAAAATTCGGTTTTTCAAAATAATGTTTTTCAATATTCTGCCATTCAAAATTCTGGCTGTTAAAAAGAAAACTTTCATTTTTTCTTTTAAACTCTTATGGAAGTAAGAGTAAGCTCTGTTTATCGGAATTCTGCAAATAATAAAGAAAAATTATTTAAAAGCTGAATTTTAACAAAAAAATATAGACCCCAACCTCTGATGCAAATGGCTGCAAAAGTCAGTTTTGATTTTTGTGATGCATAATATTTGCAGACCTTTTCAGTAAAGTTGACGTTACGTGAATTCAAACTGTTCAAATATTTAGGAATTGAACTAATCTCCTCGAATACACATAAAAAAAATAAGTAAGGCACTGAAAGGGCTCGTAGAAGTTGGAGTCGAAATTCTGCCTGGGTCTAAATTCTGCTTTAAAAATTCATGTTTTCAGAATTCTTCTTATCTTAATTCTGCAAATAATAAAGTAAAAAAGGGTTGGAAAATGCTAAAAAACGAGCGCTTTTTATCCTATTTATGGTCGCAAAATAGCAGAATATTTTCTTTTTAACATTCAGAATTTTGCAAACCAGATTTTTTTTTAAAGCAGAGTTTTAAAAAGCAGGATTCTGAAACCAACCAGAATTTCGACCTGCTACCGACTAGTAGTGCTCGTACTATAGAGAATATGCTATGCATTCGCTATTGTTGAACATAATGCTGGAAATTGGTGAATTGGTATTGGAGAACTTATAATTTCAATAGTATGATATGGAACCACACAAACACCATAATCGTGTGTACTCAATTGTATTGTTATTTTTTCTCGAATTATATGTAACTAAAAAATAACATCAATCTTGACACTGTTGAACAATTTTCATAATTTGCTCTAGGACTTGATCAAATAAATCAACATACATATTTGGCTGTTCTTCGATTTTTAATCGTCAGGCCCGTTTGCTCATACTCATCATAAGCCTTTAAGTACAACTTAAGTTTCTAGGTTCTACTTAACGCTTTGCATGAATTGCTATAAGTATTACATAAATGTGACTAAGTTGAACTTAATTTATGGGGAGGAAAAAGTAGATCACAAGGAATTAAGTTCAAGCTTAGAAACTTTTGAGGTTCAATTTTCCTCAAAATAAGATTTATTTGGGATCTTTTGCAATATTCTTTAACAGATTTGATGTTGTTGCACTTTAATTAACCACATAAACACATTTTACAAATAACCGTTTTGCAGGTATTTCACATCATAAAATTCACACTTTAAAAACTAAACGCACACAATAACAATCACTGCCACAAAACACAAATTCATAATGTCACTTTTTTACATCACAATTTAGAAGGAAAACTAATTAATATAATATCCAGATGGTAAATATACCTAAAAAAATTAAAAACAGCAAATGTTTAGCAAACCTTAAAATAAAAGAAAAATAAATGCAAAACAAAATAAACAAATATGACAGTTAACGCAAAATTGACAATTTTGTTGATAATTCTCTCATGAAATTAAATCATAGCTAAGTTGAACATATTTTTTTTCTAACAAAATAGAATAATTTATGTAGAACATAAGAACTAAGTATAACTTATTTATGATGAAGATTTATGACGAGCCTTAATTATTAATCGTCGAATTTTGACTTTTTCATTTTTTATTTTTGTTCACAAGGAATTGTTTGTTGCTATCTTTGGCCAATCAGATTTCTTAGTTGAGTTAGTCTATAGAGCAGTTTTTACAATTATTACATTCTTTGTACCTAAGAGGAGAAGACTATATATACACTAGGACTAGACACTTCTTAGGAAATAAGAAAACAACTTTTATTATATATACACCTGTAATTAAAAGAGTCGAAGTATTTATCTATTTTGGTATTACAATCTTCTACGACATAAAAAAGCATATTTAGGTATTTAATTAACATGAATGTATATCAATTGTCATTTTTTTGAAAATGTTTCAATGAAAGTGAAAAATCTAATATGTATACACAAAGCCGCGACAATAGAAAACAAATAATCCATCATCCGTTGTTAATAATAAAATACCCCATCACCAGACAAAATACTTTCATAAATCTAATTAATTTCAAACTGCTGAAGCATACAAAAATCAGCTTTCACAACGCACATAAAATAATAGCGAAAATTTCTAACCCTCACTCACATAACCACATATCAAAATTTCCCCAAACATCCCCAAACCTTCACAATTCTAGTAGGAAATGCCACAAGGCACAATCCATGTAAAATTATAGTACGTCAACAAAGAGGTTACACGGACTAGAATAGACTATCATCAACTACAAGCACACCAGAATATGGTCTTTGTTCGGTATACATTGTACACTTTTGTAAATTTATAATGTTCCCAGAAAATTCGCTATGGTTTCGCACTTACATCCTGAAACACAAAATAAAACAATGTACAAGCATTTTCCAAATTAACCCCACTAGGAATCCTTAACAAATAATTCTGCCTATAGTGTAATTGTAATAGTAATTAAATTTCCTAACCATTAAAATGCAATAAATTTCAAAATTAGATTATTTTCAACCACTAAGCTAAAATATTAAATAATTTTCGAATACCGAAATTATTTTATATATTTTAATATGAGAGAGCCAATTGATATAAATTGTTAAGTTTGCATTTTATCTTTTTGAACTGAACTTCATTTTTTCGATTTTTTGTGAATATTTTACAATCTACTTAAAGTTAAAGTAACTTTTGTGAAAATTAAAATACAATGGGGTTGGTCTCTTTTGGAAGTCGATTATCTTTTTGAAAAGATGGGTAAATCAATTGGAGTATAGAAAAAGTTTGACTTTTAATGGCCTACATAATTAGTTTGAGCTATAAATTTGTTTTCTTTGAAGTTAAGAATGCTGGAAGCAATTTTGTAATCTTTAGATTAAATGGAATGAGTTTAAATTAATGTTTAAAGGTTTGTTATCAAATTGAATGTATAAGTAGCTTTTGAGGAATTTCTGAAGAAAATGGTAGGTATGTGAAAATAGAAGAATGTTTATAAGTTTTGAATTGTTGTTAAAGAATTTCAAATAGGCAAATAAGACTGAAATTGGAAAGTTAAAAAGAAAATCACTCAGTAGTTGAAACTTGACATAAAGGTTTGTAAATATAAAAATATACATATATACAAACGAGTTGCTTGGTCTTTGAAATGAAACAACAACATTTTTAAATAATTGCAAAAAAGGAAAAATCTATAAGAAAGAGTTTTAGACAAGAAGTTTTGAGCTTTAGAAATGTAAGGAAGCGCCTGTGGTCACAATTAGCATTGCAGAAACATTGAAGAACATCAAACGCAGATTCATATTATGTATCATGGAAAAGATGTATGACTCAACCATGGAAACGTTCTGCGGGGCTTTAGAGTAAGTACGATATAAAGAATACAAATTTTCTTGGCGACTTTAACGTCAAAATTAGAAAAAAGCAAATCTTTGCTGCGACGTTTGGAATCAACAAAACTTTTAGACGAGCACATTCAAACATCTTAATCACAGACATGAATGTAGGTATAAATGGAAACTCAAAAGACTCATGATCACTGAACGGCCAACCAAATTGATCATATTGCTATAAACGCAAACTATGCTTCCAGTATCTTGAATGTGCAAACGTTTCGAGTGGCAAACATATAGGATCAGATGACTTATACTTGATAGTGATTCAAATACGTTGCTTGCGGTTATCTATAATATGACAAGTGACAAGGTCAAACAGATGCTGTGAAAGTTTGACATCGCTAAGCTAAGATCGTTAATAATAAAATCACGACTTTTTCAATCTCTTAGCATATCTGCCACCAGCATCAAGTGCAGAGGAAGGTGGGATGACATAAGGTCTGCGGACATATTACTTGCGATTATAGATACTATAAGGTACTATAAGGCAAGTTTTGCATTCGTAAAAAAAAGGTAAGAGATAACAATCAAACATGACATTATTACGATGATAGAGAACACGAAAAAAGTATGGGTCCGACAATTCTGTCTGTTTGTCTGTCCGTCTGTCAGTCTGGATGCATCGACACCTACAGGCAAAACGTTTGGGCTGATTTTCTTCAAACTTGGTATGTACTCTGTGTTGTTACGCCCAGGAGTATTTTTGATTTTTATCATAGGTCTGAAAATAACGGTACCTGCCATATAAGCGTAACAGATGATTCAAGTTTTCTCGAAAAAAATTCAATCGATTTTGATAAAATTTCGTATTTGTAGCCAAAGGATATGTTTTTCATGTTTTCAGAATAAGTTTACATATTAACGGTACCTGGCAAATAAGCCTTAAAGAAAATCCAATTTTGCTCCTCAAAAGTACGATCGATTTCGTTAAATTTTTGTGTGACTGATTTGTTGCTAACGACTGAGTTTTTCGTTAGATTTTTTTTTCAAATAGTTTTTTTAACGGTACCTGCCATTCAAGCGTTTAAGACAATTCCATTTTTCTCGTAAAAAATACCATCAATTTTGATAAAATTTCGTGCAATAGATTTGTAGCCAAAGGTAATGTTTTTCATGTTTTCTGAATAAGTTTACATATTAACGGTATCTGGCAAATAAGCCTCAAGGATAATCCAATTTTTCTCGTTAAAAAAAGATCGATTTTGATAAAATTTTGTGTGAATGATTTGTTGCCAATGACGAAGTTTTTCGTTAGATTTTTTTTCAAAATCACCTTATTAACGGTACCAGTCATATAAATTCTCTAGAAAATCCATTTTTTCTCAAAACAAAAATAAGAGATCTTGCTAAGATTTTATACCAATGATTTTTTGCCAATAGTGAAGTTTTTCAGAACTTTTTTTTTTTAAATCACCTTATTAACGGTACCTGACATAAACGCTATAAACTCTATTTTTACTTGGGATTATTTATTAGAGTTTCGTGTTAAGTATCCTTAGCAAAAGGTTAGTAATTACACACAAGAGCAAGTCTGTCCGACCCAGTAGCGCCTTTTACTTATTTAGCCATTTTCATTTAGTGTCTTCTAATAAATCAAAAAAAAAAAAAAAAAAAAAAGAATTGAATGCCAAATAAAAAGATCTTAACAATAAATTGCCTAAGGAAAATTACAAATGAAAACATTGCCAACAAAATTTGCGAAGTATTTTTAAAAAAGCGAAATATAAAACCGCCAAAAGTTAATTGCGAATTGATAAAAAACAAAACAAAAATTACCAATTAGGTTGAAACGAAGAAATGTCTAATCAATTTCGCCAAAAGATTGATTCGATTTGGATGTGGGGTGAGTTTGGTGTATGCAAAGATTTCAAGTTCCATGGAAGTTGTGACTTTATGATTATATCCTATTGTTCTTATGGTCCATGGACATTATGTCCGCTGACCTAATGTCATCCCTCCGCAGAGAAACATAGGAAACACTGCCTGCAATACACCAAAAGTGTCGCCATTGATGTTCTGGCTTTATAAAATGGTACATTGATAGTTGCTTAAAATGATTATCTGAGAGACAACAAGCTTTAATGTTGAGTAGGTAGGTGTGAAGTATAATAATAGAATAAATTCAAATGGAAGTGTTGTCATTTAATGGAATATTTATATATAATCATATGTTAGTATATTAATATAGTACAGCGGCGGTGAAAAACAAGGAGCGCCATCGCATATATTTTTGAGGAGGTCATTGCTTATACCTTTATAAGTGGAGAAACAATAAACGTTGTTTTGTAGTGAATTGAAATATCTTTATATTAGCGTAACTGTTCAAAGCAACAGAAGATGGTTTGTTAGAACCATACACAAAAATATTTATGTAAAATTTTATCGGAAGAAAGTATGTCCTTTTAATGGATTCTCGGTAGTGTCGCCCATCCATAAAAAAGGAAAAACCCTATATCTAAACTGTTACAAGATACCGTGTGATAGCCTATATTACTATAACCATTGGGTATAGGCAGGCTGGACCAGTTATCAAATATATAGTGAGAGCATCAATGTATTTGGATCCTTCGACAAGGCCTGAAATTATTTGGTACATACAATGAATATTTAACCAAGTGACTTTTTATGACTCCATTAATACAAAACAAAAAAATCGGTCGAATCCATTTCTTTAATATATTTTACTCTTTAGTAACTGTTTTGGGATAAGCTCCTCTTTTCCAAAGAAACAAAAAATATAAACATTTAAAGGTTAACGATCCCATGTTTTATTTTGTTTAGAAAAAGAAAAGGAAAACAAACCCGCATACGTGTACGTACATTGAACAAAAAAAAAATACTTCAATCGTTGAAAAGAAAAATAAATAAATTAAGGAAAAGCTCATTGGGTAATTTTTTCTTAGCTTGAGATTTCCTCTTGAGATTTCTCCCGCATGTTTTTGTTCCATTGTTTTCTTATCAGGGAAAAGAATCCTGCATATTCAAGAAGAAAACCATACATCCCTATAGGATACAACCCACCCAAAAACAGGATGATTATAATAAAAAATGATTCCTATATGACCTTTAACTACATATACGTATATGTAATGGCACGCACTTAAGTTAAGATCGTTATGATTCTAAACCATACACTCAGATGAAATCGGAACCATCAGTATCAAAATCAATTCCCCCATGTATGTAATGTTGTAAAAATATCGGACTTAAAACTTTTACAAAAAAGAGGAAGATGATAACATTTTTTTTTGGATGTATAGGATGTAAAGTAAACAACACAGACCCTTTGTAAATGCGGCTTTAAAACTTTTTATTTTATTTTTTTCTTTGCACAGTATTACTTGACATAAAAGACTTTAACCATTTGCGAAAAAAATACATAAATAGCTTTTCAGATGATTAATGAATCTAAAAAGTCATTACAGTTTTCTTTTATACCTACTGATAATAGTGTGACGTTTTCTGTCAGTGATTGAAAAAAAAACACAAATTCTTAAATTGGTTTTATTGGCTATCGATTCCAATTTTATCACTCTAAATTTAACATGAATTTGATAAAAGTAAACATCTAAGTCGATATATACCAAAAATTGACCTGAAATGAAAATTAATTGTATATTTTTCTTTCACTATTCGTTGATCATTACGACCCTAGGTATCGTTTTTCGGAAAAATCCAGCTTGTGCTCGAATCATCCCGAAAACTGGTAGCTCGATTTTCCCAAAAAACTAATTATAGGGTCCCAGTGACCCCGTCCAAAGAGTAAAAAAAAAAATCTTGCAAGTTTCTCAGAAACTATAAATTTTTGCAAAAAAATGCGGAGGTAAAAATGGTAGTTTTTATGATTTTCTACAAAAAAGGTCTTAATTAATCAGATCAATGTTCATTTCATATGAGTAATTTGTTGCCAACGATGATATTTTACATCGAAATTATTTTTTCGGAAAAAAAAAAAACGTTTTAATGAGAACTTGCCATAGGGCCGTATTTGTTTATATTGACTTTTTCTTCAATGGCAATACCGATTTTGATGAAATTTATTATTCAAAGAGCTCTGCTAAACTTGATTAATACTGCAACCAATCTTTTTTTTTCAAGTACGTTATTTTGTTTTTTTTTTTGAAAAACCGATACTTAATTCTATTTTTTTCAAAAAAAAAAATACGAAAAATTTTGATAAATTTTTACATCAGTTACTCGTTGCCAACGGATGTGTTTTTCATCTGATTCTTCTGTCTTTAAAATCTTGTTAACGATACCTGCCACAGAAGAATTTTTTTAATACCTAATTTCATTGAAACGGTTGTATCGATTTTTACGAATATAAATATTTTAAAAATTCTGTTGTGCCTTATTAAAATTGCAAGCGAAATTTTGAGAGAGGTATTTGTTGAAAAAAAAAAAAAAAAAAAAAAATAATAAATAAAATTAAACTAAGATCTAGACAAAACGATCTGGCAACCATATCATTGTAGATATTTTCAAGTTTTCAACTTGCCACAGGGGCAAGTTAGTTTGACCCAGTCATGTTCTTTATTTTTACTTGTACAATAGGGCAAGCCTGAAAGGTGTGACGTGTTGTAGAGTTTTTTGTGTCGGGCTACAAGGGGTACTTCCCGTTCTACCTACGGTTTTAGTTTTTCAAAAAATAGCGGCAGAAAACCGAATGGTTTTTAAGAACAGAAAGACATATTTTTAGAATTAACCTACACTTGTTTTCATTTTCTTTAATTAAAGGACACCAAATAAAAGATTTCATGTGACAACAAGAGATGAGTTCATAAACGCCGTTTATTGATATAATGTAACGCTAATGATCAATATTTTTTAAGTGCGTGTTGCTGCTTGTTATTACTCGAAAACACGTTATTTAATCAAAGTAAAACAAGATGGTGTTCGAGTATTGTAAGATTATTCCGCAGGTACACATACCTACTCATGTTTTTATTTATCTTTGACAATATTGCTTGAAGGTTCTATCGTGGCATTTAAAACGATTTACAATTTACCATACTCCAATTTGTTTGCCTTGAAATCCTTTACATCTTGCAAACATATTCAATTACTACGCATTTGAATCAGCGTAAGGATTGTTCTCAATTACAGCAAAATTGTTCGAACTCACACTTCGCCACCACTAATGCCGCAAATAAATTCATAACGCCTTCATCATTTTCCAAAGGACGTACTAAATACCACAAAAGGAACACCCACTCAACTCATACAGACATACACTCTCATGTAATAAACTTTTGTTATTCAACCAACGCAACGCAATCTATAAATCAAAGATGGAGTGAATGCGTATTGAAGTGAAAAATTAATAAAAAAAAAAAAATTGGAGCACAAACCTACCCAAATAAATCGTATGCCATTAGTGCGTGTAAAACGTTTTTATTGCTTCATCCTGACAGAGGCTACTTTGCAAAGAAGGGAATGAGGAAAGCAATAAATTGAGGATAACTTGGGTTTGATATAAAAATCAACAGGAATTCGGGGTAGCTTACTTAGCGAAAAGAAAACAATAAACGATGGACTAAAGTCCTGTGTTTTTATGGTTTAAGTCGTCCCTATCGATAAAACGAATATACTATGTAGAATTATTTTTAGAAAAACTCAAAGGTTTTCAAATGCTTGTGCTCTTTTATTTTCGACTTGAAGTGAATTTTGGTTTCATTTGATTTTGAATTAAACATCTAATGCGTGGGTATAGTTAAGATAACTGGACAAGTATATTTTTTTCTTGTGTTTGAATTTAATACGTTTGATTAAATTTACGCGGTTGAGGTTCGTTTGAATATTTTATGATAATTTAGTTAGATTTTGTGGTTTAATTATGCCATGAAATTCAGAAAAGTTTTTTTTTGTTGTTCTCTGCTGCTAATGCGGGGAATAAACAAGGTTTAAGAGATAAGAAGATGTCGTTGTTGGTTTATGATTATTTTTAGAAATCTTGAAGAGTCATAAATAAATTAAATTTTAGTATGGATAATAAGATAAGTTAAATCATCGCAATAAAAATGACAAATGTTGAACTAATAAAACTTTTGTATCACAAATACAATTATGGAACAAAAAAATTGAACTCGAAAATGGGTAGGTATTTGATGTTTTTATGTTCTTTTGACAATTTTTTTTAGAACACCATCTACATTTCAAAACTTTGACTGATTTTCAGCTTGACAAAATCGAAAAATGTACAACAAAAATATGGGATCAAGTTTGTTTGACCTAGTCGTTCCATTTCAAAATGCCAACAGCAAAAATGAATTTTAAAGTGTGCATGACAATAAACACAAAAAAAAAATTCAAACTTATGCACCAAAGTGGGGCATAAGTTCAATAAAATGATTTATGTCCCGAGGAGTCATTGTACCTCGGTTGCCCACTTGTGTTCCATACAGTTGAGATTGGTAAGGGGGAAGCATGCTGTCCCCTGCAACCAAGGGCGTACGCAGGCTTTTGATCAGGGGGGAAGGGGGGCAGACTCGTTTAAGGACCATAAAACAAATTCAACAAATTAAAATCTTCCATTTTTTCTCTTTATTTCATTGATGGTGATACCTTACCTAACCTTTGCGCTTGCAATCAACCCCTCCCTCCGTACGCTTTTGCCCACTATATGATTTGGAGTGGGTGCGAGTTTGAGTGGGAGTAAGTTTGGTATTGAAAAAAAATAGGGTTCTATGCTAATTTTGAACTAATGTCTTACTCCAAAAGGAACTTACATCCCACTTTGGTGGGACTTAATTCCAAGATCCCGAACAGTTATGTCACTGCACCCAGTTCAGCCATAGAACCAAATGCTTTATTGGAAAGGTGTATCAATGATATTATTTGTGGAATATGAGTTTGACATCGCTCATAAATAAGACTAAATTTGGGCGAAAGCATACGAGTTTTGATTACTTTAAGGGGATGCAATGCCCATATTTGCCACTAAATCCACTAATTCTAATTCAATTTTTAATACTGCCGAACGCACCCTTTATGTGTTTATCCATACGTTCTTCCAATGGTAAAATCCATCATCTAACAGCACTTGTTTCCAACTTGATACAGGCCCGTGCGCAGGAATTGCTCATGTGGGGGATGGTTGCATTTTATTCATGGTTATAAAGTTCATGAAACACGACAAGAAATTTTTAATTTTCATAAATAAAATTTTAATTTTACATGAAGCCCGCATTTATAAGTATAGATAGGCAGGCATACATCATCCCAAAAAATATGGATAATTGCCTTTTGAAAAAATAAGAAAATATCTTTTTACTTTCGATCGATTTTAACATCAAGATTAACACCGATGTACACCCTATAACTATTGCCCCAGTCAAACAAAAAGACGACGTAAGTGTCCACAAAAGAAATAGAAATTAGTGTCAATGTGTGGGCTGAATACCTATTAGCGCTATTGGACGTCATCCATTTTAAATAGCCATTTTAACGATTAAAGTCGATGTCAATAAAAGTAATGCAAACACCCTGTAACTGTTTTCCCATTCAAGGACAAAAATCGAGTATAATATCAGCCTGTTAGACTGTGGCTATAATCGTTAATATGGTTCTCTAAAAATCTGGTGATGTCCGGCGATTTGGCTGAAATAAGTTTCAGCGAATAGGCCTTCAAAAGGCATTCATTCTGACTTTAACCCCGATTTTATTGAGTGACTGGAAAAAAAATTAACATGGTTTCGGTGTGCATCGCTTTTTCTCACATTGACTTTAATCGTTCGAATGGCTCTCAAAAATCAGGGTGATGACCTTCGGATCTATTCTTCGGATTCTATTTATTTTTTTGACACTTACGTCAATTTCTTGGTGCACTAACGCGGAGTTACAGGTAGTTAGTATGTGCATTAATTTTTGCAAATTCTTAAAGCTGACCTTCAGTTAATTAGAAATTATTTTTAATAAAGAACACAAAACACCAAAGAGTAAGTAAAAATTACAGCATATTATAACACGCTTCAATCCGCCATTTTTAATTGGATCTTTTGAGGTTCTCCCATAGTCGAACTTTGTCTGCTTTTGTAAAAGTTGTTTAGGAATGAATAAATTTCAATTTAAAAACCTTCTCTGTCCATTTTGCCCACATTCATTGAAACATCGCCTGCTTTCTACACGAACATATATTGAAAAATTCCGTTCGTTTTTTTCTGTTTTTCACAGGCAAAATTGACAAAACTTTAAGTATTTGATTGACATTTCAAAAATGGAAACCCATCTTCGTTACAAATTTCGAGTGCTGAGTGTGCATTTTTAGGCGTCGACGCTAAAGTTGAACTTCGTTTATCCAGAAGTCACGAGAATCATCATGCATAATTGAAGAGCATGGTGCAAATAGTTCACTTTTCATAAAAAAATTTCATTCTGTTGAGGAAAGGTGTATACTTCAGTATGCTTATAATTCCCATGGAGGAGGTTAGAACCCCCAAAAAACCCCCTGTACACGGGCCTGACTTGATGTTCAAGAAGTCGTATGACAGAATCCTTTTTTGACATCAAAGGTTTCGGCGTCGTTTTTCTAGTATGCCAAGTTTAGATACGGTTGTGTAGGGCTCAGGTCAAAAACGCTCGCTATTTAGAAAACTGATTCTTCAATTTCCTGAAAAAAATAAAAGGTTTTTTTTTTGTTATTCAGACAAATTTACGATGAATTGGTACATTACATCCTCCCAACCAATATATTTCTGACGGAATTAAACAGCTCGGTTGGCAAAAAGCCATCAGATTCAGGGGCTCTATAAGTCGTTTATTGTCACCTTTATCTTTAATATCTATTATGTACATTGTACATATATTGAATATAAATACAACTTTAAATAAGCCCCGCAATTATATCAGAGTCCCCATAAAAATCATGGCTTTAAATTCTTAAATAAATTCTTTATTCCAGGGTGCAGCTTTACTAAAAATATTAAAGTGTCATGCCATGAATTGCTTGTAAGTTGCATTAACCTCACTACCATGAGGATTGCATGATGATATATTAATTTTATCGCTCTGCGTGAGCTGTCTAGTGGTGGAGGATGTCATGAAACTGGATAAGATTTTTGCTCAACTATCACTATGTCATAATCGTGGTTTGTTCATTCGTGGTGCCTTTCGGGTGTGTCTGTTCTGCATGTCCTACATGTTATGGTTAAACTTTTGCAATGGGTGCGATTTTGAAAATTGGTAATGTAATTTTAATATGCAATTGCATATACAAACATACTTGGTGACAATAAAAACAAATGCATATCATGTTGGTTATAGGGTTATTCTAAAAAAGGAAATTAAAGTTCAGATTTTGTAGTTTATAGTTGTAATTTCATAAAATCCTTTTCTATCCACATGCATTTGCAAATTTCAATTCGTACAGAACATGTTTCATATTGAATGAAAATTGTAAAAGGAGAAATATGACTTCATTATTATAAAACATCCAATGCTCCAAGGAAATTTGTATCTAATTCCAAAATGCACGTATTGGTTGCTCATTTTCCGTTTTGAAATTTGCTTGATTTCGGACTATGATGATATCTATGTGAAATATCCACCAAAACCAACAGTAAGTTAATTTGTATATAAGGAACCTGAAAACGCTAAACATATAAGAATATATTTTTTATCAACTAGGTAAAACTTTAAATCTTAAAAGAGAACTCATATGAATAAAAACTAATTTCCGAATTAAAAGTTTCAAAACTAAATTAGGAATGTATGCCATAAGCTCGTAATTGACAAAACTTAAACAAAAGAACTAAATTCAAAACTAAACCAAATCCTAAAATGGTTCATGTTCCTAAACGCACAGTAAAAATTCAAAAGTTTCTTAACTTAATGAGACCCATATGAACTGACCTAAATATTCTCTAAAAACAAAGACATTTTTTTTTTGTTCCCCACAAAGCCACCACAAAAGTGTGTAGGTTTCTTTTCTTTTTTTTTTTTGCTGTCACACCACATGAAATTGTTTTTCTATTAATTGCTTTAGAAACCCCGTTGATTCCATTGAATAGCCCACAAGGAATAAAAAACTATATTTGGAATCTAAAAAATATAAAACCAGAAGCTATAACAAAACAACTTTGCAAATAGGAATGTAGGTACTCGTATACGGTTTTTATATTTTTTCGAAACTTTGCAGAGCCACACAAAATAATATAGACAATCATATTAATGGTACTACTGCCGCAATGTTTTTATATTTTTGTGTCCTTATTTGCGAAACCGAGATCCTTTATGTTTTGTGGATGAATAAAAAAAAAGTCCATGTTTGTTGCCTGTGCCTTTTTTAAATAAAATTGCAGGATGAAGAAAGATTATATAAAAAAGTAGTATGTGAGTCGCGCAAATGTGCACAAAAGTTTCTCTATATCATTAAAAAAAATATTGTTAAGTTTTGAATTGTCATGCAGCTTAGTGAGAATATGGGTTTTCAAACATTCACTCCTTTAATCCAAATACAAAATTAATCGTTAACATTAAATTCAAGCAAACATACAATTTTGTTTGTTTATTAAGTACAGTTAAAGTTTTAAATTTGCAACAATGTGATCGAATCGGGCTTTGGAGACTGGTGGGTTTAAGCCCCACGTTGGGCGCCAATTCTTTGCATTACTTTTCTCTGATAGTTTAAACTTATGAAGACGGCTGTTTATTTTATGAGTTTTAAATCAAATCAAATCAAATTAATTTAAAAACAAATATGCACCGGTACAATTGTTGTTTTTCTTTTTTTTTTGGAACAATTTTCGTGAGTTTGTGATTGAGTTCGGTTTAGTCATTGATTGTCATTTGGAGTGAATACACGAAATGCGTTTTATTAAGGAAACACTTAAAAATATCATGGATGCTAATTGACTAATGCTAAAAAATTTATTGTATTTGCTATTTTGTTCGCAACAGGAAAAATATACATATACAACAAAATATACATAGGAACATTTTAAGTGATTGATAGTGGAATAACGAATAAAATAAAAGGCACGACTGGTAAGGACGGACTTGCTCTTGTGTCAGATTATTAACCTTTAGCTTAGGATACTAAGCAAGAAACTATAATAAATAATCGCAAGTACAAATAGTTTATATAGCTTTTATATGGCAGGTACCGTTAATAAAATGATTTTGAAAAAAAAAATCTAACGAAAAAGTTTATTATTGGCAAAAAATCAGCCACACAAAATTTTATCAAAATCTATATATTTTTTTTTCGTGAAAAATTAGATTATATGTAGCGTTTATATGGCAATTACTGTTAATAAGGTGATTTTGAAAATCTTCATTATTGGGAAGAAATCAGTTTCGCAAAATTTTATCCAAATCGATTGTATTTTTTACGAGAAAACGAGAAATTTTATCAAAATCAATCGTATTTTTTACGAGAAAATGGAATTAACTAAAACGCTTGTATGGCAGGTACCACTAAAAAAGTTTTTGTCGATAAACATCACCGTTTCTAAGAAATACGTAATACGAAATTTTATCAAAATCGATCGTATTTTTTTTTCGAGAAAAATTAAATTATCTGTTACGTTTATAGGCAGGTACCGTCATTTTCAGACATAGGATACAAATCGAAAATACGCCTGGGCGTATAGTACAGAGTACCAAGTTTGAAGAAAATTGGCTCCACTGTTTAGGCTGTAGGTGTCGATACATCCAGACTCACAGACAGAATTGTCAGACCTAATATTTTCGTGATCTCTATGATCGTAATGTCAATTTGATTGTTATCTCAAAACTTTTTTTTTTACGAATGCAAAACTTGTCTTTAGTACCTATAATCGCAAGTTAAAATGGATTCAAGTTCTTCAAATGAGACAGATGCAAGGGAAAAAAAGGAGATCGTTGACACAATCAACACATTTTAGGTGTTCATTAATGGTTAAGTTTATGTCTTAATAAACAGTTGGTAACCCCATTGATATTTTTGAGAAATTTGCTGCTATTTGTAATGGTACTACGGTAATCCTTTAAGAGGTTTAAAATCGATATGGATTATTGAAATCGATAATGGTCAGAGTGAAAGGCAAATATCTTATATTGCATGTGGTGCAAATACCAATACTTAGTGGTGGCAATGGCCGGCGCGGAGACAAACTAATTGCGTCTTCGCACATTTCTTTAAAAAAAAAGACAATTTTGTTTGTAGTCAATTTGTAAATTTTAAAGTATCGTAAGAGCTTTTGACCAAAGAAAATATAATTGGAAAAAAGCTGCATTTCTAAGAAAGCATTGCTTACCCTTTCACATAGAATTAGATTATTTGATAAAAATAACGTCAGTCATATTGTAACATATTTTTATGTTTTAACAAATCCTTTAATAAACAAATTAGAAACAACCTTCTCTTCTTAGCCATCATTTAAGTAATGACATTTATATACAAAATTTTTTTTTTTCGAATCCATAACATGCATTTATTATGATAAAGATGGTAACCATATCGGAAGTAAAATGGACTCGTTATTATTATCTATGATGTTGCAGAGAAATGGTAGTTCATCTACTGTTGCATGAAAACAAAGAAAAACAAAGTACAAACAACCCCAATAAACAATAATAATTTATGTATTCAAAGGCTCCGGAATCCCACTACCACAGAGATAATCCCGCATAAGGAAATTCAACATTTATGCTGAACAAGGAAATTTGTTTCTGTATATAAGTATAATACAGAATCAATTTAAATGAAAATCCTTAACTCATAAATATAATAAGAATAACCATAACTACAACCAGTTGCGTATATTTATGAGGCAAGTAGGTTCTCGCACTTTCAATGTCCTCCTCCACTTCCTTTAAAAAAACAAAACAAATAAGGTCCTTTCAACGATAGGGTGGTGCAAAAAAAAAGGGCTTGACAAAAAAAATGTCCTTGGTTGCTTATGTTACGCGGAACGAAAACGAAAACGAAAACTTTACGAATTCATTTCCATGACAAGAGGATATGACTTTGTGTCAGTGTTTTTTAGGTGTGAGTTTCAGGGTGGTGGTGTGTTGTTCAATTCTTATTCTTGAGTGGAAAGGTGCTTTAGAACTATGTTCTCATTTTGTTTGTATACAAAACGTTGATTGCCATGCTGCAGGAGGTGTAGGTGTACTTAGCTATGAGAATAGAGTGTGAAAAGTAGAGTTGCAGGCTGTGTGGAGAGGTGAATGTTTATAAAAACGAATGAAAATAGGAAATGGTATTCTTATATACTGATGATCATCCCATTGACATTGAAGAGTAATTTAATATTCAATTAAAATTGGTTTCAGGCTTTAAGCTTAAAATAGTTCAAGTGCTTTGCTTTATAAGTTTTGGATTTATATTTCTTGCTTATTTAACACACACAATAAGTTCGAGATGATTGTGAAATCGTTGGTAGAGTAGATTTCTCTTTTAACAAAAGGACAGTTTTGAAAATTAAAAATTTGTACAGCTCAAGGGATGGGTATACGGTATACCCAATTCAATTTTGTTAATTAAATTTTTGAATCCTTCTTCTGCAATGTTTGGTTTTTAAACATTTTACTTTGATTTAGACGAAGAATTTTTCATCTTTTTCCATGGTGTTAGTGTTAGTTATCACAATTCTCAGACGGTTTCGGGTTACCTGATCATAACAATCTAATGATTTCGCGGAGTATAATATTTTGAATCATATCATTAAACATTTTCGCACTTAGGATGTTCCATGAAAACAAAATCCGGAATAAGTTCGGGTGGATTTCATCAATGCATCCAATGCATGGATGAAACTAAATACTAATAAATCGCAAACAAAAAGATAGATAATAATAATTGCATCCAATTACCGAATAACATGCAAACATTACACCAACTAACACCACTCTCTGTATAATAACATAACTATCTTAATAACTTCAAAACTTATTTTCCTGTTTCCTTATCACTATAACATATTTACAAATTATTGTTCATCCTTTGCAGCATGCAATACTAAGTTTTGTTTCTTCGGAATATTTTGTTCTTGTTTTCTTTAACAATTGATGAGTCGAATGTCCTTCCTTTTTTTTCAAACTTTCCATCTTGGCAAAAAGTCCTTTTTCAACTAAGAGTCAATCTTCTTGGAATGCCATAATTTGTTACCTTAAGATGTGCGTATAACCTTAAACAACTGCACACACAACACCAAGCACACACAAGAATGCAAAGCCTTGAATGTTGTCTTGCACGAGAACTCTTCCCTGGAGGGATATTTATACAGATAAGATGATATAGTTCTTACCCTAACACAAAACAAACACAAAGTATAACCATAACCAACAACACACTAATTTATAGCATTGCACTTAGAAAGTTTTGCAGAATTAAGTTTCAAATTACACGAGGCAAAACCTCTGCAGCACAACAGCAGGTTGTGTTGCTATTGCTGCAGCACCTTTTATCCATCCGACTTGATTTGGAAATTTTAGACTCTCGAGTGAATGTTCTCAAATTCAATTAGGGTTAATAGGAGAACTCTCTGAGGAGATATACAAATGTAACTTAGTATTTTCAAGAAAATTGAATACAATTTAGTCAGAGGTTGTTGGGTTCGGGTCAATGTGTAATGAATTTCAAGATTGTTTATTTTCTTTGTATATTTCTCTGTCAAGTTTTTTGTGGCAGAGATATTACTCTCAGAGGTGTCATTACAATAATTTAAGAATACATTTTTAAACTTTTCTATTTTTTCACTTTAATTTCAAAATCTTGATAAAATTCAATATAACCCAGAAAACAAAAAACTTCTTTATTATTTGAATAGATTTAATACATATTTTATACCTAATGTAACGATACAACTTCTCATTAAAGTCGAAGCTTGAGAAAGAAATATAATAACGGTTTTTTAGTGTGAGTTTTTTTTATTTTTCGTAATTTCTCTGTGTTTTGAAATGGCTTTATGTATTGATGTAAGTATTTTAGAAACAAATTTGCCAACCTTAATTATTAAGAATTATTGTACTTAAAAAAAAAATTAGCAGATATAAATGAATACGTTTACAAAAAAAAAAATACTCACGAAGTCAATTTTTTCGAAAAAAAAACATTTAAATATTTAAAAGATATTTCTTCAAAAAACCATAGATTTTTAATTGCACAATAAAAAAAATACTGGACAAGTTTGCAAAAATTTTAAAATTACGCAGAATGCAATTTTATGTATGTAAGACTACAAAAAAAAGTTGTATTATATTCTCAAAAAAAATTATAATTATTTTTTTTTTAATTTTTCTTATTTAACAAAATTACACATATAAAAAAAAATCTACTTTACTATATGCAGAATTCAATTCTGCGTCATAAAAAAAATTGAAGAATTCATTAGTCAATTTGTTGTTTTGCTTTTTTATTACATTGTTTGATATTTGGTAAAGTTTTTTTTTTGACATATAATGTTTCGCCGTTTGGTTGTTCCGCAAAACAGCACTACGCCGTTTACTCATTTCTCTGATAGATCGTTTCGCTGTTCAGTTGCTTCTATTGTTTGACCATTGGTATCAGTTTTTTTTTTTTTTAGATTTGCTGTTTTTTCTTAGGCGTTGTTCTATTCATTCACGAATACTTGGTTTTAATACTACTTAAGTTGTTTTGCAATTTTTGTAGCAATAAATTCATCGGCTTTTAAGTTCTGTGTTTGCTAAATTTTAATAATGAAAAATTTTGAGAAAACCAATGTTTTGTTGTTTGGCATTCAATTCTTTTGCAATATTTTCGCTTCATTAAATTACATGCGGGCGAAATTTTAAGGCATGTAATTTAATGAAATAAAAAAAATTGCAAAAAATTGAATGCAAAAAAAAAAAAAAATATGCCTAACAACGAATTGAAAAAAAAGGGAAACAAATAAATGCTTAGTAAACAAATGCTAAACAACATAATTGCCAAATATAAATTTGCTAAATTTCAAAGAGCTAATCAATCGAAAAACTAAATGGCGGAAATAGAGAAATGAAAAACGCGAAATGATTATTTGACATATCATTTAAAAAGCGAAACGTAATTCGCGAAACGTGAAATGCAAACCAACAAAATGCCAAATAAGAGAATTGCTAAGCGAAAAACGGCGAAATGAACCACCGCCAAACGTTTTTGGCGAAATATACCATACCATACAATGTTTGTGTATTTATGCTCTAAAAATCTGACATATCAAATTTAAAGCACATCGGTTTAACCGTTTTTTAGGAGTGGGTACTTACCTAGACAGACAGAATTTTCAGGCCCACTTTTTCAAATTTAATTTCCTATAACTGCAAGTAAAAATTGATTGCCAATTAACGAAATTAACAAATACCTACAGTAGAATCTCGAAAAGATGAACGTATATAAAACTGAACCATTTATGTTTTAGAATTTTTTTTTATTTACTGTATTTTAAAAATTTAAGGCAATTTGTCTTCATTTAGTGGAGCCACTAATTTTACCTAAAAGATAAGAATTCCGTTGTCAACTTCACTGTACCTTAAACATAAATCAAATATTTATTTATTTTTCCAAATAAAAAATCCTTCCATCATCAATATAAAGCTTCACACCCATCAAACACAATGAATGCCCTAAGAACTAATTTCGCAATCTTATCATAACAAAACACATCAAAAATTCAACCTCCCACATTATCCAAACCTAAGTTCTACAAAACTATATAACATTCTATTTTCTTCCATCATACTCATCGTCATCAATGTATGAACGATAATGTCATGTCTTCATTAAAACCCATAATAATTAAGCTTTTGTGAAAATCAGGTATACAGAGTTTCAATCCAAAACCAAAACCTATATGGCCAATCATTCATTAGCAAAAACTTACACACATTCATTAAAAATCCTCACATCTATTTGGGAATACTAATCATGAACAATCAGTAACACAAAACACTAACAACATACAGGCATATCCTTGCCCTTTGGCTTTTCGAATAACCACAGAAAAGATATCCTCTTTCGACATCCTAAAGAAGATTATTAGACTTTGAATCGGAATCAGATAAAAAGGTCATACACCCTTTCCATATGAAATGTTGTCTTCTCTTTATTTCGGACAAAGCTATATGTAAATTAGTTGGGGACTTTTTGAACTCATAAATGGAAACACAGTCGTCTTTCTTTTCAAAAAAAAAAAAAAAAAATGGAATGACAAATGAGCAACAAGTAAAATTCATAATATTTGATAAAAACCTAGACGAGACATCGACACAAAGTCGAACCATCAACTGATAAAGGGTTAATGGTATAGAACTGTATAGAGCTCTTCAAGTTCTTTAATTATTTTAGTACGTCGACATTAACTATCATACTACCAACCCGCAACAGCACATAGAAAAATTCTTCTTTTTCAATTCTCAATTAATTCTGAATTCGCCGCATTCAGCTTACTTATTGTTGTAGCCTTTAGGTTAAGCTTCTCTACTGGAAAGCTTTCACCCCGTTATTTTCTGGATTTTCCCAAAAACGAAATAAGCTTTGTCTCTTTCATAGCATAACTAACGATGGGTATCCCGTTTTTTGTATTGACTCCCTCAACAGTTTTTCCCGGGAACTCGAAACGAATTGGTCGTCTTGTTAAAGTAACGCAACAATTCGTGACTGTGATTTAAGTGTTTTCTGTAAAAATGCATTAAATTGTATCAAAGTTGGAGAATTTATTTAAAAAAAAAAAATAAATTAACTGTGATTTTTTGGAAAAGAAAAATTGTGGTATCAATTTGCTTAAAAAAATAAGTGAAAGAGTGAAAGTAAAGTGATTTTTTGATAGCGTGTTTTAAGAATGGAATAAACATTAAATGTCAAGGATTTTATGATATCCAGCCAGGTGAGTCCTTATTTTAATATCTTTCTTTATCTTTTTATATTTACCAATGGGATAATGTGTTGAAATGGTATCCTTGAGGAGGCAACAGGCAAACTATACATATAGCCTACTCCTATACTAACTTATAAAAAAAAAGTGTAAGGAAATTTAAGAATCTTGAAGGTGTTAAGATTGTTTTTCTCCCTTAACATCGCACTTGTATTTGTTGATTTACCTGGATCAACTGGTGGTAGATGGGGTACATATATCTATTAATGTTTGTTCTCTCGTCTCCCCAGAAAAAGGATACACCTGAATTATTTTTTCTCATAGGTATCCTAGAAACCTATAGATATGCATTTGAGAATTGTGCAGATGCTTAAATTGAATGTTCATGAAAACGGATGAATGTTGAAAGGAAGATAGGAATGATCTGCGTATTGTTGTATCTTATTTGCGTTGAATAAATTACATTTTTTTTTTTAGAATTGATTGTTTCCATAGAAATGAAATGTATTCAATTTAAAGATAGAAATCATGTTTTATAATATTTTGTTTGTATTGCATAGTCAATTGATGTGGATATTTTTCTTGAAATGAAATGTGGAATTCGAAATATTTTTTTTTTTGAAATATTATTCATGAATTTGTAAACATTGTAAACATTTTTTTGTTCATTGTGAAGAGGATGAAGTGATTTTGAATATCTTACTGTATTTTTAAGTAACAAGAGGTTGAAATGATATCTCTTTATTTGAATTTGACAAACAAGGTTTTTTTTAGAATGAATTGTTTAAATAGATATAATCTGATATTGAAAAGGGCAAATTAGTAAGATTATAATGTACATTTGAGGTTTGATTAAGTTTATTAACTTTAAAACTCAAAAAGAATTTAAAATATACATAGTAGATATTTTGATGCATCTTAAGAAAATTCAAATTCCAATTCTTTAATATTTTTAATCTTTAAGAATTTTTCGAAGAATGTTTTTTGACCAGAGGCAATCACTATCAGTACTGACTTATTATATTGTAAAACTATACAAAATTTTATTTGAATACAAAAAAGTATATAGGTAGGTACAGTTTAGTTGTTAAAAATATAATGTATAAAAGGGTGAAAAGAACTAACTTCACATGGGAACTAACTTCACCACTAGTGAGCACTAATTTCACTTTTTATTTATGAAGTAAATTCCCAGTAAGTGTGAGATATAATTTCACTTTTTTGTGAGAATTTATTTAACTTTTATGTGAAAATATTTCTCATGAAGAGTGGGAGATAACTTTACCTTTAAGTACATTTAGTGATATAATTATGGTGTTGTGTAATTTATTTAAGCATGATAGCATAAAAAAAAGAATTCACAAGCGGACTTACAAAAATGTTTCTTACAGACCGTGGCATTTTTTTTTCTTTCAGATATTTGAGCTAAGAATAGTTATATAACAATATAATTTAATTATGATTACAAAAAATTCTATTAAATTTTTTTCAAATACAAAAAAACAATTACATGTAAGACACTCATTTGGATGAGCTCTGGTAAGTGGTTATAGTTTTGGTAACGTTGAGAATTTTTAATTTTCACACCCCAAACTGATTTTCCCATAGTACACATTTTTGTCCGCTATACGCTTTTCGTTTCTCACCGTTACCATAAATAAACCCACAACATACATCATCATCATCGGCTCGACAACCGGGGTCCGGTCCTGGCCTCCTTCAACAAGTCTCTCCACCTATCCCGGTCTCGAGCCGACGCCATTCAGTTTCGCACCCCAAGGCTCCGGGCGTCCTGGTCTACGCCATCTCTCCAGCGCAAGCATGGTCTACCACGCTGTCGTCTGCCATAGAATGTACCACAAAGAACTTTCCGAGCAGGTTCCTCTTCGGTCATTACTTATCTTTAAATTAAATTTTCAATTTAAGGAATTTGGACTTCTTTTGTTGGGTATTATATGTTGCCTTTTTAGGTATATTTTTAGTTCAAAATTATTGTATTTGTTAACAGTTTTGTTGGTTTCGCTTAAGCCAGCTTTTTATTTCCTGTAATATAAAATCGTAGAAGGGAACTAACTTCACCACAAACTTCAGATGAAATTAGTTCTCACATCTCAATTTACTTCACCAAAAAAAAAAAGGAAAATTAGTTCCCACTAGTGGTGAAGTTAATTCCCGTGTGAAGTTAGTTCCCGTGAAGTTAACTCCCTCCACCATATAAAAGTGTCTTATAAACAACATATTTTTTACTGAGGCTTTTTTTTTATTTTTCCCATTCGATTATATTAAAATTGAGATTGGATTAATTTTAATAGTTTTCTCTTAAGTGTTCACAGTTGTCATAACTTTTTCTGCTATTTTGGAAATTTTTAAATGTTTTTTCCGAAAATGTTAATGCTTGACAAAATTTTGCTCTAATTTCTAAACAATTTTATTTCTATTATTTAAATCTGGTCCAAAAATAAAACAGATTTTAAATAGAAATATAAATTCATAATGCGAACCAAATTTCATAGGAGTTTTTGTTGTCATGTTTCCCTAAAAAAAATTCATCAACATTTTCCCTAAAATGATGCTTAAGTTTCACGAAACGAAAACTTAACTAAAATTAAATGTGTAAACTTCTAGTGTAAATTTGAAACACAGTTTTTGTTTCCGTATGTGAGTGGGCTGTAATCGTTTACTCCCTTGCGAAATCAAAATATTTTTGCTGGGAATAATAATAGCCCAGGAAAATTAGACAAAAATATGGCAAAATTTCGAAATAATTCCCACAAAACTATGGATGTCAGTATTGATGTATCGGCACCTGAAGCCTAAACGGTTCGATATTTTTTATTTTTGTCCTAATTTTGAAACTAAGGAATTTTTATCAAAATCGACTGGCAGGATTTTGATAAAAATTCGTTTGGCAGATTTTTTGTCAATGGTGATGTTTTCCTTCAAATTTGTTTTCTTAGAATTACAGATAATTCCATTTTTCTCGATAAAAAATACTACTATTCAGTATTCGTTGCCAACGACCTTGTTTTTCGGGGGATTTTTCGTCATCAAAATCTTGTTAACGGTATACCTTCCATAGAGTTGTTTTTAAAAAAAGTTTATATTTTAAGAGTTCTGTTCTATTAGGCCTTATTATAACTGCAAACAAAATTTTGATGAAAGTATTTTTTGGAAAAAAAAAATATTAAAAAAAAAAAGATTGTCTAAAATATATGTACAAACGATTTGGCAACCATAGCTTTTCAAATTTAGATATATCCAAATTTTTAGCAGCAAGGCAGCAGTTCTTTTTGCAGCAGTACTTTTCCGCTTTTACAAAAAAAAAAAATTAAAAAAAACTGAAATTAGAACTGTTTTTGAAGATTAAGAAGCTATATTCTCACTTGAAAACCATGCATCAAATTAACAACAACCATATGTTTTGGGAAAAAGGAAATTTAGTTGTGAAATTAAACCGCTACCATATCCTATAACTTTGTTTGTATAACATATTTTACAACTCATCTTATTTTTTTAATCAAAACTTTTGGCATTTATATGTATAGGTATTATAAAAAAAATTATATCACGAAAGCTTTTCGACATTAGGTATTGTTTAATCGACTTATACTTTTCCACTGTGCATTTCTATACACCACTTCACCATAGGGTACGGCTGTAATAATTTTAAATAATGAAGAATAACTTTTTGATAATTGCCCTCTAAATACCTTTTTTTATTTCTAATTCGTAAACATAATTTAACACACTTAGCCACAAATACAAAAAGCCAAATGGACGTAAATAGTATTCAAACAATATTAATGTTTAATTACCACAACACTTAACCACAAATTAAAACTAAAAACCGAACTTTTAGAAAGAACATTAAAATAATTCGAATTAAACTTCTATATTTTCCGATGAAGAGTAAAGTGACTAAATCCGATTATATAAAATTCAATGATAAAAAGTTAATATCCATACAAAATGTCCACATGAGTACATGCATACATAATTTATTCTAATTCATTAACTACTGAACTGAAATTTATTACATTGGGTATTCATTATTCAATTGAATTTCAATAAATTTTATCAGAGAGACAAATATTACAAATCATGCAAATAAATCCTTGATAGTTGTTATCGAATTCAATTGAACCTAAGGACTATTAATTTCCATTTTCATTACAAATACAGATGCGAATTCACTTACAATACTACCATTCAACAACTCATCATCAACCTCTGTATCTGTTGAATATAATTTTTTTTGCAACAAAGAAAATAACTAAAAAAAAAGGATTTAAATTTGCATTGCAAAATATGCTGTTGGCCTCAATAGGTTTTAACATACATTAAGTCTCGCGCACCCTCTTCCCTCTTTTGCCACCCAAATCTCACAACCCCTTACACACAGTTATAGATAGATACACATTCACATAGAACATACACTCCAGACACGAATGGCATTTTTATCTCTTAATAACCATTTTGAGGTTAGGTTAGCTGAAATAAGCTTTGCTTATCGCACGTATTTAACATTCTGCCAACCGGTACGGTACCGTTATTCATTTTTAGATTTTTAAATGAGCTTGAAATATTTGTTGTTGGACTTTTAACACAGCAATATTGTAGAAGGTTAACCTACATAAATTAATTATAGTAGAATTGCGTTGGAAAGGTGATTTTTCTATTTTAAAGCTATTATCGAATTTGATTTAGAAAATTCCTATGACTCATTCTGTTGTTTTTTAAATAAAAAGAAAGTGCAAGGATATGTTTTGTTAAAGCATGAGGTGATTTTAAATGACGTATTCAAATCTATAAGTATAACAATTTTGAATTTTAATGTTTGTTGTGATAAATTGCCGCACAAATTTTAATGGAATGTTTGAGAATATATTTTTCTTATATGACCAAATTGTTATTAAAACTTAATTTTTCTATTCATTTAAGAATTTTAATCGCAATATTAAATTCAATACTGAAGAAAAAGGTCTAAGAAAATAAAGAAATGCAATGGTTTGTGGACCAAAAAGAAATTCCTAGGCACTTCTCTCCTTATGGTCTCTATGATCTTCCATCGAACAACACTTCGTGATTTATTGTATTTATAGTAACCCTATAATTACATCAAATCTTGAAGTGATGCATCATTTTGTTCACTTTGATGATTTGGTGTGATATAGTAATATAGTGACTCTACTGTTCGTTGAAAGATCACAGAGACCAGGAAAGACATCTTATGATTGTAAGTAGGCATAAGGAGAGAAATGCCTGGGAATTTTTACTGTCCTGTACATATTTGGCACACCCAGACATTTGATTTTTAAAAAAGTCTGTTTTCATGAAGAATCATGCAACAGATTCCTCAATTATTGCTGTGGATTAGAATTTTTCTTCGAATTTGATCGCAGCTATGGAAACACTTATCCATAAAAATGGCTTTTGGACAGGCCATTAAAATTTTAGAAGTTTTCGTCTGAAATGATTTATTTTTCTCGAAAAATAAAATACATTTTGACAAGTGTGGTAGTCGAAAAATAACTGATTTTTACAGTCTCTGACAAGCATTCAACTGATGTCATTTAATGTTGTAAATATAATCTTACTTAAAATTATTTTCGTCCTGAAATCGGGACTGAATCGTACTTCTTACTTCGAACGAACTGGTTACGAAATGATGAGTGCGAACTCTTAAATAGTTATTATGAGATTAAAACCTTAATATGTATCAAAGGTCCTTAAACTGTTTTTGAATTTCAGCAAAAGATATTCAAAACTAGGTCTAGGATTCGATTGAAAAATTATTATTCTCTGAGAGTTCGGTTGAAATATATTTTATTAAAGGCTAATTGAACAAAATATCTAATTGAAAGCAGAAAAAGATGCTTTGCGAAGGTTATTGTAACCAAACGTGGTTGTAATTTTGCGCGAATATGGTTTTTGGATTATTTTGTTTTGTTAATTCTACAAAACAAAGATGAGTGACTTTCACACAGTGGCGCCAAAATTCTGTTGATATCAGAGTGTTAGAATGTTCGTTGAAATTGAAATATTTTCGGTAAGGACCAGTTGTACAATCGTGGTTCCACGTGGTTCAAATTTAGCCAAAATAAGTGGGTTAAAAACTTGAACCACGATTGTACAACTGGCACTAATATAGTGAATTTTTAGAAGTGCCCACTAAATTTATAGATGTGGTTGATCTTAATGTGATTATATCACGGTATAATAAATCATTATGTACCTAACTTATTAAACATTCTTGATTATATTTCCGTACACACGCTCAGTTGAATAATTTCTTATCTTCGGTTGTACACAATGTAACCTGACCTTTCCAATTCAATTCTTTCATTGACATCGAAAATATTGATGTATCCTGTGAAAATCCTCACCTCTAATTCTCCTATTGGATATATGCACAATATGTAAAGAAAAAAAAACCTTACACAATTTTGGTCATCAATCAAAATCAAAACAAATTTGATTCGTCAATCTGATTGTGTTGGTTTAACTTTCTGACTGCACAAGAATTGAAAGAATTTATGATTTTGGTAAATTAGATTAACCTTTTACTGTATGAATACTTTTATTCAATTTGATATATTAAAAAGATAAAAGAAAACACTATACAAGGAAGGATATGAGTTTACTGCAATATTTATTTGATTTTCCTAAAATCTTTTTAAATAACCATACAATCATAAGTAATAAATCATATTATCTGTTTTTGAGAAGGAAATACAAAAATACTATAATGAAAGAAAGTTTTTACTTATTCAATGAAATGACAAAATGCTATATATTCATCTTTTCTAAAAAAAAAACGTTGAAGTTATTTTGTTCCTATGAATCTTAATTTTTGTTTATTGTAAGAATAAAGCTGTGAAAAAAATATAAAAAGTCACTACTAAGGGTACCAAGAGAAGAACCAATTTTATTTACTTCGGCTATCTTGTGAATATCTATAACGAACTTAGTTCAATATTAATTAAGCTTATGCAAAAATAAAATACAGTTTAAAAATAGCAAATATTGAAGAAAACTAGGTAGGAACGATCCTTTTTTCTAAGAAAGCACTATTTTATATCGATTGGGTATGTTAATAGGAATAAGTACAAAATCCCTACTGTCAAAATCCCGACTGAACAAATCTTGACTGTTGCCAGCAAGAAAAATTGGAAAATCCTGACTGACAAAATCTCAACTGCAAAAATCCCGACTGACAAAATCCAAAATTCGAAATTTTTTCGTCGGGATTTTGTAAGTTTGTAATTCAGAATAATCGAAATAATTAAAATTGAGTTACTGTTGCCTCCACAATACCATAAATCATAAAAGGTTGTCTCAACTTAATCCAACACTATCGTGTGGTGAGCAATTCCTGCTCGAGAAGTTATTATTTATTATACATCAGCTAGAGACAGTCACTGCTGACGTATTATTACAGAATGATCGGGGAAAACTCACCAAGGTAATGTTAAAGTCACTTCACAACAAGTTAGAATTTAAATGGAGAAGCTGATTCCCAATAAAATAATTATATGGTATATGGCGGCATATGTTGAGCACTGGATGAGCACCTTTGTCACTGGACTTTGCATAGGTATCCGCTCAGCCTGATCACTCTTCATTTTACAACTAAAAGTAGTCAAGTAACTGCTCATTAGAGATCTAATGGCACCTCAACTTGTTAATGTAAGCTGTTAAATAATTCTAAAGAAATGGCAACTCTGTCCAAACATTTTTTAAAAGTTTGCAACAGAAATATTCGGACCGTAATAAAAATTGAAGAAACTGGAACCAGGAAAAAAAATAACGAAAGTTCAGCGATATAAAATAACGATGCTGTTAAACTTACTTACCGGTATGATCGCGTGGTTTGACGCCTTTGAGATATTTATCGAGATGAAGCTTTTTTAAAAGTCAAATCACCAGCATTTAATTTGGGACTTTGAAATGGCCAATCGAAAGTTGTAATTTGTTATGTCTCTAACCAGTTTTTCAGTCATCGAGAGACGTAGTTTGTTGGATAGGCACGTTATCTATTTGAAATATGAAATAGGTTCCTTCTAAGTCATCAGCTGTCTTAAGCGTTATATCCTCCAACAACTCAATGTATTTCATGAGTTAATTTCTCCAGTTGCAAATGAAATGTCCGTACCACTTGCTTAAAAAACCTGCCCTAGATTATGACGCTGCCCACCGCACTAAGACTGATATCTATATACCTGGACCATCCAAATTATTTTTGTTCATCACTTTTCGCCGTTCTTTTGTCTGCCTGATATAAAAATTTCTTCTAGTTGTCTCACGAGACCTATTTAGAAAAGGACAAAGGTGGAGATTTTTGATATTCTTTTGTAGACAATGTTTAGGTTGGCTAGAACAAGTTTTAATTTCCGACGAAAACAGTTGAATTCTGGGCTCATCAACGAATCATTTCCTACCCGTTTGTTTCATCAAAAAAGTTTCCGTCTATTTTGTCACTAAATCTAAAACCTAAAACCACTATAATTAAAAAATTCCTATATTATTCCAACATATCAAAAAAAAACTTTGACAACGTAACGAATCTTTTGTCATTGGTCTGTAACGAAAATTCCAAAAAAAAGGGGATCCTACACTATCTTCTTACACAACAGCACCAACAGAGTGGGCCGAAACTCAACATTAACATAGACACTCTATCTGCTCGGCACTGAAGAGAGATATCCGTCAACGCGAAATTTCGGGCCCCACACGCTAGGTGCCAATTATGTAACGAAAATTCCTTGTCACAAAACCGCGACAACAGGGACCGAAATCTTAAAAATTATACATAAAATCTATGATTCGGAATTCCGTCTCTACGACAAATTCCACTTTGCTAAATTTCGAGGCCCCACGTTGAGCGCAAATTACGTAACAACATTCCATGTCAACATCGCTTTATAATCCCAATTAAGTAGTAAAGAAAAATAAAAGAAAGGAAATCTTATTCACAGTTCGCATCACAAAACGCCATGTCAACAACAGACCTAGACTTCTCGACCACAAGACGAGTTCAGGCATCGTCTGACTTTGTCCATATATCAGATTTCTTTACTCGAGAAATTTCGGATCCTTTATTGAGTATCAGTTAAGTAATGAAAGTTGAGAATTATAAAACGTATTTTCATGTGGTATTCAGGTTACAGAATAAAAGCCTCATGTAAGGGAAGACAAAAAGGTAAGAATTCTTCTTCGGACATTATCTACACGCTGTCTCTTCTCACCGTACAACCCCTTGCTCTTACCTACCTACATGAGAACTCGTATGTACATAGGTGTCATATACACTTTCTCACCGTGACTATAAATGGAGGGAAAAAAAAATAAACTTACTTCTGAGTATCTTCTTTTGGTAGATCAAGGTCTGACAACTAAATAATCACCATTGACTACTCTTGACTACCATTATAGTACGTTTACTTCTATGAATCGGTCGAGTGTCCTTCTACATTTACCCACTTACTGGAGAAGGTATTAATCCCTCCTGATTCCAGAAGAGAAATCATGGCTATTATCTATAGCAAGAACATCTTTGATTCACAATGTTAACCTAAGATCCATTACACCAATCGGTTTTCACTACTCTTAATACCTCATCCAAGAACAAGGCACATCCGAGCAGCGTCAGATTGGGTTAGCCAGTGTTCAACCACCGCAGTTGGCCTGATATTTGCTCGATCGCTTAGCTCGCCGCAAGAGGGGGGGATCTTGCTATGGGAACGCTGACTGGTGTCACATACTATTTACAGACCATGACCTTGCTGACGTTTGGCCATAATGAATTTTGTTGAGAGCTAGGGCCCGAATTAGTGAGTTAATGATTACGAAAAATCTCTCTGAAAGAGAATGAAGAATTTGGATTTGATCTATATCGGGAGAACATAGATGGTCGTGTCTCCGTGAGCGGATCATAACCCTCCCGCCATGTTCCTAATTGCTCAAAAAAAAAAGTTTAAGGAACCCTTGTGTGTGGGAGTGAAGATGTTAAATCACTCCTCATTGCCTATCTACCCAACCTAAAGAAAGTTCAAAACGAATCGAAACTAACTCCCTATGTCTACGTTGGCAAAACAAAAAAAAATTATACGCAGACTCCCATAATGTAGTAAGAGTTATTGTACTCCTATTACATTAATGTTGTTGTTGTTGTATTAAACGACGCTCATCTTGTCACCTCGGATTGTCAGTCACAACCCCCGATCCAATTAGTACTTACAAATCCATTATCTAAATCCTAAAAAAAAAATGTAAGAAAGAAAATTGACTTCCCTAAGAAAAGATGTCCACAAACGACTTCAATACTAAAGACTAAATTTTCTTTCGAGAAACCTTTTTACATATTTTATTTCTTACCTTAATAACTAACAATTTATTTCTTAACATATAAGTTGCCTTGAACAAACTTAGTTATAAACTTTAATTTTCTTGAACAATTCTTAATTAACTAACATTATATCTAGCTACTTTCATTCTTTAAATCTTCCTTGAAGTAGAAGAGAATCAAATTCAAAAAAAAAATTAAATATCTTTTCAACTTCATCCGCTTAATACAAGTAGTATGGTTTCAGATTAGGAATTCAACTTGGAATTAGTTTATTCCAACTTTATATTATTCATATTCTTCATTAAAAATAAATTATCAAATGTCACCAGGCAAAATCTATGAGAAAGAAAATTAACTCAAGATCTCGACTGTATTCTCCGCGACTTGGCGGATAAATCCTTCGTTATTTCAAAACAAAAAGATTCACGATCATTCGATCAAAGACGGACCGGACAAAAACAAAAAAAAATCTTAAACTATCCGGTAGTTTAGAATTTCTTCAAAAGAAAACTTCACGATCACACGTAAGTACAGATAATTTCAGAAAGTAACAACTTCAATAGTTATATACCTCCATAGAAATTTCCTATACTATTCGACACGACTAAGGCGAAACTGAATTAAAGTTAAGTGGTAACTCTTACTTGAGCATAGATTGACCCTTTCCCAAACCAAAATATATAGTTAGACTTTCAACCGATTCTCAAAAAAAATGATGAAAAACGATAGAAAAGTCTTCAGTAAAAATCAAAAAGGGTTTAATAAAAATATCAAATAAAAATTTAAAATAAATGTTATAAATGTTATGAAATATCAATATAATCAAATATAATCATAATTATAAATAAAAGAAAAATCTCTACCTACAAGGGAATGCATTCTCTCGATGATGGAGTTTACAACAAAGTACAATAGTGACTACTTTGTTGAGTAAGGTAAGTGATATTAAAAAAAAAAATATTTGGGTTTAAGATTGAATCTTCATACAGGATCGTAAATGATATAATCCTTTATGGACAGTGAGTAACAAAAATAAATCGAACCATTCGAAAGTCTTTCAGTTAAACTGTTATACGGCTTCAATAATGATTTTTAAATTCGTTCGCGATTTCACATACAACAAAAAAAAAAAATTAAAGTTCACTCAGAAATAAAAATTCTAAGTGACAGTAAAAGTAAGAATTCACCGATACCATTTATAAACCGGTGTCCGAAAAATATCAAACGTAAGTGTTGAATCTTCAAAAGAACTAGAAAAATTTCCGTTTTATAAATTACATCTATAAAGCATTAGCGCATCCTATGATTCTTTATAGTGTCATAGGTAACTTATTATTAAGTTCCCATGAGTTAACTTTCTTTTTCACGAATGTTGGTTTCGGAAATTATTTCTAGTAAAGGATAAATAATCCAATACCCAATATTCAACAAACCTTTAGGAGGTAAGTTATAATTAATATTAAACTGACGGACACTCTATGGGTAAGTATTGGTAAGTTATGTATTATTGTTCTTCTCTTTTACTTTTCAGGTTACAATACAAACGTATTTAATTCGTAATTTCAAATTCAGCAAATGCAAATTTTATTTTTATGTTTGTTAACATTTTCATTACTTAGTGATGTTCACACCAAAAAAAAAAAAGAAGGTGGAAATCACATTCCAAAAACAAAAGTAATATTTAATAAGAGAGCAGATCCTCTTTAACTAGGGATCCTACTTCCTAATTCAACAAAAAAAACTAAATTAAATTTCGTGGTTCATATTAAAGACTTTATAAAGTTTTTTTGAAAACAGACTAAACTCCTCATCGAGTCATAACTATTTCTTATAAGATTGATTCTTAAAAATTCTTAAATCGCACTTAAATACATCAAAAAGTGACAGTACCTTTTTGTAGGATCAAACCTACTTATTCACTGCTTCGATGATTTCTAGCTGGCTTTAATTACAGTTGGTTATATAGCTGTTTGTTCCAACGGTGTCATTCTTGAAATTAATCCGTTATCCACTTGCTGGTGAGATGGTGATTATTTTTAAAGTGGATAATTATTAACGGCATCCCACGATGTTAATTTAAGTTCATACTATCATGTACGATAGCTGGTTTTTTCTTCTTCACAATGCTCCAGGACTACCATACCGACGGACGTTAAGATCGCGATTCGGACTCGAATTCACAAACGAACTTTTAAATCGTATCTACTAATAAATAGCAGTAATTATTTACGATTTGCAATGAAATAAGTGAGATTTGAATTTCTTAATTCAATCTCGAAAATAGATTCACAGAAATTTCTTAGTAATCTTGAATTATGTTTTTAACAAATTGATTTTGGATTGCGATTTTATTTTGGGCCATGCCCTAGGAAATTTTCGATAACGAGAAAAGTTGTTATCAGTAGCACTAATCGATTATCTTAATCATTAACTTTATATTCCACACAAGAATATTTAAAAAAAAAATCCAGGCAGACCAGGATTTCTCCTTGGACTTGACCGTGGATGGGCAAATTTACTATTACGTATTGATGGATTTGCTTGTCCTAGTCGTCCTAGGTATGTATGTAGATCCTGCTTGCCTATAACAAGTGAAAAAGAGTCGTTTTAGTAAAAATGTCTTTTTCTCTGATGACATTATGTATGCACACTGTATTATCACAATGCAAATATCTTTGCTTACCTGGATGTAATTTTTGATTTCTTTGAAATGGGGGTAGTTTTTCGTTCCTCGTATGGCGAGTCCCATTACCTTGATGTAATGTAGGTATTCTTGATTTATGCACATGTGCTTCTTTTACAATTTTTGTAGAGCACTCGTGTCTGATCAAAAGAAAAATTTATCCAATTATGTTCGGTCAGATAGCGTAAATTATATTTTTATTACTTACATTTTCTTTTCTGTTCTTTTTCTTTTCAGTATTTTGCAGCGTAAATTATTTTCTTGAAATTTTCTTCGTGTTTCCTGGATGATGTTTTCCGCATTGGCCATGAATTATATATCTATCGTGTGTTATTCGTCGTTGTCTAGTGGCTCTTCCTTACCGACCTGAATTGAATTTGGCTTGGCGAAGTCTCAATTCTCGACGGGATGATTTCTAGCTTTTTACGATTGATAAATAATTCGTTTCTGGACATTTCTTTTAGCCAGATTTAGATGGAATATTGTGAGGACGAATTCTTTAGGATTTCTCCTCCGTTAGCCACGCGTTTTCTTTGCACGAAAGAAAATTTCTTAAAATCATATGCTTTAGTCACACTATGAAAGTTAAATTCATACCTTTATTGTTTTCGACAATTCAATCCTTTATTTATGTTACTTTAGTTTCATGGATGATGTTTTCCGCATACTTTTTGTTAATTTCACTGTTTCGTTAGCGCGTTATTAAAATTTTTCTTCGACTCAGACTTTTAACGCGACACAACTTCTTTGCGTAAACAGATAATTTGAAAAGAACATTCTGGAATTTTACATTCCCCAACCAACTCACGACAGATGTTCTGTCTCGCTATTTTGCCTTTGATTTGCGCGAGGTGAAAAGCTTTTGGAGGGAGATATCTTCCGGTGATATCTCCTTCCCGTTTTTTCTTTAATAAACTTATGCGCGCTTGGGTATCTTATAGGTGTTTTTTGTAATAGTATGCGTAGCACTTCTTTTTCTTTAAGGCTACGTTTAGACTTGAACTATATTGTAACTTTTTGGTTTGATTGATGATATGACTGAAACATAATCAAGTGTATCTCTTCATGAACCAAACTATTTTAATGTCGAATTCGTAAGTATGAAAAGTTTTGCAATACGGTAAGTATTAAAGTGTTCGTCGTTTAATGTCCTTTGGTAAGTATTTTAAGAAAGAGTTTTTGTTATAATAACGAAGGTAAGTACGTATTTTGGTTCTTAAAATGTCATATTTATTTTGTGAGTTATTTCGTATTTGTAAAGGTAAGTATGGGTATTTCGGTCATTGTCTCGGTAAGTATGTAAATGTTATAGAGTACGTATTGTTTTGTCTTAGGTTCGATGGATCCATTAACTCAGACCAATAAATTTTGGAGTGTTGAATGACGTTAATGCGTCTATCGTCACTTCTTATTTTCTTTATCATTTGTTAAGGTATCAGAATATAGACAATATATAAGTCTGTCTGTCCAGTGTCAGTTCATATTTAACCTCGTATTCAAAGAAAATACACATGAAAATTGCTCAATCGTCTCGACCGCAAAAAAAACATGTTTGAAATCAGTCTTTTTCAAGAATTATCTCTTTCGAATTTTCAAGTGTCGCATTGACTGAATTCGAACGACATAACTCTTTCCGATTAAAGACTAAATTAAAAAGGTACGTTTTATACAAACATTTTCAGATTTTGGTTATTTTGTTGACGTAATTGTAAGTATTCTATTTAATGAGAAAAGTGTTGCTCCGCAATTTTTTTTTCTTTCTCATATATTGCAATTTAGATTTACTAATTATACCTTCATTTTTGTGTCTGTTACATCATTATAGAAATGAGCCTATCAATCTACGCTTAGTTTTAATATTTTATGACTTGCGTCATCTATCTGAATCTTAGACAACTATTTCGGTTCTGCCATCTTATAATTTACTCAATCGAACTTTTCCCCACTCGTTAGACGTTAGTGTTTTAAAGCAAGTGTGTACTACATAGGTTGTTCACACAGGGCTGAATTCCCCCTAGTAGCTTTTTTCGCCATCTTGTCTTCTTTCTACCTCGGTGTTATAGGAACTTTGGTTGTTTAGGTTCACAACGAGATGTCACTATATCTAGGTGAGCCCTTTACCTTTATAACACTTTAGTTGTAGAACTCTAATGAAAAATGGTTCTGAGTTGCGATAAAATGAGATGAACATTTTAGAACAACTGAATGAAAATGATTTTTAGGACAAGTGTCTTGGCTAAACTTATTTAAGGAAATTGTGTTTACGAAAATTTTCGAGTTGGTTCGACTAATGGACAGTGTTAGGTGGTGTTGTTTTTACACAAACATACCTAATACAATAATAATCAATATAGATGTAGAAGTGTTTTTCCTACAAAGCAGGTTCACTTCGACGAAGTCTACTTCGTTGAATGAAGCTGAAAAAGAAAACGCTTATAAAAAAAAATCTAACTCCTTTAATACTATCAGTGCTACAGTTTATACGTATATTCAACCCACGACCCTTTGTGTCTCATGCACAGGCTGACAAGTCGGGCTAAGATATGATGTTACTTCGATGTGAGATTGAACTATGTTTTATTTTCTCAAATCCTTAGTATGCACCACAGTTTCAAAGCCATTTGTATCTTTAACTTTATACAAGTTATTACCTATGATTTTAACTACTTGTGATTTTATGAACTTCGGACAAAGTTTTGCATTACGATGCTTAACTGCATCACTAAGTATGAAATTACGTCTAAATACTGTGTCACCTATCGAGTATGTTACGACTCGACTACGCAAATTATAAATCTTTTCGTAGCTCTCATGCGCTTGATTGAGAGCAGTCTTTAAATATGTATGTAGAATATTCATACGAGCTGTTTTCGGTAACCATTCAATTTCAGATTGGTTCAATCCTCCGAGTTTTTTCAATAATTGGTAATCGGCTCCGTGCTCAATCATCCTCTGTCCGAACAATGCTTCATAAGGCGACATGCCAATGACGCTATGGACAGAAGTTCTGAGGGCACTACTTATTGACATTAAATTCGCATCCCAATTATATTGCTTTTCGTCGATGTAAGCTCGGATTGCACTCAATATCGACCGGTTGACGCGTTCGCTAGCATTAGCCTGCGGTGCGTACGTTGCTGTTCTAATGTGGCTTACGCCGAAATTTTTCAAAAAATTACTAAAGTCCTTGCTAATAAACTGAGAACCGATATCAGAGAGAAGGGTCTCTGGTACTCCGAACATTAAGAAGACTTCTTCTAACAAAAATTTAATTACTTCCGCGGATGTTGCTTTCTTCAACGGTTTAATGAGAACGAACTTCGTAAGCTGATCTAGGACAATTACAATAAAAGTATTACCTTTCCTAGAGCGTGGGTAAGGACCAAGAAAATCGGTATAGACGTGTTGAAACGGTCTCTCCACTACATACCCTTTTCCCATCTCTGTTCTGAGTACTTGGTTTGGTGCTTTTGTTGACTTGCACACTTCGCAATTTCCTATGAACAATCTAGTCTGGGCAGCCATTCCGGGCCAGTAAAATTGTTGACGGAGGCGGTGTAAGGTTTTGGTGACACCACCATGCGCAGCTTGAGGCGGGCAATGAGCTAGAAATAGCAACTTTTCAGTTAGCTTGGATGGAATCCAAAGTTTCCAGGCTTGATCGTCCTGAATTGGATTACCTGTGGCGTGACGCATCTTTTTGTAAATGAATTTATCAGATACTTGCAGATCCGGTAACCGCTCATTGTTTTCACAAATGTGTGCAGCTATCTGGAGATACTCGTCCGACTTAAAAGCTGGATCTTCCAGATCAACATGTAACACTTCTGTTTGGTGTAGTTTGGTTTCTGAGGATTCCGTCGACAGCTCGTTTACACGTAACGCTTCCAACTCATACATTCGCGAGAGTGTATCTGGCAAAACGTGCAAACTTCCGCGACGGTGCTCCACAGAAAAATCAAAGCCTTGAAGCTTTAAACTCCACCTAGCTAACCTCCCGGTTGGGTCTTTCAGACTCATCAACCATTTCAAACTGGCATGGTCAGTAATCACCAAGAACCTGTACCCCTCAATATAAGGTCGGAACTTGTGAATACCTTTGACTGCCGCCAAACATTCACGTTCTGTTACGGAGTAATTCCGTTGTGCAGAATTTAACTTCTGCGAGAAGTAATAAATCGGCAATTCGTTGCCTTCTTCATCGCGCTGACATAACACAGCCCCGATTCCAGTAGATGATGCGTCACATAATATGACAAATTGTCTACTGAAGTCGGGGTTGCGAAGAATAGGTGCTGATGTTAATGCAACCTTTATTTTCGCAAAGGCTTCTAAAGCCTTTTCCCCAAATTCAAAACTCTTGCCTTTCTTTAGGGTATCTGACATCGGTCCGGCTACCCCTGAGAAATTCTCGATGAATCTCCGGTACCAACCTGCCATTCCGAGGAATCGCCGTACCTGACGTGTAGTCGTTGGTACCGGAAAATCTACGATTGCTGATATTTTTGCAGGATCAGCTCTGAGGCAGCCTTGTCCCACAACATATCCTAAATACTGCAGTTCCTGGAAGCAGAACTTAGACTTCTCGACGTTAATCGTGAGTCCAGCTTCCAGTAACCGTTTAGCAACTATCTTCAACACTGATATGTGTTCCTCAAACGTTTTAGAAATTACTAATAGATCATCTAAATAGATGAAAACTTGATCATGAAGGTTGGATGGAATAACCTTGTTCATTAAATTGGTCAAACACTGGGCCGCGTTAGAGAGCCCGAACGGCATCACTTTAAATTGATAGAGTGGTCTACCAGCTACTGTGAAAGCAGTCTTTTCCCTTGAAGCTTTCTCCAGAGGTACTTGCCAGTATGCGTCTTTCAAATCCACGCTAGAGATATAACGTGTCTCTGAAAGGCGGGCTAACAATCCCTCTATATTTGCGATTGGACTCGCATCTTTCCTGGTAACTCCGTTCACTTTCCGAAAGTCCAAGCACATTCTATTCTTGCCGGGTTTCCTCACCAAAACAACTGGTGAAGACCATGCACTGGAGCTTTCTTCAATCACGCCCATGGCAAGCATGCGGTCCAATTCAGCATACACTAGGGCCTGTACCGCTGGAGATATAGGGTAATGCCTCTGCTTGATCGGCAAAGCATCTCCAGTATCAATTACGTGTTCAACAAGGTGAGTCCGTCCGAGTCCCTTTTCAGCGAACGACGGAAATAAACTTACAGTTTCCTGTAAACACCTCGTTTCTTCGAATGTTAAATCGCATTTACAAAAACTAGACTTCTCAGGAGTTGTCTCTGAAGCAGTGCTCATGGAAGCGATAATATGCGGTGCTATTTGGAACGATGCCCAAAAATCGACACCCAGATATAAATCTTGTGCAAGCGAAGGTACTACAAACAAATCCAAAACATGGGACATGTCATTATACGACACCTTCGCTTTCACTAAGCCAACGATTGGTTGTTTACGACCATCGGCCGTTGAAATATCTGCTTTGAATTTCTGAAATGGGATATTATTATCCTCCAAATACTTAACTGCTTCTCCTCCGAGGCAACTGACCGAAGCGCCGGAATCGAGCAGTCCTAACCATTTTTGGTTAAAAATGTCTACTCGTGCGTAAGGACGAAGGTCTTTAGGCACATTCTCAAGTTTAGATGAAGCTATTGAGCTATAAAGTGTTTTCTTTAGTTTTATTCTGTTTCTAAGTTTGGCAATTTTCTTTAAATGTTTTGGATAGGTATAAATTCTTTTACGTGCTATTTCATATGCTAATTGTCTTTCATGAAGGGATTTAATAGGTTTTAGAATAGGTATACGAGAAATTTTGTTAGAAATATCTTTCTTAATTTTATGTTCAGGGTTCTGTAATATGGTGGTAATTTTAATAGGTTCATTAACTAATTTGGACTCCCCGAGTTCCCCATCTTTGCCATATCTTTCTCGGCTAGATATTGGCTCCGCATCACATTTCCCGAACAAACTTTACAACTTGGGGTCACCATGTCCGGTGCTCCACATTTGTAACAAAAGACTTTTCTTCGATAGTCTGGACAGTCTCTGAAAGAATGTCCCATCAGTTGACAATTCCAACACTTGACGTTGTCATAGTTGATTTTAATATCTTTGTTACGGTCTCTATGGTATGCATCCACAGTGATCGGCATCTCAAAGCTTGTATGTTCTATCGGTACTTCAATTTCGTTTATTTGTTTGCGTTGGTTGTTGTGAGTGTACATCGGTTGAACTCTCGGTCGTACAGGATCATTTTGATTCCAATAGCGTTCCATATCACGGCAGGTATAAATTAAATCTGACAAACGAGTCGATTTGAACGTAAGGAGTAATTCTCCCATTCGGCGTCTGACGTTCTGCTTCACTATCTCGACAATTTCTTCATTCGGGCGAGGATTTTTCATTCGAGAGTTTATTCTTAGAATGTCCTCGTAGAAGACATCGAAAGTTTCTCCTGGCGCTTGTTTGCGTTCGGCCATCTGCCTTGCCAGTTCCGAGTCTGTTTCGAGACCTCTCCACTGCTCTATGAGAGCTAATTTCAAAGCTGCCCATGTAGCACGAGGATTATTCTTCAAGAACATCCAGTACCAAACTTCCGTAGACCCACTTAAAAAGTGATGGAAGTTTGATACCACTTCCTCCCAGCTTGATCCATAGCTGTCCTTTACCCTGTCAAGACGAAACAAAAATTCATCTACCGACATGTTCCTTCCGTTGTATGATATTCCCCATTTCTGATAATGAGGCGACCTTATAATCGTCGCTGCTGGAGATGGTGCTGGTATTCTGACATTTCTAGGTGCTGACGTATTATCGAAATTAATTTGGTCCAAACGTTCAAAGAAACCCGCCTCATGCGCACTCGCCGCGTTGATTCTATAAGGTGGTGCTGCTTGATTCGGCCATTCCCTTGGAAAATTCGGTATCCGTTCTGGTCTTGGTGTTGCATAAGGATTCCTTGCTGTTGCTATCGGTGGGTCTGGGCGTCTGTCGTAAGTTCGCGTATCTGGTGTTGGTAGTTCGCACAAGGGGATAGCTGGTTCTGTAGGACGATTATTTAAGGTAGTGTTAGCCAAAGCTGTCTTTATAGCGCTACTAACACGCTCAAGTACTTGATTCTGGCTTTGGGCCAGTGCCTCTTGCAACGTCTTGCGGTCCTCCGCTCGACTGAATCCGACGGTGGCTACCACCATCTCCTTAATGTAATCCTCCCACTTCTCTGCTTCTCGACTAGTACGGTCCCTCCTGGGACTAGGACTTCTGACTCGTGTTGGTGTTCGGTCATCTTCATCTACCATATCAATTACTTCAGCAGCAATACGACTAATACTCGCTGCTCCAGCTTCCTCCTCTGCTTGACTAACATCTGCAGCATAGGTTCCTTCCATTGTCATGTTATGTTCAATGTCCAGCCTTTTCCTTAATCTCGTGTCATGCACTTCCATAGTTGTTGGTTCGCGAGGGTTTTTCCTCTCCTTGCCATCAGCTTTTGGATCTTTATCTTTTGGTTTCACCATCTTAAAGACTTCTCAATTACAGAAACTTGACACAACAAAGTGTACTCAAAACAAAAAAAATTACTAACAAACAAAAAAAAATATATGATCCTAAAACTAATTTTACAAAAGTTTCCTTACTATCTAAACTATTTCTAAACTAACTCTAAACTTACTAACTTAAACTTACTAACTCTAAACTTACTAACCTAAACTTACTTAATATTTAAGTAGGGTAAACCCTCGGCCAAAAATATTCACAAACGTAAATTCCTAACAATCTAACTTAACTTCAAACTTAAATTCCAAAACTATCTAACTAACTTCAAAAACTAATTTCAGAACTAATTTCAAAAATCTAATTTCAAAAAAAAACTAACTAACTAAATTTCTAAGATCAATAACTAAATTTCTAAGATCAATAACTAAATTTCAGAACTAAATTACTAAATCTCAGAACTAAATAACTTAAATTACAATTGCCACCAGGCACAACAATTTTAAAATCAACAGGAGTGATTTTCAAAAATTGTCAAACAAACTCAACTGCCACCAGGCACAACAATTTTAAAATCAACCGAAGTGATTTTCAAAAACTGTCCTAAACTACAATCGCCACCAGGCACAACAATTTTAAAATCAACAGAAGTGATTTTCAAAAACTGTCCTAAACTACAATCGCCACCAGGCACAACAATTTTAAAATCAACAGAAGTGATTTTCAAAAACTGTCAAAAACTACAATCGCCACCAGGCACAACAATTTTAAAATCAACAGAAGTGATTTTCAAAAACTGTCCTAAACTACAATCGCCACCAGGCACAACAATTTTAAAATCAACAGAAGTGATTTTCAAAAACTGTCCTAAACTACAATCGCCACCAGGCACAACAATTTTAAAATCAACAGAAGTGATTTTCAAAAACTGTCAAACAAGCTCAACTGCCACCAGGCACAACAATTTTAAAATCAACAGAAGTGATTTTCAAAAACTGTCAAACAAACTCCAATTTCAAAATCAACATAAGTGACTTTCAAAAATTGTCAAAAACTCAAAAAAAAACTAATTATCTATCAAACTAAATTTCAAAAATACTTAACTCGAAAATTTCTCAAGATTCTACAATTCTATCAAAAATAACTAACTAAATTTCAAAAAAAAATTTTTATATCATAAAAAGGATTGGGGTTGCGACTAGACAATCCCGTCGATGACCATTACATCGCTTCAACAACAACATTAAAAAAAAATATAAGTTCCTAAAAGAATAGAACTTCGTATTACATAACTTTAAACTTCAATAGATCAAACGAGTAAAAAGATTCTTTCTTTTCTTCATTAGATGAACGCTTCTATCGAACTAATTCTACGTCACTACAGCTGACTTAAGAGAGAAATATCAATCCCCTAACGGATAGAGCTTAAGAACGTTCTACAAAGAATTATCTAACAAAAAAAAAAATTAAAAACAATCTCTATTACCATTCGTGGTGTTACTATCAAATATCATTTCCTGCTGACAACATCTTCTCTATGAAGATAAAAGTAAAGCTTTAGCAACTGACGTAATGTGGGAACAAAATCGACCTATTACCGGACAAAAGTCATTACTAAATCTTCGAGAAAATAACTAATTACCATTGCTAACTTCACTCTAACGCTACTGACTACTAGAAAAATAAACTTCCAATACGGTCATTAGATTTATTAGTTAACTAAACTTCATATAAATATTAAGTGAAAAAGGTGAAAAAGAAAAATTTTTGGAGAAAAGTAGAAAGTTTGATCCACTTACTGCTGCGGACGTGAGTCAGGAATGAAGTTCAACTAACCACCGGTCAGTACCCAAGATTAACATTCCACTAGATCACAAATCTCACAAAAATCTCAACAAAAAAAAATAAAAAAAAATTTTTAGTTTCAAAAAAAAATTTTTGAAAAATCAAACGAATATCAAAATTCAACAAATTTCAAATCTTCGAAATCTTCGAAATCTTCACTAACTCGGGCCCCACACGTTGGGCGCCAATTATGTAACGAAAATTCCAAAAAAAAAGGGGATCCTACACTATCTTCTTACACAACAGCACCAACAGAGTGGGCCGAAACTCAACATTAACATAGACACTCTATCTGCTCGGCACTGAAGAGAGATATCCGTCAACGCGAAATTTCGGGCCCCACGTTGGGTGCCGATTATGTAACGAAAATTCCTTGTCACAAAACCGCGACAACAGGGACCGAAATCTTAAAAATTATACATAAAATCTATGATTCGGAATTCCGTCTCTACGACAAATTCCACTTTGCTAAATTTCGAGGCCCCACGTTGGGCGCCAATTATGTAACGAAAATTCCAAAAAAAAGGGGATCCTACACTATCTTCTTACACAACAGCACCAACAGAGTGGGCCGAAACTCAACATTAACATAGACACTCTATCTGCTCGGCACTGAAGAGAGATATCCGTCAACGCGAAATTTCGGGCCCCACACGCTAGGTGCCAATTATGTAACGAAAATTCCTTGTCACAAAACCGCGACAACAGGGACCGAAATCTTAAAAATTATACATAAAATCTATGATTCGGAATTCCGTCTCTACGACAAATTCCACTTTGCTAAATTTCGAGGCCCCACGTTGAGCGCAAATTACGTAACAACATTCCATGTCAACATCGCTTTATAATCCCAATTAAGTAGTAAAGAAAAATAAAAGAAAGGAAATCTTATTCACAGTTCGCATCACAAAACGCCATGTCAACAACAGACCTAGACTTCTCGACCACAAGACGAGTTCAGGCATCGTCTGACTTTGTCCATATATCAGATTTCTTTACTCGAGAAATTTCGGATCCTTTATTGAGTATCAGTTAAGTAATGAAAGTTGAGAATTATAAAACGTATTTTCATGTGGTATTCAGGTTACAGAATAAAAGCCTCATGTAAGGGAAGACAAAAAGGTAAGAATTCTTCTTCGGACATTATCTACACGCTGTCTCTTCTCACCGTACAACCCCTTGCTCTTACCTACCTACATGAGAACTCGTATGTACATAGGTGTCATATACACTTTCTCACCGTGACTATAAATGGAGGGAAAAAAAAATAAACTTACTTCTGAGTATCTTCTTTTGGTAGATCAAGGTCTGACAACTAAATAATCACCATTGACTACTCTTGACTACCATTATAGTACGTTTACTTCTATGAATCGGTCGAGTGTCCTTCTACATTTACCCACTTACTGGAGAAGGTATTAATCCCTCCTGATTCCAGAAGAGAAATCATGGCTATTATCTATAGCAAGAACATCTTTGATTCACAATGTTAACCTAAGATCCATTACACCAATCGGTTTTCACTACTCTTAATACCTCATCCAAGAACAAGGCACATCCGAGCAGCGTCAGATTGGGTTAGCCAGTGTTCAACCACCGCAGTTGGCCTGATATTTGCTCGATCGCTTAGCTCGCCGCAAGAGGGGGGGATCTTGCTATGGGAACGCTGACTGGTGTCACATACTATTTACAGACCATGACCTTGCTGACGTTTGGCCATAATGAATTTTGTTGAGAGCTAGGGCCCGAATTAGTGAGTTAATGATTACGAAAAATCTCTCTGAAAGAGAATGAAGAATTTGGATTTGATCTATATCGGGAGAACATAGATGGTCGTGTCTCCGTGAGCGGATCATAACCCTCCCGCCATGTTCCTAATTGCTCAAAAAAAAAAGTTTAAGGAACCCTTGTGTGTGGGAGTGAAGATGTTAAATCACTCCTCATTGCCTATCTACCCAACCTAAAGAAAGTTCAAAACGAATCGAAACTAACTCCCTATGTCTACGTTGGCAAAACAAAAAAAAATTATACGCAGACTCCCATAATGTAGTAAGAGTTATTGTACTCCTATTACATTAATGTTGTTGTTGTTGTATTAAACGACGCTCATCTTGTCACCTCGGATTGTCAGTCACAACCCCCGATCCAATTAGTACTTACAAATCCATTATCTAAATCCTAAAAAAAAAATGTAAGAAAGAAAATTGACTTCCCTAAGAAAAGATGTCCACAAACGACTTCAATACTAAAGACTAAATTTTCTTTCGAGAAACCTTTTTACATATTTTATTTCTTACCTTAATAACTAACAATTTATTTCTTAACATATAAGTTGCCTTGAACAAACTTAGTTATAAACTTTAATTTTCTTGAACAATTCTTAATTAACTAACATTATATCTAGCTACTTTCATTCTTTAAATCTTCCTTGAAGTAGAAGAGAATCAAATTCAAAAAAAAAATTAAATATCTTTTCAACTTCATCCGCTTAATACAAGTAGTATGGTTTCAGATTAGGAATTCAACTTGGAATTAGTTTATTCCAACTTTATATTATTCATATTCTTCATTAAAAATAAATTATCAAATGTCACCAGGCAAAATCTATGAGAAAGAAAATTAACTCAAGATCTCGACTGTATTCTCCGCGACTTGGCGGATAAATCCTTCGTTATTTCAAAACAAAAAGATTCACGATCATTCGATCAAAGACGGACCGGACAAAAACAAAAAAAAATCTTAAACTATCCGGTAGTTTAGAATTTCTTCAAAAGAAAACTTCACGATCACACGTAAGTACAGATAATTTCAGAAAGTAACAACTTCAATAGTTATATACCTCCATAGAAATTTCCTATACTATTCGACACGACTAAGGCGAAACTGAATTAAAGTTAAGTGGTAACTCTTACTTGAGCATAGATTGACCCTTTCCCAAACCAAAATATATAGTTAGACTTTCAACCGATTCTCAAAAAAAATGATGAAAAACGATAGAAAAGTCTTCAGTAAAAATCAAAAAGGGTTTAATAAAAATATCAAATAAAAATTTAAAATAAATGTTATAAATGTTATGAAATATCAATATAATCAAATATAATCATAATTATAAATAAAAGAAAAATCTCTACCTACAAGGGAATGCATTCTCTCGATGATGGAGTTTACAACAAAGTACAATAGTGACTACTTTGTTGAGTAAGGTAAGTGATATTAAAAAAAAAAATATTTGGGTTTAAGATTGAATCTTCATACAGGATCGTAAATGATATAATCCTTTATGGACAGTGAGTAACAAAAATAAATCGAACCATTCGAAAGTCTTTCAGTTAAACTGTTATACGGCTTCAATAATGATTTTTAAATTCGTTCGCGATTTCACATACAACAAAAAAAAAAAATTAAAGTTCACTCAGAAATAAAAATTCTAAGTGACAGTAAAAGTAAGAATTCACCGATACCATTTATAAACCGGTGTCCGAAAAATATCAAACGTAAGTGTTGAATCTTCAAAAGAACTAGAAAAATTTCCGTTTTATAAATTACATCTATAAAGCATTAGCGCATCCTATGATTCTTTATAGTGTCATAGGTAACTTATTATTAAGTTCCCATGAGTTAACTTTCTTTTTCACGAATGTTGGTTTCGGAAATTATTTCTAGTAAAGGATAAATAATCCAATACCCAATATTCAACAAACCTTTAGGAGGTAAGTTATAATTAATATTAAACTGACGGACACTCTATGGGTAAGTATTGGTAAGTTATGTATTATTGTTCTTCTCTTTTACTTTTCAGGTTACAATACAAACGTATTTAATTCGTAATTTCAAATTCAGCAAATGCAAATTTTATTTTTATGTTTGTTAACATTTTCATTACTTAGTGATGTTCACACCAAAAAAAAAAAAGAAGGTGGAAATCACATTCCAAAAACAAAAGTAATATTTAATAAGAGAGCAGATCCTCTTTAACTAGGGATCCTACTTCCTAATTCAACAAAAAAAACTAAATTAAATTTCGTGGTTCATATTAAAGACTTTATAAAGTTTTTTTGAAAACAGACTAAACTCCTCATCGAGTCATAACTATTTCTTATAAGATTGATTCTTAAAAATTCTTAAATCGCACTTAAATACATCAAAAAGTGACAGTACCTTTTTGTAGGATCAAACCTACTTATTCACTGCTTCGATGATTTCTAGCTGGCTTTAATTACAGTTGGTTATATAGCTGTTTGTTCCAACGGTGTCATTCTTGAAATTAATCCGTTATCCACTTGCTGGTGAGATGGTGATTATTTTTAAAGTGGATAATTATTAACGGCATCCCACGATGTTAATTTAAGTTCATACTATCATGTACGATAGCTGGTTTTTTCTTCTTCACAATGCTCCAGGACTACCATACCGACGGACGTTAAGATCGCGATTCGGACTCGAATTCACAAACGAACTTTTAAATCGTATCTACTAATAAATAGCAGTAATTATTTACGATTTGCAATGAAATAAGTGAGATTTGAATTTCTTAATTCAATCTCGAAAATAGATTCACAGAAATTTCTTAGTAATCTTGAATTATGTTTTTAACAAATTGATTTTGGATTGCGATTTTATTTTGGGCCATGCCCTAGGAAATTTTCGATAACGAGAAAAGTTGTTATCAGTAGCACTAATCGATTATCTTAATCATTAACTTTATATTCCACACAAGAATATTTAAAAAAAAAATCCAGGCAGACCAGGATTTCTCCTTGGACTTGACCGTGGATGGGCAAATTTACTATTACGTATTGATGGATTTGCTTGTCCTAGTCGTCCTAGGTATGTATGTAGATCCTGCTTGCCTATAACAAGTGAAAAAGAGTCGTTTTAGTAAAAATGTCTTTTTCTCTGATGACATTATGTATGCACACTGTATTATCACAATGCAAATATCTTTGCTTACCTGGATGTAATTTTTGATTTCTTTGAAATGGGGGTAGTTTTTCGTTCCTCGTATGGCGAGTCCCATTACCTTGATGTAATGTAGGTATTCTTGATTTATGCACATGTGCTTCTTTTACAATTTTTGTAGAGCACTCGTGTCTGATCAAAAGAAAAATTTATCCAATTATGTTCGGTCAGATAGCGTAAATTATATTTTTATTACTTACATTTTCTTTTCTGTTCTTTTTCTTTTCAGTATTTTGCAGCGTAAATTATTTTCTTGAAATTTTCTTCGTGTTTCCTGGATGATGTTTTCCGCATTGGCCATGAATTATATATCTATCGTGTGTTATTCGTCGTTGTCTAGTGGCTCTTCCTTACCGACCTGAATTGAATTTGGCTTGGCGAAGTCTCAATTCTCGACGGGATGATTTCTAGCTTTTTACGATTGATAAATAATTCGTTTCTGGACATTTCTTTTAGCCAGATTTAGATGGAATATTGTGAGGACGAATTCTTTAGGATTTCTCCTCCGTTAGCCACGCGTTTTCTTTGCACGAAAGAAAATTTCTTAAAATCATATGCTTTAGTCACACTATGAAAGTTAAATTCATACCTTTATTGTTTTCGACAATTCAATCCTTTATTTATGTTACTTTAGTTTCATGGATGATGTTTTCCGCATACTTTTTGTTAATTTCACTGTTTCGTTAGCGCGTTATTAAAATTTTTCTTCGACTCAGACTTTTAACGCGACACAACTTCTTTGCGTAAACAGATAATTTGAAAAGAACATTCTGGAATTTTACATTCCCCAACCAACTCACGACAGATGTTCTGTCTCGCTATTTTGCCTTTGATTTGCGCGAGGTGAAAAGCTTTTGGAGGGAGATATCTTCCGGTGATATCTCCTTCCCGTTTTTTCTTTAATAAACTTATGCGCGCTTGGGTATCTTATAGGTGTTTTTTGTAATAGTATGCGTAGCACTTCTTTTTCTTTAAGGCTACGTTTAGACTTGAACTATATTGTAACTTTTTGGTTTGATTGATGATATGACTGAAACATAATCAAGTGTATCTCTTCATGAACCAAACTATTTTAATGTCGAATTCGTAAGTATGAAAAGTTTTGCAATACGGTAAGTATTAAAGTGTTCGTCGTTTAATGTCCTTTGGTAAGTATTTTAAGAAAGAGTTTTTGTTATAATAACGAAGGTAAGTACGTATTTTGGTTCTTAAAATGTCATATTTATTTTGTGAGTTATTTCGTATTTGTAAAGGTAAGTATGGGTATTTCGGTCATTGTCTCGGTAAGTATGTAAATGTTATAGAGTACGTATTGTTTTGTCTTAGGTTCGATGGATCCATTAACTCAGACCAATAAATTTTGGAGTGTTGAATGACGTTAATGCGTCTATCGTCACTTCTTATTTTCTTTATCATTTGTTAAGGTATCAGAATATAGACAATATATAAGTCTGTCTGTCCAGTGTCAGTTCATATTTAACCTCGTATTCAAAGAAAATACACATGAAAATTGCTCAATCGTCTCGACCGCAAAAAAAACATGTTTGAAATCAGTCTTTTTCAAGAATTATCTCTTTCGAATTTTCAAGTGTCGCATTGACTGAATTCGAACGACATAACTCTTTCCGATTAAAGACTAAATTAAAAAGGTACGTTTTATACAAACATTTTCAGATTTTGGTTATTTTGTTGACGTAATTGTAAGTATTCTATTTAATGAGAAAAGTGTTGCTCCGCAATTTTTTTTTCTTTCTCATATATTGCAATTTAGATTTACTAATTATACCTTCATTTTTGTGTCTGTTACATCATTATAGAAATGAGCCTATCAATCTACGCTTAGTTTTAATATTTTATGACTTGCGTCATCTATCTGAATCTTAGACAACTATTTCGGTTCTGCCATCTTATAATTTACTCAATCGAACTTTTCCCCACTCGTTAGACGTTAGTGTTTTAAAGCAAGTGTGTACTACATAGGTTGTTCACACAGGGCTGAATTCCCCCTAGTAGCTTTTTTCGCCATCTTGTCTTCTTTCTACCTCGGTGTTATAGGAACTTTGGTTGTTTAGGTTCACAACGAGATGTCACTATATCTAGGTGAGCCCTTTACCTTTATAACACTTTAGTTGTAGAACTCTAATGAAAAATGGTTCTGAGTTGCGATAAAATGAGATGAACATTTTAGAACAACTGAATGAAAATGATTTTTAGGACAAGTGTCTTGGCTAAACTTATTTAAGGAAATTGTGTTTACGAAAATTTTCGAGTTGGTTCGACTAATGGACAGTGTTAGGTGGTGTTGTTTTTACACAAACATACCTAATACAATAATAATCAATATAGATGTAGAAGTGTTTTTCCTACAGGTCTGACTGATAACATTGGATTATTAAAAAAACAGTTCTGCAAAATTTGCGGTTATGTTGGATATAATCATTTTTCTATGGAAATTTACATCACTTTATCATCTGATTTACATTAGTAGATATTAATTTTTTGTTCTTATTAAACTTACTTTATATGGTGCCAACATTTGGAAAATCATAAAATTCTAACACTACATATGTGGAACGAAGTTCACAGCGGTCAGCTAGTTTTTTAATAAATTTAAACTTTCAGTTGCAAACTGTATTGTATAATTTCAATGGCAAGACTTTATTATTGAAATATCGCCAAATTCAAATCTTGTGTGTAAATCTTGAAGCAACATTTTAAAAAAATGTTATGAAATTCTGTTTGCTCATGGTTTTGGAGGTCTATATTTTATATTGTACCTACAAAAAAAAAAAAAAAAAATAAAAAAAACATTATAAGAATGTTGAAAATATATGGTTATCGACTTTATAAGGAAACACTGATGGCACCCACATCCCTAAATCAAGTGCTGTCTCTTTTCCAATTTATGTTTTCTATTCGTTTATACTTAATCCTTCTTTTATGCAGAATTTTGTACAGTAATGGGTAAAAAAGGCTTCAGTACATCCTTTTATGGATTACTTTTGCTGTGTAACTCTCATTTCCTTTTTTTTTTTTTGCAAACTCAGTCAAATTTGAAATCAGAAATCTTAAGAAAATAAATCAAAAAAGGATCTTCATCAAAGAATGGTTTAAATTATGTTTGGGTTTTTTGCGTTGTACCATCATATCCTTTCTCTAAATAGAATTTCGAATTTGAAGTTGAAAACAGCAAAAAGCACTCCATCTTAGTCATTATCCTTTTACTGAAAAAATAAAAGTAATGTACAACGAATTTACGCGCCCAAACCATTAATTATTATACGATGGATAGCTTTTTATATCTTCTACTTGTATTTAATGTTAAAAGCAGAATGATAAACACAGGATTTTATGATGATTCACATACACATAGGACTAGACAGTATTTATTTAAGTATAAATTTCACTTCAACCCTATTATTATATGGTGTTCTTCTTCTTCTAAGACTACCTACCATATTGCGGGTGCATTGAATAATATTTGTGAATGTTATAAGGGTTTAGTGGTCCTATGGTCCTGTGGATTATGTCCTTCACATAGATAATACTACAGGATGAGAATAAAAGCTGTTTTTCTTTGAAAAAAGATTTATGATTACAGCAATAATTTTAACGAAACCAGTGAAATAGCCCATTTGGCATTGGATTTTTGGCACACACAAGCAAATTGTAACTGTAATGGCCGCCATAGAAGAGATTTTATTTCTATGAATTTCATGACTATGCATATATGGGTTATTTGAAGAAACAAATCGAGACACTCTTCACAAAATTATATACAAATTTGTGATATAAAAACAACGTGTCTATATAGGACCAACTTTATCATTTCTCATTCCAAAGGATTCTAATGAATCAATAAGAGAGCCAGTGGTGATTCATGCGACAATATAATTTTTATCGCACTCACAAATTCGATTTCGAAATACTTGGGAATCTATATTATGTATTAAGTGTTTTTTTTTAGGGATACTGTATCTATCAATGTTATCAGCACAATAACAAACAATAAATCTTAACTTAATTTTTCCAATAAATTGTTATCGCCTAAAAGTTAACCTGATAAGTTATTTTGTCAATGGTTTTAATCGATTTTGCTTTTAACTATACATCGTAGAGTTTTGTGTTATATTTCATATCTTTTGAGATAAAATTACTAACTTAAATAAAGTTGACAATTCGAAATTGCAATGTATGAAGAATTAATCAATAAATAAATAGATTCGCAAAATAATTTTACTTACAGAATATAATAGGTTAATTCGAACCGAGAAAAATAGAAAATAATATCTTGACCTTATGATCCATGAATACATAACAATTCTTATAGTAAGGCCCAGTCCAGCTCTGGTTAAATATTTTAGCTGGTAACCATAGAAACACATACAAAATCTATGATTAAAAACTAAAATAACCAATGGTTACACATAACCAGAGTTGAAGAGATTGCTGGCCCTAAATCTATTGCTACTATTTGCATGCAAAAAGATCATTTGGCTTCTGAAAAATTGTACTAGTGATACAATGTTTAGTAAAGCAGGATATGCAATGTGCGTGAGGGTGGATTAAGGATTTTATGATAACATTGAATTTTGCTGCAATGTGCCATCATGTGTCGTAGTAATAGAAACAAAATTTAATTTGCAAATTTTGTGGACAAAACTAAATTTTTAGGTAAAACAATCAAAATTTTATTAAAATTCATTTATTGGTTTTGAATTTAAAAAAAGAGCACGATTGGCTTTCAAGAATTTGATTGAATTTGATTTTGTCGCAAGTTACGTTCTTGCCAAATATAGAAAACAAATTTGACTAGTTTAAAGAAAAACATTTTTTTAATTAAAAAAAAAAAAAATAAAATACTTTTTCGAAATATTTGTATGCAATATTTATCACGCATTGCAGGACTATCTAAATATCAATTTTCATCAAAATTCCGGTATAAAAAAAACGATTCTTTGCTTGAGGGAGGTACCGTTTAAAAGCTTTTTTTCGATATTTTTTCTGATAAACTTTATCGTTGACAAAAAATCACTCATGTTAAATTTTATCAAAATCGATTTGGGTCTTTTTATGAATAAAATTTGGTTAAGTTCCGTTGATTCGTTCAGGAGAAAATCAAAATTTAAGAAAAACAAGACATAAGGGTCTTTAACATCATATCACTCATGACAAGTTTAATCAAAACAGTTTTTTCGACTTCGCTATCATCATAATATTATATGTTTGATTGTTATCTGATTTTTTTTGTGCCTATAGTACCTACAATTGCAATTTAACTGTGTCGCATAAAAATGCTCCTGTGGCAAGTAACCTTCATACTAACGACTAAATGCTTTATCAACTTTTTGCCGTCGACAACATATTACTTACATAAAATTTTATCAACATTGAAAATATTTCTTTCCAAAATTTATGATTGCAGTATTAATCAAGGCTCAGGGTACATTTAGAGTATATCTAATTTCATCAAAATCAATGCAGCCGTTTAAGAGAAAAGCGCTATCAAAAAACTACTGTTCTATGACAGGTATACCGTAAATATGCTTCAAAATGTTTAAATGCAAGACATCACCGTTGGCAACCACTTAAATAAAATTTGATCAAAATCTATCTTGTTTTTTTCGACAAAAATGGAATTATCGGTAAAGCTAAGTATGGTTGGTAAAGTTATTTTAGGACCTTGGCATCTTACTCAATGAATACAAAGAAAGAAAGATGAGGCCTATAATATAGCAAATTGTTCGAGGAAGTATTTGCCTGTCTGTCCCATGATCTGCCTCAAGACTCTACTTTTCAATTTTTAAGCATTTAGAGTACTAAGTAATTAAAATTTTCAAGAACTCTGCATCACGTTGTCAAGAAACGAGCATAAGCAGTTACTGGTGTCTTCACATACGTCATGTATGAAATAAATGTGTCTTATGCTATAATTAAAGGTTCATTCATTTCTTAGCTAAAATAAAGTTGATTGGGTAATAATGAGAAATAAAATTCAAGCGAAGAAAAGACATTGAAAAGAAAACGCTGATGTATACTTAAAAAATACTTTGAGTTTTGTATATCGTGCAGAAGCATGCTTTTTTATTTCAATTAAACGAAAACTTTCTAAATGTTTTTGAAAGCAAAATATTTTATCCAAAGTATGGTCCTTTTATATATATAACAATGTTACCAGTAAAAACAACACTGGCAAAAAAGATACATGAAACAAGAAATTCCAACAAATGCTTATTATTTAAATAATTTGTTTCTGGTTCAAATTGAAAATAACATTTAAATTACGATTACAAATTTCATCAGTTTTTTAATCATTATTTTATAATTAAGTCTCCATGAAGACTTAACTTAACAATGGTGATAGTGAACTTAAAGTTCACTATCATCGTTGTTACTACCGAAAAGTCAAAACATATATTTTCACCGACAATTTGAGAATAAAATATCATTACAGATACTAATAAATCAATTAAAATGTCAGATGAATACTTAATACCAAAAATCCAACACTTATCCCCTTACATTTATATTTGATTAAAGTATATCTTTTGAAACATCTTCTTTATCATGTTTAAATTGTAGAAAAACACCCCATCCCAGCCAAACCGTATTCAAATTTTATCTACCATAAGTGTTGTCAGGTCACCGTCTAACTGCTTCCAATCCATTCAGCTAATCTCCAAATTTATTATTCTCCCCCATAGAAGGCAGCCAAAAACACCACCGCAGTATTCAATTAAGGACCTTTCCTAATAAATCAATTGAATGTATGTATTGAGAGAGATACAAATTCATTTGATTTTTTTTTTATTTTCATCATCATATTGAAGTTGGTTTATTAAAGGCTAAGCCGGTGCCATTCAGTTGCCTTAAGCTATAACATCTGTCACATACAGTATCTCTTACAATCTAACGACAAAAAGCTATAACTAATCCCCAAAGCGAACACCTTATCCGTTGGTTTGGTTCTTCGAAATCCACAAGCCTCTTTTTTATACAATGCATCCAAATTTGAATAGAATGGAATACTATGTGTATCCCACAAAGCTAACGCAACACAATATTTTATAATGCGGATCACGAATCCTTGAGAGGAGGTATCCTTACAAACATTGCACGATGCTACATCATTTACAATGTCAGAGCGAAGACAAGAAACGTTTTGAACAAGACCGAATGGTTGAGACGACATACACAACATCAAGGAAGAGAGAGCCTTCTTCAGTATAATGTCAAGTTAGATCCTAGAACTCACATCACATTGCAAATCCATTGATCCGTTGAGAGAGTATCTTGAGTTTAGCCTTTCATCCGAATATACGACGTGATGGTCGGAGAAAAACAAACTTAACACACAAAAAGAAAAAAAAACTGCCTCGCGAATACATATTCCTTATTCCGCATTGAACAACACAAACTAAACTTTAAGGATGAGAAGCCATTTTGTAGTACTGAGCCAAAGGAGACATCTACATCATCCCCTGTGAGCTGCGAGTTTTCAAAGAATTCGCTTCTATCTTAAATTCACAAACACACGTTTACGTAGCTATTGTTGAAAGAAAATTTTTTCTCAGCCATGTACATAATTTATCTTTGGGGGACTGCTCTCCAGCAGTTCCAAGAGATTCATCATTCAAGTCTTGCGTTTAACGTGTCAGGTAGGACCCTGCTGTCAATTGGCTTCCGAGGCACGTCCATTTCTCTGGCTTATGTGGTGAGAGGTACATACAGGAGGGACGATAGCCATTATGGCAAAGGCAAAGGCAAAGCATTGTAAAGTGATTGAAGCGAATGATTTGAATTCATTCGAATTTATTGCCGTGCTGATTCTTTTTTTGATTGAAACTAATTAAGTACGTTTATTGGTTGGAAGGTGCGAGATGAGACATTCAAAAATATACAAAATAGGTAATGGACGGTTTTATTATACTGTTGAATGAAAAACGGATCCTGAATCGATTTATGGATGCGTAGATATTTAAAAAAAAGGAAAATAAGCAAAGACCGTATCTAATATCAATTGAAATATTGAAAAAGAATCTTGGTAAATCTTTTTATGATTAACGACTTTCTTATTTAATTTTCAGAAGTGCTCAAATCACTTTTTGATACCAGAGATAGTCCAGGCGCGTTTAGGATTTCTTTTCTACGTATGGAAATATTTTAAGGATCACTTAAATATTTTCCGAAAGCACTTTTTCTCCCCTTTTATCATCTTTTGCTCTCATACATATAGTTATGGCAATATGGCCGGATTTTGCTAAATTGGCTTTTAATATCTTACGCGTTGTAAGATAATTGTCCATGATCCAACCATTGGAGTCGTGGAAGAAGACTATCCTTGCTTTTATATACAGGGTGAGTCATGAGCAATGCGACAAAATGCTAGGGCGTGTAGGTTGCGTTGAGACAAGAAAAAAATCGTATTGGAGGGGGGATCTATTCCCCTCCGTTTAGCCGGGAGGGGAAATTTTCGAAAAAATTGACTTAAAATGGGAAAAAAAATACAATAAAAATAAATGTTTTTCTTAGAAAAAGGTGGTTTTGGTTTTTTTTTATTTTCTTGAGAACGACATAAAATTTTTGCTTCGGGTTTTCTTATTTAGACTTAAAATTAATAACAGCATTGAATTTTGAAATTAAAATTAGCACTTAATTACGTAAAATTTTGAAAAAAATGAATTTGAAATTTTTTTTTCAATTTTTTTTTTCAAAATTTTGACTTTGAAAATTAATATTTCAAAAACTATTTCTTAGAATAGATTTATTTAAACACAGAATGAAAGAAAAAGTTATTGGCTTTTCAAAAACGTATCGCACAGCATTGTGAATGAAGCCGTTGATTTTAAATAATTTTTTTCCCATTTTAAGTCAGTTTTTTCGAAAATTGCCCCTCCCGGCTAAACGGAGGGGAATAGACCCCCCCTCCCATACGATTTTTTTCTTGTCTCAACGCAACCTACACGCCCTAGCATTTTGTCGCATTGCTCATGACTCACCCTGTATAGATTAAATATTATAATACATAATGTATAAAAATACTTAAAGTATACTCAAGTGTAAAAAGTAAAAGTATAATTAAGTTGGATTAACAACATCGTCAGACCTGAACTCGTCCCAGCAGTACTTGGTAGAACTAGGCAATATGTCATACTGTTTTCTAACGATTGAAATAAAATAATTAACATTACGGTCTGTTAAAAATCTTTCTTAAACTAGCACCGTTTTATTCTTGAAGTAAAATACGATTGCCGTGGGTGTCAGAAGATCTACAATTATTACTTATGGTTGCTAAAACAGTGATTTATCTGAATAAGTCCTACCGGAAACATGTAGTTGGAATCATTTGTTGGGAAATATCGAGAAAAAATTTGCTTATATCGGAGGGAAACACACACAAACAGAAACCATACAACACTTCCAGTAACTATACCAGTAATATACGTAAGATCTTGTGTTTCAATAATTCCATAGCACAATAATTCAATACTTCAGTTTTTTAATAGTTCAATATTTAAATAGTTCATATGGTTCAAGAGTTCAATATTGCAATAAATCCATGGTTCAGTAGTTCAACAGTTCAAAAGATTAATAATTCAATAGTTAAGTAGTTCAATAGGTCAATAAGTCAATAGTCTAATAGTTCAATAATTCATTAGTTCAATAGTTCAGTAATTCAATAGTTATCTAATTAAGTTCAATATTTCAATAGTTTAATAGTTCAATAGTTCAAATGTTCAATGGTTTATTAGTTCAATAGTTCAATATGTAAATATTTTAATAGTTGTTCAATAATGAATTAAGAACTAAAGTGGAAACTAATTAAAGAAAGAGATACATACAGAAGAGATGGGGTGAAACAGATCTAATATGAATAAGACAATTCATTTGATCATTAAAGTTCATTAGAATTATCTAGTTAAAACGAATTAGTGTTGTTCTATAACGAAAATGAATAAAAAGAGATACATGTGAATCAGAGAACGAAGACGGTTGCTTCAATTGCTTGATGGAGCATAAGACATTAGAGTTGTATTAAGTTATAGCGTATTTGTATTTGTGTATATGATTTTTGAATAAATTTTCTGACAAAATATAATTGAACTAATTGGAAAAAACCTAATTCAAGTATACACTTTATGTATTTCAAACTATTAAGACTGTTGCTTTCAATAGGATAACCTATTTTCGGTTGACACAACTACAAAATAACAAAATAATTTATTATATGTAACAAGATATAAGTACATATCAATATACATAATTAATTATTTCTTTCCCCAAAATATACTAACATACAGAAATTACTTTGTATATCTATTTGGATTCTTCAACCCTATTCCCAATAGATATTCAGGACTATGATATCATTAAATACCCTATCATTGTATACAATTGTTTTCTTACAATATTTATGATTGTGATTGACAAAACAAAATTTAATTAATCAATTTTTTTGATGACTCCATCAATCAATAGAAAACAATCAACCAAGAAAAGATCAATTCAATTATACCTTGAAGTACAAAAGTGGGTATAGTAATTGAGTTAATAATTGATTTGTTTAGGTCTAGTTGCGTGATAATTCAGTACATGATATAAAAAATTCTAATAAATAGTCAAAAAGCTCTAAACCTTCTAAAGTGCAATTATCTTTGTGTAATAGAAAAAAATGGAAAAACTAAAGAAATTTATTTTGCCATTTTCTTCAGTAAAAATCACATAAAATGTCTTTAACACTTGATGTAGGTATATATCAAGCTTGTTTAACATAAAAAGCTCAATTTCATTAAATCCTTATAGATAACTTGAAGACACAAATAAACTACTTTAACTATAACAAACCAAATATCATTAGTCCGGTCAGTAACTTATACACGAACATCATACTCGATGGTCAGATAGGCAAAAAAAAACAAGACACAAAATTCCTTACATTTTATTCCTTGATTACATCTCATCAATCACCAAAGATATTACTTCGAACACGAAAAAGGAAACATCTAAACATGAAATGAAGCTAATTGACAATCAGGAAAACCTAATCGCTGCAATTTATTGTTCTAGAAGAATCCTTGATAATCTAGAAGTTTACTTTATGCTGGGTTAAATAGGAATGAATATCTACTTAAATTCAACAAGAAAATCATGTTCAATTGAGTAAATGGTGACAAAAATTTTCTTATGCTTCGGCTTCCTGAAATTCATATAAAGAAATATATTTCTTCATACAACTTTTGTGTGATAAATTCAAATTGTATCTCCGACCGGAGACAAAAACGACAAAACCAAATTTCCATCTCTAATTGACTTCCCAAATTATTGTTGGAAATTTTTTACTCTTAGGTATATAATATACATAGATACAATTTCATTGGTTTGTTCTAAAGAATACAACAAGAATCTTATGTGTTCACTTGAATAAGTGACAAACTCGTTAGTGAATATTTAGGGGAATCCCGCAACGAATGAATGGTTTTGAATAACGAATCATTGAATTTTACTGACTTTGTTTTATTCAGTAGACTGATTAACGGATCAATATTTTTTTAATTCATTCAGACGTAATTACAAAAACATTTGTTTGTTTGGCTTTTGGAAAATTTACTACGCTTCAGTCAGACTTACTTACCAAGTCATCACCTAGCAAGATAGTACAAATAAAAATGTGTTGTTAATTAAGATAATTTTTAATCTGTATACAACACAAACGTCAAATTTATATTTATCGTAGGTGCTGATGATCTGTCAACTTTGAAAGTGTCAAATTAATTACTTGCTGATTTCAGTTTGCACTGAATGACCCTGATTACACCAGTCCTTTTTTCGTAAGTGACGTGTTTTGTCTTTCTGTACTATGGTGATTTAACGGTTCGTTGTACTATGGTGATTTAACGGTTCGTTTGCCCGTTTCCATTCGTCGATTTGACGCCGGAAAGCAAAGTTTGACGCCGGAAAGCGAAGTTGTGAAAGTTGTGGTAGTTTTTTTTTTTTGTTGAAAAAAAAAAACAAATATTATTGTTAAATATCATTGCTAATAGTTTCATTTCAATCGTTGTTCACATTTACAACAAAATTATATCAAAACATTTGCAATATTTAATATTCTAAATAATTCACTTTCCGGTGCAAACAAGAAACGTCAAGGTTTAACCAGAAAAAGTCTTAAAATTTTCATACGTGCTTTAAGCAAGACGATGTTAATATTGGACGTACTCACCCGACGCATCTATATGTTTTGTCCCACTTCGTTGTAAAAAAGAGAACAAATTTTTAGATTTTTTAAAATTCTTCTCATGGATGCATTTTGACATTCACTATTCTGAAATTTGTAATTTATTATTTTTTCGCTTTTTGCACCAATATTTTGAAAGTTTTCACAAAATTCGGTCACTTTTGATTAGAAATTTCAATTAAACATGAGCATATAAAGTAAATCATAATCATCTAGGCTCATTTCCTATATTTTGTTTTTTGTTTTGTTTCATGTGGTTTCGTGCATCCATTGTGTTCACACTACTTTGTGTCTCAACACAGCGGACTGGACGTACGTCAAAATGCCTCGGATGAGTACGTCCAATGTGAACATCCTCAAATGCCAAATTTATTGCCTCTGATGACAGTTCACCTTGAAAATTCCACAAATATGGAAAATAGATTTATGTAAACCAGTCAAACTACAAAGTGTCAAATTTATTGCTTGCCGATGACAGTTCGCAATTATAAGTGCAAATTTTAAAAGAAGGTTCGTTCAAATCTAGCAAACAACAAAGTGAAAAAGAAAAAAACTTACCAAAATATTAAAACAAAACACATATAACTTTATATTTCATGTTTTACAATAGACTGTCGTCTAAGTTTAATGAACTTAGACCAAATCTGCAAAAACACAAAAACAAACATCTTTCGTATTTAGATTCGATCTAGAAATTCAAGGAATAATGGAAAGTGCAAAAAGAGCAAATATTTGAACTGAAATAGTAAATGTTTCAATTAAAAATTCTGGTTTTGAAATTTTGCTTTTTAAAATGGTTAAGTAAGCTCTGATTATCAAAATTCAGCAAATAATTAAAAAGCCTGCACTTTCCAAACATTTTTCAATTTGTGTGCTTTATTTTTTGCAGAATTATGATAAGCTAGAATTTTTAAAAGGAGAATTTTGATAAGCAAAATTATGACCCCAACCCGGAAAAAGGTTAGAAATGTCGGAAATTGAGCAAGAATATTAATATTTTCTGGCGTATTTTGGCGTTTTTTGAAACAAAATTTTCTGGCATAACTTCCAAAAGCCAGCTTTTAAAAAAAAAATTTCACATTTGTTAAACTTTTATGTTGAACCCACATGTTAAAAAAAATTATTTGAAATTATATACGAAATTAATAATAGCAATCGATCTTGCAAGAACCATTTTTAGTATATGCTAATTATTTTTGTATTCACCTGTCCGAAGTTTTCCATCGTCTAGTGTCTAGTCAATTTAATAAATACTAGATATCTATCAAAACAATAAGGAAAGAAGCTTTTGTCGTATTCAGAAGTAACTTCATACGACCATAAGTCGAGCGTTTTATTTTATATTCCTTCTTTAAAAACGTAAGTCGCATTAAAAGAAACAATATACTTCAAAAACTTGACATCGATACAAAACAATGTTTTTTATGAAATTTCACAATTCTTTTTCCGCAGGCGCTGACCCAAATATAAACAACTTCATTCTTTTTATTTAATATATATTTTTTTCCTTTGTGTTTTTATGTTGAAAAATGTCCAAAAAAATTAATGAATTGAACAATTTTTGCTTGTGAAATTTTAATTTCAATTTTACAAACAAAAATATAATTCTTTTTTTAAAAATAAAATGACACATTATATGTAAGAATGTCGATGTTCAATTGTATCTCTGTAACTACGAAATTAATTGTTATTATAAATACGATATCATGAAACAAAACAAAAACAATGAAACGAAAAATTCTCTCATTCAATTTCTAAACTCGTTTAAAAGATACTTTCTAATTCTAAGTATCTTGATAATGAAGAGAAGGAAAGGAACAACATTCATTTTTATAATACTGAAACCTAAACTCGAGGGGATTCTTTTCAAAATTAATTATTTTTTTTTTTTGGATGTAGGTAGATACAGTTGTTGGTTTGGGGCATCGTCGTGTTATTTTCGTTTTTGTTTCCTGTTAATTGGAAAGAAGATGCCCTCCAGCAAAAAAAAGTATCTGACAATGATATTGTTTGAACTAAAATGGGTTGTTGATTTTAATCAGAATGGAATATTTACCTTAATTTAACTGGAGAAGGTCATGGTACAAAAAAAAATAAAAAAAAAGATAAAGTCAACGCAATCTTTAAAAATACTTAAAGTATCTTTATTAAAACTTATATAGATGACATGAGATATCAAACTGATTGAGATATTTGTTTTTTTTTTTGAGAACATTTCAGTATTAGCTATTGTCAATAAAAAACAAAAAAAAAAACCTTAAGAGATTTACAAATTTTTTTCCGTTTTATTCTTTCAGATTCTTAGAGAAAATACATTCGTCATCAAGGATTATCAGATTATTCAACTGAAATAAACACAAATCTATCGCATCGAATCGAATTCTTTGAGTATTAAATAAGGACTCTTATTTGACCATCACGATAACCAAAAAATAAAAAAGAACATGAAAAACTAAAATAACATAAACCAAAATAACAAATACTTATACATATCTTGCTATCAAGGACGTTCATTCATCTTAAGACTTATACTCCCATTGGTCCGGCACCATCCTTAAATTACCAACAAGGTTGAACATAAACACAACAAAAAAAAAAAAATATGAAAGGAAGACATTTAAGAAGGCGATTCAGTCTGCAGCCCTCCTTTATGAATAAGGATGACAGCGAAGATAAACAAAAACGAGATAAGTGAGTAACAAGTTATACTGATATAAACACATCCTCAAATAGAAAAGATAAATAACAGCCACATTATCATAGAGATAAATTAAAATAACAAGATTATTTTTTTGAAGGATAAAATTACATTGAAAAGAAAATTATGTTTTTATCAGGTGGTGTTTTTGATGTGTCCAATTTATGAGTAAATAAATTATGAGAATGTATTTAGGTGGTTCTATAAATGACGCTTCTAAATTCAGCATTACATTTTTGGAAGATTAAAGTCGTAAAAATTGGCTCTAGTTTTATGTTAAGCGACCTTTACACGGTCAGTCAAGGGACGTCAGTCATCTACATATATAATCAGTCATCAGGCAAAATCAAAAGGGTTTTGATTTTTTGTCAAACAAATGCATGCATACAGACTTAGATTTTCAAACACTATATTACAGATTGATGTCAAATGACTGACCGTGTAAAGGTCGCTTTAGAACTTCCTTTCAAAAAACAACAATTTAAAGGCAATTTTTTGAATTAAAGTTGTTTAGAGGACTGAGTTTTTTTTTGACCAGTAAAAAATTAAATATTATAAATTATTACTTTTCAATTGAAAATATTACTTTTTATTGAAATGGCAGTAAAGTCTGAGCGATTTCAGCATAATTCATCGTGATAAAATAACATTATCTTGTACCTGTACCTATTGGATTCTTAGAGTAACTACTTGTAAAATAGGTTTTCATAGTTTCAATGTCAAGGTTAATTAGTTAAGTTAAGGCATCAATTTTGAAGTACATAGCAAAACCCTGAGAAGCAGACACTTTGAAGATTTTTTTGTATCGTCAAGTGAACACCGTACTAATAGGAATTTTGAAATAACAATCAAACATTACGATGATGGATAAGACGGAAAAAGTAGGTCCGGAAATTCTTTCTGCCTATCAGTTTGTTTGTATTAGCAACTACATATAGCCTGAACTGCTGATAATATATATATTATACCTTATGTTACGACACAACTTTTCAGAAAAATCGCCACTTGTAGGTGCAAAAAAAAATATCGGCATAGTGTTAATTTTTTTTTTAACTTTTCGTAATTTGTTGTTATATCTTAAAATGGCTATATATTTTGACAAAAGTTATCAAGGAAAAAGTTTGATATACCATAATAACAGAAATTGTTGGTACTTAAATTAATATAAAATTTCATAACAAAACAAAAAATTACAAATAAAAAATGCTAAAAAAGTCAATTTTTTTAGAAACAAATTAAAATGGAAGTTACTTACATGTTTACATTAAACAAAATTATTGAAAATGTGTATATTATATAGAGAAATTATTTATTAAGAAAACCCTGTTTTTTGAATTATACAAAAAAAAATTGAAAATACAAATTAAGCGGAAGCCTCCAAAAGTGCTCAAATTACAGAGCATAAAATTGAATGTAAAACTGTGAAAAAAATTGTATTTAATTCTCTTAATTGATCCTTAAAAATGAAATTGTTTTCAAAAAAATTTTAAATTATTTTTTTTACTATTTTTTTCAAGTTTGACTTAAACTTTTATTTACTTAAACTTTTATTTACATATTATAAAAAAATTATATGCTTTCTTTTGCAAAATTTAATCATTTGTCACATTTTTTTTTTAAGTTTGTGCAATATACCGTTTAATAAATACATACATCAAAAAACTTTTAATCTAAGCAAATATATATTAAGGTTTGTTTAAGATAAAATTTAAATTTTTCATAAAAGCTTGTGAAATAGATAAAATTACGAAGAATTTAACTTGCATAGAAAAAGCTATATATATTTTTTTAATTATTGTAAGTGTTCCAAAAAAAATATATGTACATAAAAATATAAACAAAAATACACGTTTTTATTGTGACCAAATATTTTTATGATTTAGTGGCATGACAAATAATAAAATTTTTCATCACAGAAAATTGTTTTCAATTTTATTAAATTTACCGCTGATTTAATATAAAACAAAAAGTATTTATGTAATCGTAAATATTTCAAAACTTTGTTTAAAAAAAATAATAACAAAATAATAATAGCTAAAATAAAAAATAAATTTTTATTCTATTGCTAGAATAGCGCAGGATCAAATTGTATATAAAATTGTATAATAATGTTTTCTTTAATTTTTCTAATTATGTCAAAAAAGTTATGTTTTGTTAAAAATATTTTTTTAAATAATTTTGATCCAAAAAATTAACGACTTTAGATATTGAAAAAATATACTTTCTACAATGTTTTATCGGTTTCTACATAATTTAAAATACTTTTGAAGTTTGTGCAATGTAGCGTTAATTAAATACAAAAAAAAATATTTTTTTTAAAGCAAGCATAATTTTTAAGATTTGTTTTTAATAAAAGTTATTTTTTTTCGGAACGGTTTAAAGCACAAGCTTGCAAGGACTTAAATGACGCAGAATAAAATTGGGTATCAAATTCCATAACTTTTTTTCATTCAGTTTTCTAACTGTTGCCTAGAACATAAAAAAAATTACTCTTTTAATAACTTTGATCCAAAATTTTACCAATTTATCGGTATTATATAAACAAAAATTGTATGCTTAACATTACCGAATTTATTTTTGTGCAATTTAAAATAGTTTTTTTTGCTTATGTAATGTACCGCGATTTTAAAAATTTGTTTTTAATTTTTCTTACTAAAATTATAGTTGGCAATCCTGATTGTTGTGTACAACATATTGGAGGTTCTTATATTTACCAAGAATTTATTCTGTTACACTAACAACAGTCGTAAACAAAAGAAATTAATAATGTTACAAAAATCTTATTGGTTTTTGAATGCGTTTCTTTGACAAAAATCGTAAAGAAAACAAAAAATTATACATATTCACAAGTTTCTTTAGATGGCTATAGGCAGTGATGATTCACCATATTAAAGTACTATGGAAATGTATATACAAAATCCATGAGTTTTTTCTTTCATTTAAGTTTTATATATAAATTTGATTTCGTGAATAATATTTTAAAAACTAATTTTTATTATTTATTTAGTTAATTTATTTTATAGCGACCAAAAAATAAAATTTATTGGCACCAAATTCTGCTTGCTTGTCGGCAATGACAGGATTTAAATAGATAATTAGGATCACTTATGCGATGCGATAATACCTATTTCTGAAACAAGTATATTATATTGAATTAAAGAAATTAAACTCTAATGGGTTAAGCCCGGTGGGTGTTAGTATCAAGAGATATCACTTATTGCTTTCCTCATTGGACCATCAGTCGTAATGTGTTCTTTTTTTAACTTAATGCTTTTAAAATAACTCGCTGAGCACATTAATTATTTTAATTACACCATTATAGTCTCGCACATTGCTTGTTTTAGTTGCTATTGTTATAGTAATATCATTAAAGAACAATAGTCTTTTCAATTTACAACTTTGCAGTTTTTCATTTCATTAATTTTTTTCATTTCACAGAGTTGGTCGTCACAATGCAGCTGATGACAGTGTAAGTCCGTCAAATGCCCGACACAAAATTGTCGTCATGGGTTCAGCAAAAGTGGGAAAGACTTCCATCATCAACCAGTTTCTGTATAACACATTTTCTACGAAATACAAAAGAACAATTGAGGAGATGCACCAAGGAAACTTCTCGATAGCTGGTGTCAGTCTTACATTGGATATTCTGGATACAGCTGGATCCTATGAGGTGGGTTTTTTTTATATACTTTTTTATTTTGTTTTTCATATACAAAGTCTTTTAAAAGAGCGCCACTGCCAACTGGTTTTTTCATATTTAAAACACATCAGCAGCTACAATTTACCTACATTCACACCTCAAGGATACAGTTTTTTATTTGTATTTCTCGAGGGAAGTTTTTGTTTACCATCTTCTAACAATAATTTATGACGGGATGTGGTATTTGTAAGGACAAACACACGACTCACTTAAAACCTTACATGTTACGTCATAGTAAGGATGGTATTCTGTATGAGTAATTTTTAGATGGTCCTTTTTCTCGTGAGATGTACACATACGTACGACGAGTGAATTGTCGAGAAGTAGATGTATACCTAGATATGAAATGTGGAGAAGACACATTTTTTGAAAGATTTGAAATCGCCTGCAGGTATGCGCGCACATTTCACACAAAAACTGTGTCAACAGAACATGGTGCTTATATTTTGTATGCTTTGTTTTCAGTTTATAAATTCCTAAGTTCTTAAAGACAATTCTTTAAAAAAGGCGTTAAAATGGCAACGAAATTGGCTATGGAAAGTTTAAAACTGTTTTGGTATTCCAAAATGTTTTTCGCTAACTATCTGACTTTTTTAAGTTCAAATTGAGTATTGCAGGATTAATATCCCGTGTGTAAGACAATTCTTACTACTTTTCTTTAAAACGTAACAACTCCTTCCGACGCCCGATTTTTTTGAAGATGTCCGCGCTCGTTGACTATTCAACTTAGAATGAATATCACTACTCGCCTTTCATTTAGATATCCCACTACCTATTTTTGCCAACTATATCAATCAGTTCGCCCATTTATCAATATGTCTATACTTCTGCCTTACTGATCGTCCAATCATAGACCAGCATCTATTCTTATTTTCTGGAAGGATTCCAGTTACCCACCCCTTTCTTGTATTATGTATTTCCCTGATTTGCTATTCTGTCTCTCGCTCTGATCAAATGATCCTTTTGAATGTACTTCGATACTTTCTATTTCCTTATCTACTGTTGTATGTGTTGTGTGTATCACACCATTGCCTTGCAATGTATCTTCGGTTGACTATATGCATACAGGCCAGCTGCAAGGGTTTCTTTCGTATGACTACCTACCACAAAACACCGACTTAATGGCGCCTGAGCTTCACTTCCCATACCGCCTGTCTGTCGCCAGAAAGTATTGGTATGGCATGTGTTTTGCTTGAAATGACTACCTACTATAAGAAACTCGCCTTGCTGTCGCCATACGGCTGCTTTTGCATTTCTATACACCCGTCTAGCTGTCGCCAGATTAATTGACCCTTATCATAAGACCAACTGGATGCTCCCATATCTATGCTCACTAATTCAGCTAAATGTCTCATATCCTAAAAGGAAAGGTTTTGGCGATTTCACCCGTCGGAAGGAGAAGAACATTATTTTACCTACTTGTTCTCTGATTAGCAATTAATAACCACGATCGGGATTTTATCGTTGTTACACGTGTAACATTTTCCAGCCAAAAAATTCTAGTGCCGCTGAGATAGCCGGTCTTTTCAGGGAAAATATTCACTACTTTTTATAAAAGTATTATTTTTGAAAATTTAAATAAAAAAATAGTTTAAGACATTTTTTTTTAATATTTTATTTAAAACTGTATAAGATTTATTTGAGAATCTTTTAAGAGACTCTTCTCAAAAACTTAAATTCCTTAGATTATAAATACTGATTTTGTGAATTTAAGTTTTTAAATAAATTACCATTAATTAAAAAAAATATTTTTTTAAGGCCCGTTTGCTCATATTCTCTTCATAAATCTACAACATAAACTTACTCCCTATGTTCGACATAAATTATTCTACGTTGTTACAAAAAAATTATGTTCTACTTAGCTATGATTTAGTTTCATGATAGAAATCTCAGTCAAAATGTCAATTTTGCATGAACAGTCATATTTGTTTTATTATTTTTCATTTGATTCTCTATTTTTTGAAGTTTAACAAATATTTTTGGTGTTATTTTTTCTTATTTTAGTAAAATTTACCTTCTGGATGTGATAAAGGCAATTTTTCCTTCTGAATTCTTAATCTAAATTCATCCAAAAAGTGACGTTTTATTGTTTTGGTTTTGTGTTTCCGATTGTTATTGCGTGTGTGTTTTTTAGTGTGAATAAAATGGCGATAAATCTAAAAAATATTTTTATATTAATTTTTGGACATGGAAATTAAAAAAATATTGTTATTTTGAGCTTATTCAATGCAAAAATATAAAATCAAAATCATTCTAAAGTAGAACTTAAGTCCTTAGGAACTACTTTTTCTTCCCCTTACATTAAGTTCAACCCATAAAAAGAGTAATGATTAATTTTAAAGTTTGTGCAAACTATTAAGTGGATCTTAAAAATTTAAGTTGTATTTAAGAGCTTATGTCGAGTATGAGCAAACGGGCCTAAGTCAGCGAAATTTTTAACTTTTGTTCACAATTAAATTTTAATTTTTCCAAAATTACCCACAGCAAAAGCTTGCAAAGCTTCGGCGCAAAATACGCATGGTAAAATTGTGCATAAAACTGCATACTTTTTTCTATTAAATTTTCCTAATTGTGGTATAAACAAATTAAACAAACAAGAATTAAAAAAAAAATACACATTCGGAGCGAAATTTTACTTATATGATGATATAAAGTATGGATTTCTGAGTCATTTAAAATATATTCTAAGCTTTAATAATGTTCCGTTATATTATTTTTAATTTACTTAAAATTTGTGATGGCAATCCTGTTTGCAAGGATTGCTCATGATCAACACTTAGATACGAGAACTTTCAACTAGCTTTACAACCCTACCAAATTTGGTTCATATTCAAATTAGTTCGTACTTTTGCACTTTGGCTAACATATCTCTATGTTCTTACATTCATACTTTCCGGCGTTGCCGCTTGAATTTTATTCTTCTCTTTACAAATTTTAGAAATCAGATCTAGATTTTTAATGACAATTCTAGATTGGCTCCCCAATGTTAAATTTTGAGATTTGGCAGCTGTGAGACCAATAATTCTATATTACGGGGGTTTTAAAAATATTATTATACCGATGTATTACATAGTTTTCAATCGGTTTCAGTAAAGAAAAACACTTAAAGTATTGAGAAAACACATAAACCAAAAAATTGAAGGCACAACGGACAAATTTGCTTTTGTGGCATAAGTTGTAAAAAAAAAATTAGTTAAATTCGAATAAATTAATTTCAAAATCGTTTGAAATGTTATTAAAAGTTTCGTTGGAGCGGGAAATGTATTTTTTTTACTTTCAGTTGTATCTTAAAATTAAATTTCAAACAAATCGATAAATTAGATTTCAATGGAAAATGGCGGCATCGTAGGGTGTTTGCGTTAGCCGCCATATTGAAAAACGCTTTTTAGAGCTTATCGGATAAAAGAATTATTTAAATCTTTCGATAGAAAATAAGATTTTCTTTTTTTCATGCCTCCAACATTTTTTTAAAGAGTATAACACTTTAGGGAAAAAGATTATTGTTTTATTTAATTTGAACGATATGTTTTTTTTTAATTTTGTATTTTTTAGATTTGAATAAAAACTTAACTTCGCTATAACTCCTAAAGTGTTAAAATTCTAGGCATGGAAAAAAGAAAATCATAGTTTCTATCGAAAGGTTTTAATATTTTTTTTTTATCCCATAAGCCGCAAAGACCCTACCATCCCCAATTTTTTATACCTACAAAATCAGTGAAATTGTGTAGGTATAAAATCGACCGCAAAATATACCTGTTTTCACCTGAAGAATGTATTATGTTCATGCGTTAAGATCTTTCTTTTCGTATAGGTTTTTCGTATTTTCAAAATGGCTGTTAATAAAGTTATTATTTTTTTCCGTCTGTAATGTGTAGGTACCATCCACCATACTTACAAGAAGTGAGAATATTTTGATACATGCAAACAGAACACAAAACAAAAACTCAATCTTTATATAAGCACGAAATCTTAATAAAGATTAACATATAGTAGACCATACAAACTTAAAGTAATAACTTTTATTTAACTTGGCTATTAGAGAACAGACTGTATAACTTCCATTTAATCATAATCTAATCACTTGTTAAACGAAATTTAAATTTCGTTTAACAAACATTTAGCTATATTTATAGTCTCAAATGACAGCCATTATTCGGCCCATCAACAAATTAAATCATCCTAATTTTTCATCTCTATTGTTCTTCTTAAGCTCAAGTTAAATGAGTTCTAATGGTGCAAAAAAATTAATTTGCATCTCTTTTAGAAAACTTGAAAACATTAAGTCCCTTCACATACCTACCGTTTAAAATGTTCATGAATAAACAAAACTGATCCCATGTATATAAATCCAACTTTTATTGAGATTAATTATCCTTCAAGCTCTCTAAATCTCCACCTATACACTGATACAGGTCATCGACAAAAAGGACCATCCATCGACCATCCCTAAGTTTCATCTGAAAATTGAGCGAAATCACTTAGTCTTGGGCATTATTTTTCAATTCGCCTGAAACGTTTTGTGAACTGAAAATTGGAAACAATGTTGGCATTAAAAACAAACAGAACTTATAAAAACCCATTTCACAATGAAAACACCGCCAGCTGCGGACGGAACAGTTTATATGAGAAAGAGAGGGTAGAGTAGAGGGTAAGCCGAGAAGATGTGAAAGATTGAAATTCCATCACCTTCCACAATGCGGAATTTTCTTTTTTATTCCTTTTTTTCTTGGTGTTGCATTGGTTGTTGCTCCAAAAAATAGGTTTGGCATGAATGAGGTACTTTCAAGTCAAGTGCCTTTTTGGCGAGCAATTTGAAAACGTACGAAGGAAATGCGCGCTCCTCTTGAAAACTTTTTCAACTTTTATATGTTTGATCCTCGTCGTTTGGAAGGATAGGCATAGGATATATCTCTGTAAGGCTAACAATAAAAGCTGAAGCTTCTCTATAGGGTTCGATGAATATTTCAATTTAAGAAAATGGATGCCTTCATATACCAAAGTGATATGAAAGTGAATATGTCAATCGATAGATATATAATCTCGCTATTTGAAAAATAAAACCTTTCATATCTTTCGCCCACAACAACCAGTTTCACAAACTAGTATACTTCAGGAAATAACGTCGTGAATTGTCTAGTGACCATGAGCACACTTCTCTCGAAGTGCACTTAGCTATTAATTGAGTGTGAAACCTAAGGGAACCGGAAACTTACTTCATAACTTAATCTTCTGACCAATGAAGTGTCAAAAGTTTCAACATGGAAAAAGTTCTTCTGAAGCTTCGCCCACTCGATATGTCCTCATAGGCAAAAAGAGTTTCGTAAAATAATAGAACTGTGTTATTTTTGGAAAATACAGTGGTGTCTGGATAGAGTGAACAGCAGTTTTTCTTATGCAGAGTATGTTAGTAAAAAAAACACCATCTATATAAGGTGTAAAACCAAAATGTATACAATGAACGAAAAGCTTCGCAAACATTCTTTATTTTGAGAAAATGACGCTTCGCATGAAGAGATATATATGTAGCTATGCAATGTGTATTTAATGGATTATTAAAACGATTGGATAACGTAAACAATCTAGTAAGGGTGAACAACGGCCTGTGTAATAATATTGGTTCACGTTTTCGATGTTTTACTGTATTAATATTATAAGTTCATGTTTCTACGATAATTATAATTGAGAGCTATTTTTGGAAGTCAAACTTTAACATTACTTAATTGGAAATTATTTGTTTGGTCATAAATAGTTAATTTCCAATTAATCTTAACAAAATTATTGTGATTCGGTGGTTATACTTAATGAAACCAATTCTTATCAAAGAAAAACTAAATACTTATACTATAAATAAACTTTAATTTGGAAAGTGTCAGGGTTATAAAAAAATACAAATCTTTTGTGATTGCAATCTTTTAATGACATCTTTCTGGCTATATCTATATCTCCACCTACAAAAAAAAAAACATAATAAATTTCAATAAATTTTTATATGAATGATTTGATGCCAATGATAGCCTTTACGGATTTTTTATTTAAATTCAGCTTATTAATGGTACCTGTCATAGAATCTTTTATTTATTTATTTATTTGTCTATGAGTACAAAACTTTTTTAGACTAAACAATTCTTATACTTTTTCAAACTTAATAATGAAAATAAAAGTGAATTTTTGCATTTACAAAAAAAAAAAAAATTTTTATTTACTTTTTTTTAAAGACATTCATTATTTTGGTTTTATTTTATTGGCATATTTATTGTAAAATTTACAGGCTTTTGTCACTGGTTCATTACTATCGTTATTTGTAGAATGATTAAGGATTACGAAAAAGTAGTTAATCCTTGGCCTTAAACATTGAGCTGGTGTGTACTGCCTAAACATCAGACATAAAGGCGGACTATCGATATGACCCGTTGAGACATCACGCGCAAGGTTAATCAGGAAGTAAGTCCTCCTTCAAGACCATTTAAGTAAAGGAAAAGGCCAATTTAGATGTCGAAGCGAAAATCTTGTGAATCTTTTTTGGATTCTCTCAATTCGATTCGAATCATTTTTGTGACCAAACCACGCAACAATATTTCAAAACAGGACGAACTAAACTAACGAAAAAAAAAAACTTTAATGTGAATGGACATTTAAAGTTTCTCATCAGAAATCCAAGCATTGAATTGCCTCTTGAAACCACGTTATCAATATGCATTCTAAAATCTAGTCTAGAGTCAAATATAACCCCCAAATCTTTACGGTAAAAAAACTCTTTGAAGTTCGTTGTTTACAATTTTGTTAACATAGATGATTGGAAAAGAAGACCGAGAGAAGGATACAGTACGGCATAAAGAGAGGTCTTTAAAGTTACACCATTCAAATATTTTATATAAATCATTTTGAAGATGAATACAATCATCCAATGATTTAATTATTTTATATATTTTCACATCATCTGCAAACATTAAACGAGAAGAAAAAGAAAATGAAAGTGGGAAGTCTTTGATAAAAAAAAAACAAAAGTGGTCTAAGATTGCTGCCTTAAGAAACACCAGAGTCATTACAGACTTGTATCTATTTCTCATTTGTATTGCTCCGACTATATTTTGAAGGAGTTCTTCGATTTTGAGAAAATTTACTCGTGCTCCGAATTTGACAAAATTTAATTAATCCTTAATATAACTGAAATAAAGAACTTCTTCTTCTTCTTCTTCTTCTTCTTCTTCTTCTTCTTCTTCTTCTTCTTCTTCTTCTTCTTCTTCTTCTTCTTCTTCTTCTTCTTCATTCCAGACGCTTTTGGCATGACTTATAAAAATCTCAAATAAAAATAAATGATTGAAAAAACAACACAATCACCTCACTACATACAACTGGAACTAAATTTTATTCGGCATACCTTCGAGATATATAATAGGCATTTCTGTCATTAAAAAATACATCCCAATCTCGAAATAACAGTTGCCTACTAGAATTAGTTTGTAAAGTAATTCACATTCCTTGGTGTCAACATTTTAACTAAGTTATTTATATTTCACTGAACTTTAAATCCATTTCCGGCAAAATTCTCAACAACCATTATTAGATATTGATTTCTAACAATTCGGATTCATAACATAATAAAGTTATTCAACTGGATTTTCTCCACAAATCACGATTTTATCACTCTTTTCAATTTTTCAACACCACGTTCAGTGAATCAAAATTAACTTTGTCACACCCATGAACGTGACAACTAAAAAGAAACCATTAAATTCAACATTACTAACTAACTTCCGTTTAAATTCTCTATTCCACCTCAACAATCTGAACATAACGACACGTCTCAGACCATAAACTTTCCAAATTAATAATAATGGTTTTATTTCTATCGTCCTTAACCATAACTTACACATTACACAACCTCATTCTTCACTCAACTCACATCATTCATAGAATTTGAAGGAAAATGATTCAAATTACCAAAATAATAATTTACAAAACATTTGTTAGAATTTTTTTTTATGAGAAAGCACTAAACAAAGTTAATAAAAAAAAGAGCAGTCCTTGTTCATGTTGTGACATTATTTTTGGTAAATGACTCTAAGACTAACATAGGTTCTGTGTTTTCAAGAAAATCTGCCATAATTGAAGTAATTTTAGAAGGAAATCCAAGGAGTTGAGTAAATCACACGATTTCATAAAAAATAAAGTAAATTTCATGGAAGGAGATATTACTGGAAAGAGATTTCACTGAGAATGTGGGTAACAGTCCTAGAGGACAAGGCATTTTATTGGTTCAAGCAAATTAAATCAAACATACGTGATAGGGTGGATTATGGTTGTTAACTTACTCTACTGAAAATAGGGTTGTATGTTTGTTACTAAAATGAAAAATGGGATTGATAACTTGTAACTGGCAAACTGGATTAAGTAGTTTATTAGGTTTAAGGCATTTAAGTTTACAACACTTTTACTCACGCAGTCCTTAAATGCTGGGATTATTTTATCATTTAGAAAAGGAATAACTTAAAGCACATACAAACATCCTTTGAATACATGATATTGTTTGTATCCTACTTTTATTTAACGAACCTTTTACTTTTTAAGTTGTTCATTTATGTAAACTTTTTTGAAAACATAAATACCCCTTTTTTATTACATTTTTAAATTTGTTTTGAAAGGCATTCTTTTTAGAAGTTGGTTGGTTGATATTATTATTAGAATATAGTGTTAGGTTTTATCTAGGTTCGTTTTATTAAATAAAACTTATTTCCGTTTTAATACAACTCACTTTACGTCTTTTTACTTTTAATTCCACTTAATATTTCAAAACACTCTTTATTTCCTTTTTACTTTCTTTATTTTAAATTCACACTTTATCACTTTCAAATTACCGACTTGTACACAACTGATTTCAAATTCAAACTGAATGTCGGTCCGCATCCGCTTCCTCTTTTATACAGAAATGCTTGGCTCATGGAAGGTTCTTGAACTTGCTAGAACAATATCGAGTAGGCAATGTAGTACAGTGTAGAGTAGGTAATGTAGTAGGTGTAGAGATTTAGTAGATGTACCGAACAGGTAGATGGCGTTTACCTCAAGAGATGAAAATATTCAGCACCCTTTAATTATTTGTGTAACACGTTACATTGCCCTCCTCCTAAGATTGTTCGCCCCGAACAATTTCTTCACCATCTTCTCCACTGTAGCGGTATAGCCGGTCAATGTGAACAACTTTTGGCTTGCCTCTTAGACCTCGCTGAATTCGATAAACCACATCATTGATCCTTGTAACAACACGGTAAGGTCCTTCCCAGTTTTGTTGAAGTTTTGGTGACAGTCCCTTTTGTCGATGAGGATTATACAGCCACACTAGATCTCCCTCATGGAAAGGTTTCGTTGTGATGTTTGCATCATAACGTGTTTTCATTCGGTCACTAGCTAGCTTTATTTTAGTCCTTGTCCTGTCATGGATGTCAGTCAGTTTTTCCTTTAGGCAATCCACGTATTCCTCTTCATTTCGTTTTTCGCCCGTTGGACATCCGAATTTAATTTCGCTAGGCAACCGGATATTTGTACCGAATACAATTTCTGATGGAGTGTGACCAGTTGTGCTGTGCACCGCATTTCGGTATGCCATTAAAAATAGAGGAATATGTTGGTCCCAGTCTCGTTGGAAGTCACCTACTACTTTGGAAAGGTGTTCTTTGAGAGTCCTGTTGAAACGTTCAACCATTCCGTCAGACTGCGGATGAAGTGGTGTTGTTCTCGTCTTCTTGATGCCAAGGAGCGAACAGACCTCTTGAAAGATTTTGGATTCGAAGTTTCTTCCTTGGTCAGAATGGAGCTCCATAGGAACACCGAACCTGCTGACCCAATTGTACACAATCTGATCTACAACTGTCTTCGCTTCTTGGTTTGGAATGGCAAACGCCTCAGGCCACTTGCTGAAGTAATCCATGACAACAAGAATGAATCGGTTTCCACTGTTAGACTCAGGAAATGGGCCTGCAATATCGATGGCAATTCTTTCAAAAGGTGCTCCAACGTTGTACTGTTGCATCTTACTCTGTAGTTTTCTGCCTGGTCCCTTGGTGGCTGCACAAGTGACGCATTTTCTGCACCATTTTTCTACATCATCTTTTGCATGCAGCCAGTAGAAACGTTCTCGAATTTTCTCCAGAGTTTTGTTGATACCCAAATGGCCTCCAGAAGATCCATCATGCATCTCACGTAGAATGTCATTAACCTTTGTCCGGGGTACAACAAGCTGCATCACATAGGTTTTGCCATCTGAGGATTCCCATCTTCGTTTGAGCAAACCTTCCTGCACATGAAGGGAATTCCATTGTGCCCAATAGGCTTTGAGGGTAGGACTTTTATCAGAAATGTCTCCCCATTCTGGTTTCTCTTCATGTTCTTTCCATGCAAGAATGGGTTCGATGTCCAAATCTTCTTGCTGCGCATTCCTGATTTCCTCGTTACTCCAGCCGCCGATGGGTTCAACTCTTGTTCGTTGTATGGCAATAGAGTCCTTTTCTTCCTGGCGAGTGCAATGCTTGCAGTCTTGGTTACATGGCCTACGAGACAGGGCATCTGCATTCGAATGTAGTTTTCCTTTTCGATGTTGGATTTCATAGTCATATGTTTGAAGTCTCTCGATCCACCTGGCTACTTGACCTTCTGGATTTTTAAAATTCAAAAGCCATCTTAGCGCTCCATGGTCCGTCCGTAAAAGGAACCTCTGTCCATAGATGTATTTGTGAAAGTGTTTTGTGGCTAAAACCAAAGCAAGAAGTTCTCTTCTGGTTACGCAGTAATTTCTCTCTGTCTTTGAGAGCACCTTGCTGAAGTATGCTACAACTTTTTCTTGACCGTCATGAACCTGGGAGAGAACGGCTCCTATTCCGACATTGCTTGCATCTGCATCGATTATAAACTGTTTTCCAGGAGTTGGATAGGTTAACACTGGAGCATCACACAAGCGTCTTTTAAGTTCCTTAAAGCTTTTCTCGCACTCATTTGACCACTTGAATTGTTTTCCTTTTTCTGTGAGTTGGTGCAAGCTTTTGGCGATTCCGGCAAAATCCTTCACAAATCGTCGGTAATATGTAGCAAGCCCAAGAAAACTTCTAAGTTGATGCTTGTCTTGTGGATTTGGCCAGTTCTTCACAGCTTCCACTTTCTCGGGATCAGTTCTTACTCCTTGAGACGAGATGATATGCCCCAAATACTTCACTTCAGACTTGAACAGCGTACATTTTTCTGGATTGAGCTTGAGATGAGCATTTCGCAATCTCTGGAATACTCCTTTTAAGTTTTCACAATGCTCGTCAAATGTTTTCCCAAACACGATGACATCATCCAAATAGACTAGACAGGCTTTCCAAGTAAGGCCTTGTAGTACGCATTCCATTAAACGCTCGAATGTTGCAGGAGCGTTACACAGGCCAAAAGGCATTACTTTGAACTGCCATAAACCGTTACCTGTCGAGAATGCAGTTTTCTCCCGATCTTCTGGGTGAATTTCAACCTGCCAGTATCCACTCTTCAGGTCCAATGTTGAAAACCATTGAGCTCCAGCCATCGCATCCAGAGTATCGCTTATCCTAGGCAGAGGATAACTGTCCTTCTTGGTGACATCGTTCAACCTTCGGTAGTCCACACAAAATCGAGTACTTCCGTCCTTCTTTTTGACTAGTACGACTGGTGATGCCCAAGGACTTTTTGAATTCTCGATTAAACCATCTGTCTGCATTGTCGATATCATTTTGGTAACTTCGTCTTGTTTGGCTAAAGGTAGGCGCCTTGCTGGTTGACGGATCGGCCTTGCATCACCAGTATCGATTCGATGCTGTACAAGTTGTGTTCGTCCATATTGCCCGTCCTGTGAAGCAAAAACATCAGCGAACTCTTGTAGAAGGTTTCCAGCAACTCTTAGCTGTTGTTGATCGAGATTACAGCAGTTAAACATTTTTCTCTTCAAAGCGATGACTTTATCTGGATTCACTGATTTTTCGGTATGTTCTTCGGTTATCTTTGTTATTGCCGCTACAGGGTCACATTTGCCGACAACTTCTCCTTTTCTAAGCTTGATCTCATATGGTTTGATGTTTAGTATTCGTATGGGCACCATTTTATTTTGAGGTGCCACCAGCGTCTTTCCCACGATGTAGTTTTGGGAGCAATGCTCAGAGTCTGGTTCCACCATGAGGTATCGATGGCTTCCAGAATCATCTTTGATGTTTGTCCAAACAAAGACTTCTGACGAAGGAGGTAGGCACATATCTTCTTTGATGATTGCTCTTATCGATGATGAGTTTTGATTATTGCCATAAACCATTGGAATCTCTATATTTCGGTATTTAAGAACTTGGTTACCAATGTCGAGAATTATTTCATGCTTTTTCATAAAGTCGATTCCAATAATGCACTCATCGCATATATCTGCCACTAGAAATGGATGTTCAAACTCTAGTTCTGCCAAGCGGATCCGAAGACGGACTTCTCCGTACACTCTTGCTGTTTCTCCTGTTGCAGTCTTCAGACAATAGCTGTTAGTGTTGTTTAGCCATGCCATCTTGACCAAGTCTCTTCGTACAATGGAAGCGGTGGCACCGGTGTCGATGGTAACCACGTATTGCTTGTTGTTAATAGATGCTTCCACAGTTAGACTTTTATTGTTTCGTTTAGTCTGCGAGACTTGGATGATTTTTCTGGGGCCATAGATACCAGAAACCAGCTTCTGCCCCTCGAAGTTGGTTCTTACTCGTTTCCCTGCTGGGAAACTTGACGAGGTTGGGCGTTGGTCTTGTTTGTAGTCTCATCTGATGTATTATTTCTGCTTCCGCAATGTTGACATGCGCTTCTTCTTGGTGGCATTCGGCACTGGCGCTGGAAATGTTCAGTCTTGTTGCAATTCCAGCATCGGATTTGTCCATCTCGACGGTTGTTCTGGAATGCCATTCTTTGGCAAGAGCATTCTTCTATTGCAACTTCTCTTACCCGATGTACTCCTAGTGAAGCCTGTTCAGCTGCTTCCATAGTCAAGGCGAAAGCTAATGCTTCTGGAAGTGTTCGTTTTCCAGCTGTTCGTACTGCTCTCTGGAGATTAATGTCAGACAAGGCACGAACAAAGGCTTCTGCGGCGAATTGGTTTATGATTTCTTCGCCCGCAGTTGGATATGCCAAGTGAGCTAGTCGTTCGATGTCTGCTTGAAGCTGCTGAAGAGTTTCACCCCGTTTCTGAACTCTGGTGTTTAGTTGAACTCTAAAGACTTCTTGCATATGGCCATCTCCAAAGCGTTTTTCAATGGCTTGTGAAAGTGCACTAAAGTTGCCATGCATCTCTGCTGGTATTGTTTGCAGTAACTCAGCAGCAGGTCCTCTAAGAGCCAGTGTAAGTGCAACGAACTTGTCTTCATCGTCCCAGCCGTTTGTCATCGCTGCTGCTTCGAATTGTCTTTTATAGATTGACCAAGAAGTTTGTCCATCAAAAGTTGGCGGATGCATTTCTTTTCTCTTTAAATAGTCACTAGAATTTTCTCGTACCTTCAGTTTTCTTACCTTGTCCAATTCTTTAGCAATATTTTCAAATTTTTGCTCGAATTTTCCTTCTAAATTCTCGAACTTCCCGTCAATCTTAGTCTCAACTGTTATGAGTTGTTTTTCGACGGCTTCAAATCTTTCGTCAGCAGCAACGAACTTGTTTTGCAAAGCAGTGAGCTTATCTTCGAGGAGGTTCTTTTGTTCATCAAGAATGCTGTTTCTAAGTTCTTCGAAAACATTCTTTTGCTCATTTCTTTGATCTTCGAAACGTTCGAGAAGTTTCGTTTGTTCATTTCTTTGATCTTCGAAACGTTCGAGAAGAAGAGCCAACATATTGGACAAGTCTGTGTTGGTACTTACTTGTTCTTCTGCCATTTCTATTTCCAAGACGGATGTGTCTGGATTTTCACCGTGTCGTCTCATGGCTTCTTGCAGACGAATAATGAGGTCATTTTTCGTTCCAGTAGTAGAAAGACCCCGTTTGTTTAGTTCTGTTTTTAGTTCAACAGCGTTTAAATCCTTCAGAAGCTTACCCATATTTTTTTTTTTTTTTTTTTTTTTTTTTTTTTTGCTTTCAACACAATCACTTTTCACTAAAGTTTTATTTAATCCCACTTCTGACACCAATGTTAGGTTTTATCTAGGTTCGTTTTATTAAATAAAACTTATTTCCGTTTTAATACAACTCACTTTACGTCTTTTTACTTTTAATTCCACTTAATATTTCAAAACACTCTTTATTTCCTTTTTACTTTCTTTATTTTAAATTCACACTTTATCACTTTCAAATTACCGACTTGTACACAACTGATTTCAAATTCAAACTGAATGTCGGTCCGCATCCGCTTCCTCTTTTATACAGAAATGCTTGGCTCATGGAAGGTTCTTGAACTTGCTAGAACAATATCGAGTAGGCAATGTAGTACAGTGTAGAGTAGGTAATGTAGTAGGTGTAGAGATTTAGTAGATGTACCGAACAGGTAGATGGCGTTTACCTCAAGAGATGAAAATATTCAGCACCCTTTAATTATTTGTGTAACACGTTACAATAGTTTAAATGTTAAATAATAAACGGGACTGGTATAGAGTTATATATCTAACGAATTTATTGCTTTATACTGTTCTTAATTTAACTTTAAGCAATCAACTGAAGTATGACAACAAAAATCGTCTTCAGTCAAAGAGCAAAGTGTAGTGACTATTGACGAGCACCATCACACAGTTGGTTAAAAAGAAATGATCGTCATTAAGGAATTGGTCAGAGAAACCATTAAAATACTTCTTGGAATACTATCAGAATGTGAACTAAATATGAAATTGATAACGAAAAACTTTTTTGCATTTTCAATATTAACTTAGGAAGTTTGCAAGTTTTTAAAATTTTAATAGATTTTACAATTTAGACAGTTTAGCCTTTTTATTTCAACCATTGAATATGTTGACGGTGTTGTAATAGTTTGACAATAGTTTTTCCGATTTCGTGTGGCAAGCCTTAATGCAGCACGGTATCCACCACAGTTTTATTCGAATCTTGAGAATCTTATATAATAATGAAGAGCACATCAAAAAATCATAACTGAGTTAAAGGTCCAACATTTACAATAGGCAGGGGAGTAGGACAAGGACATCTTCTATCACCAGCACTTTTCTGGTGCATTGTTAAAATATAAATATATGTAGGGACATAGACAATGAACATTTTGGATTAAACATAGACGGGGAAAAATGTCTAATCTTCGTTTTGTAGACGATATAGTTCTTTTTGCAGAAATCCCGAAAGAACTTCAAGAAATAATTACAAAATTGTTAAGAAGATTGTAAAGCAGTAGGTTTGGAAATTAATCAGGTTGGGTTCGATATCCTGGTTTTTATATTCCCGTTTCAAAATAGTTTTTAAAATCCCGCTTTTTATAATCCTGTTTTTATAATGCTGCCTTTTTTAAAATTCCGCTTTTTGCAATCCCGTCTCTTATTATACCCTTTTTTATAATCCCGTTTCAAAACCAGCTAATCGTTTTAATTTAAAAAATCGATCGATTTTCGCGTGCAAAAAAAATAAAAAAAAAAATGAGATAACAATCAAACATAACATTACGATGATGAAGAAAGAGGTGGGTCGGGAAATTGGGTCTGGAAACTGCCTTCTGTATCAGTTGAATTCATCAACTATACAGCCTGAACGACCGAACAGATTTGCTTTGAATTTAATTTTATTTTTTAATTTGGAAATTTATAAAATATAGAAAAGCGAATATAAGCAACATCTGCTGTTAGTTTGATGAGCATGTTTAAAAAAAACTGGATTTACGAGATTTGGCGGGATTTTAAAAATGTAATGGGAGGAATGGGATGGTCCCACTACATAATAAACAAAAAAAAATTGAAAAATAATTATATCTTCAACTTATATTCAAGATTTCTTCTTATTGGATAGGATAAAGAAGAAATAAAAAAAAACTAATTTATATGATATGAAATCTCAACTTAAGAAAAGAGAGAAAGAGAAAAGCAAATAAAATTATAAAGATAATTTTTTTTTTGATTTGGAGTTTAGTTTTCTTGAATATAAATTAAAGAATAATAATTATTAATCAAAATAATTAATGTAAAGATGAGAATTGGAGGGGGTTGTGGATGCTTACAACTGACAGCCAGAATTGACCGACCGAAAATGACCAAAGACCAAAAAGGACCAGGCACTGCACAAAAACTATTCCAAGTCGGACTAATGTTCAAATTCCCAATATCATCTACATTATTATCTTTGTTAATTTAGCGGACAGACAAATCCCTATTCCGATCCTATTTCACAAAAAGATTTGAAGTAGTAGTCGACTAGGAAAAGTAGGGGGTTTGGCGAGGTACTTTCAGTTGTCTGCGGCTCTACAGTCGCAGACGATCTGAAAGAACTCGTCACCCCTCTTCTCGTAGGCAAGTACACTTCAACGTATGTCGGTGGTATATACGTAATCAAAAACACCACGGATTACTAAACCCTTCGTCTGATTCGTAACCAAGTATAGTCAGACGATCTCCAAAATTTCTAAACTATGCTAACGCCTAGTTTATACTAACTCGAGAATAAGTCCATCTGACTTCAGAAATACAAGAAATCAAGAAGGAAGAAAACTTCGAAATTACTTTATAATATCCCCAGAGAGTTTTTAATTCCCTTATCCATTATCAACAATAGACTTTGAAAATATTTCGAAACTATCCCTTAAATCATCCCCATTGTTATAGGATCCGGAAACCTATTCGTTCTATCAACTTTTAGTACCCTCTCTCACGATAGGGCACGTCCAAGCCTGAACGAATAGGGTGGCTACCACCACGCCGCTGCGTCAGGTCTGCGATTTTTGCCGGGGCCGAGCTCGTCGGCACAGGGAAGTGGGTGGTGCTGCAGGAGTGATAGCCGGTGTTACATTTGTTAGACCTGGAGTCTTGCTGACAGTTGACTCTGTTAATTTTATTAAAAGCTATGCTAAAAAGCAAAGGGGCCGAGTGGCGAGAATAGATAGTAATCTTGAAAAAAAATGATGATAGATGTGAAGGTGGAAGTAGAATGTTAATAGAAAGTCGAGACGACGGTGTAATTATCTCGAAGGATTACCTAACCCTACCCTCCTATGTCCTATTTTATCCTTGATGTCTACTAGGACCCTATTGTAGTGGGAAATCAGGTGATGATGATTTCCCTTTTAGTGTCTAACTTCCCTACCTAAGTGTCTTGTCGGAGACTAGTCCTTCAAGGCCACTACCCTTTGACATTTTCACTGACACTGATTCTATGTGAAAACATCCCGCAAATGGTTAAATAATGATGAAGTGAGGATCAAATTTTAACTTTACCCTCGCATTGTTTCGGATTTGTCGTCGGTTGTTGCTGCTATCTTATCATTAGGATGGCTACAGCCACGCCTCTCCACTAAACGCCTTTAGTTATCCATGGTATCTGAAATAAATCCCCGGTGAAAAGAATAAACTTCCCATAGAAAACATCTGCCTTCGTCTCAACCTTGCAATTATTCAAAAAAAAAAAAACTTAAGATCTCTTTTAGCAAAAATCTCTAAACAATTTTTATTTCATATAACTTATTCTAACAATCTTGATAATTTTTATTCTTATTTGAAATAAACTGTTTCCCAATATTTCCATAAGGTTAATCATCAAATATTATAATTTACTTCTTATAAGAAAAGATCTCAACAAATTTTCATAAATCTTTATCTCAACAATTTCAATGGACTTTATCTCTGCTTTACTTATTTTGGAATCCATTCTATTTATAAGTATTTTATTAACCTTACTAGATTTTCAAATATCCATAAACAAACATTTCCAAAACTAATTTTTAATCTTCAAAAAAAAATTCTCTGGTTAGAAATAATTAATTTATAACCTCTCTACATAAATCTCAATCAAAAAAACTAACTGACCTATCTCACTATCGTTTCTGCTATGATTTTAAAAGAAAATTTTATGCTCAACAAAAAAAAACTGGTACATTTCTCGAAGTGACTGTTTCTGAATTTTATTTTTATCGGCAAACAAAAAAAAAGTTTTTCGTTTGCAAATATTTCAAAACAAGTTTGAAATGAGGATTGGCGAATAAATTCACGGACCCTCTACCACGTTAAGAAACGATACCTCCGATGAGTTATCGTTTTAAGACGCAAGTGCCTAACACGAAATTTCAAAACGTCCAGGGATCGTCCGCTTCCTAGATAATCTTGTTCAGGCCTCTTATCCTTGAATTGTTAAATACAATCTTGGACAAGGTCGACGAATAACGAGCCCCAGATTAACAGGACTGACAGATACTCCACCGCGGCTAATGATTCACTAGCATAGAATTTAACGCGAGCTAAACCGATAGGTCAACACCTATTATACACGATATCGAAAAATTCAAATCACAAATTTCAAAACACAAAGTTTTGTTTCATCAGAAAAATTGTTCAAAAAGGTTTGCGTAGGACGCCTCCACTGTTTCGAATATCCCACCCGAATGTTAAAAAAAATAAAGAATTGTTAACAGTTTTCAAAAATAGTCATTAAAATTTTTACTAAGTGGATCAGAAGGATCTTTGTGAATGTTGGTAGGTACATCCAAACCTTACCTTAGCTGAAAAGAGCGTTTGGTTAATTAAAATCAAAAATGTTATCAATAATCATTAAAATTTTATAATCAATAATAAAAATTTATCTACAAATAAATGGTTCGACGAGGGGAGAGTGCACCCTACCATGGACAAAACCAGATAGATGGATTCAGACAAAATAAGTACGTTACAATTTGGTTTATTAATCAACTTTAATAATTCCTTTATTTCTTTTTCAGGTTTCGAAGATGTGATGAATTTCACTGATGGGACCAGTGGGTGTAAATGTAGGTACATCTACTTTTCAACTGACTTCAAAATTTATAAAATTAATTTCCAAAAAAAATTTTATGTTAAGTTTTTTTCAGATCGGTTCTGATGTGACTTAATTTTTAATACACGGACTCGGACAAAAAAAAACTAAATTTTCTTAAACAAAACTCAAATCTCAGCGTATTTACCATTCATGTAGGTACTTATATTCAAAACTATAAGATAGCAACTGAACTTAACTCTTTCTTGTACTGAAGGTTCAAGAGTGATAGTATAGTTAAATTCACTTACACTCTTATTCAAACAAAAATAAAAACTTTACGTTGGCTATCTATTTCAGCCAAAATATCATTTACTTTAATCAAAAATTAATTCAAATTTTCACTAGGCAACATTTTGTTCGGTATTCAAAAACCTCTAGTGTGAACTTGAATGAATTTTTCTCACAAATGTTTTTCATAGATTTTTATTAAAGGTCATTTGCAACCTATGTACACTCAGGACACTTTTGGTAAATACACTTTTTTTTATAATGTAATCACACGAATGAACTTCAAATATTTTACTTTAATAAAAAAAAACTCGATCGACAGCAAGTTACTTTCAGTTTCTTTAAACTTATTTTTTTCTTTACCGACTTTATCAACCGCAATAATTTACCGCTAACGTAGGTAGATACAGGTAAGTAAATTTTTTATTCCCAACAAAAATTTTAGCTAAATATTGTATTTGACGAAGGATAGTTGCTTATGTCAAAGCAATAATCTTGTAAACTACTATATGATTTGTAGGTAATAAAGAAATTTTAAAATTGTTTCTGCAGGTAAGTATCTTAAGACGAGAGTATATATTTATCATAACCCTCAGGATTCTTTAAATTTCTTAGTTACTTTAAATTTTTGATTTTTAATTTCGTAGGTACTTTAAGCTATGCTACGATATTTTTAAACTATAGTACCAGGTTCAAACGTATACCTATTTTAGATATTTCAACACATAAAATTATTATTATTTTTGCACTCTTTCTTGTTTTTAAGATATTTTTCAGTTCTAAAACAGATTATTCACAAGATAATATGGGTTTTATATTCAAATTTTTATGTCACTTATGTATTTTGTATGAAGTGACTTATTTGTTTCTTACTATTCAGACAAATTTTAGGATATTTTTCTCAAAAGATTTTTACTCTACCTAGATAATAATAAATAAAATAAACTACCATACCTCAGCCTTTATTATACATAATACTCTTTATCCATCCTGTCTATAGGTGACTCCAACAGGTATGTATTTTGACTGTTTAGCTTGATGAAAAGATTTATTTTTGTAATCCGGTTGTATGATTGATTCCAGCGATGATATGTCGTATGTTGTTTCAGCAACAATACAATAGGTATTGGATTCCAAAAATTTCTGAATTACTGTTGATTTTCTGTTAGTTGTTTTTAGGCTTCCTGGTGGAAACCAGATGACGCAGACCGAGTGGTAGGTTCCGTTAACGACGTCGACACAAAAGACTTTTTGGAGCCTTGTCTTGGTCGCAGTCTCGTCCGACTCGACGAATCCCACTCGGTGCGTATCTGGTCTTTTTCGGTGATTATTTTTCTGCTTAATTGGAAGACGAACTTTGTGGTAGGATTTCTGTCTAGGTGGCTTGTTGCTTTGGATAGAATTCCTTTTCCTATTAGCGTGGTGTCTTTTGAATAATTGGATTTTTTGGGGGTACAATTTTGGCGTGGTGAAACTACGACTGATAACTGGGCGACCAGCGATTTTGGTGCTTTGTTCATCAGCTAGCAACACCCGACTTTTCCTTGGATCCAAATTACTCGTGGTATTTTGTGAACACATGTGCTTTCTGTCGGAAAATTTTTCTGGAATTTAATCCACTAATTGCAAATTTTTGTTCTGCTCCTTGTTTCTTTATTTGGTTGCTTGTATTTTATGTTATTCCTTGGACTTTCAGTTTTTATTTTATAGTTGGTAATTTTCACTTTGCTTTCACACTATTACTTTTGATTTTCTTTTGTTTAAACAATTTTTTCATAATTTTTACTTTTCTTTAGTTCTTACAATTTTATTTCGCGTCTGATATCTTCGAAGAGCAAAAATATAATCGGGTTGTTCGGCTCGTTTACGTATCACGTTACGTACCATAGAGCTTTTACATCTGCCTTTTTGGCGGTTTGAACAATTTAAATTACGTGAAACAGACTTATTAATGAGTGAAGGTCCTTTTCGTTCTCATTAAAATGATAGGTAGATTCTCGAAATTTAATTCGACCATCTTTTTTTCTAGTCTGTCGATACTCGTATTTATTTTTTTTGTATGTTCATTGAATAGTTTTCTCTCTTTTTTTTTAATAGGATTGTTGGTGCGATTAATTTCTTCATGACTTGTCCTGTTCTTTGCTGTTCATTGTTTTTGTTTTGTCATGAGTAGTGTTCGGACGTGATGAAAAGATACATTTTAACTTATTTGTACTTACTGCGTAAGTATGAGATTTATTTTTATTTTCTTTATATTTTTAGGTTCGGCTGGTATTTTATCTTTATATGAATACAGAGTAAGTATAACTATATGATAGATAATTAACAGACCTATATTTCGGATTTGTACTTTCGTTGGGTAAGTAATATTTTAGTACTTTCAAATCAAGTACATGTTTTGATTACTTTCGAAGGTTATCTTTTGGAGTTATTTTATGTTATATTATTATTACAGACTTTATAATATGTTTGTAGCTACATTATGGCATAGAATTTTGTACCTGATTTTTATGTCACTACCTAAAGTTACTGTTTTCGTTTTATTTATTTACAATAAAAACATTATTTTTACTATCTTGAGTGTTTCCATTTCGGTCGTTATTCTTCGTTAATTACTTAATGTGTGTAACATTTACGTAACATTGATAGATATTTTCACTCGATGTATCTTGTAAGAAATATTATTTTGTTAGTCAGAACTTCTTACTGTGCTTATTTCTAACTAGATGAGCTTTCGGGAATGTACTTTTTTGCGACATTATTTCATATTGGTGAACCTAAGTACTATTAGTCGAGGTACCTACTTTGTTCGTTGACAGAGGGATGTCTTTGCTAATCTATTATTTTCGTTGCCTGCTCTCAGATGACTGTTTTGTTGTTTCGGTATTAAGTTATTACAAGGTTTGTGTATTCAATGTTCCGAATATTTATTATAGGAACTATTTTTTTTTTCTAAGGAATTTTTCCTTCAATAACTTTACTTAAACTTATTTCTTTCGGAGAAGGGATTTTATTGCTTTTGCGAGAATATTTGGTGAGTATGAAAATTTTCAAGTTGGTTTGTTTCTCTGATATTATAACAGATAACATTCATACATGTATAGATATTTAATGAGAAATCGTAAGCATACTTTAATAGATGGTGAAGTGGATTTTCCTACAAAGCATCTTCAATGTTCCTGGTGCCAATCAGGTGCATTGATGATGAAAAGAAAATTATCCATCGAGATATAACTTTTAGTATGTACTCCTCGCAAAATCTCAGAAATTTTATTCGCTACCCACGACCCTTTCATGTCTCATGCACAGGCTGAGCAGCTGGTGATAACACTTATTATCACAAAGAAAATGTAAATTACGCAAAAGAAATTGTCTATGACTTTTTAATTTGTTTCATTTCCGAAGGTCTTTAGTATGAACCACTGATTCAAAACCATTCGCATCCTTGACTTTATATAGGTTGTTGCCTACAATTTTTGTTACTTTAGTTTTTACAAACTTTGGACACAACTTAGCATTTCTATGTTTACTTGCGTCACTCAATACGAAATTCCGACGAAATACTTCGTCACCTACATTGAATGTAACCACTCTACTTCTCAGATTGTAAACTTTCTCGTAACTATCGTGAGCTTGATTAAGTGCTGTTTTGAGGTAAGAATGGAGAATGTTCATCCTAGCCGTTTTGGGTAACCAGTCGATTTCGGACTGATTAAGTCCACCAAGTTTTCTCAATAACGCATAATCTGCCCCGTGTTCGATCATGCGCTGACCGAATAAGGCCTCATAAGGGGTCATTCCGATAGCGCTATGCAATGAGGTGCGTAAAGCACTACTAATGCACGAGAGATGCTCGTCCCAATTGAGTTGTTTGGTATCAATGTAGGCACGTATAGCACTCAGAATAGAGCGATTAACTCGTTCGCTTGCGTTCGCTTGTGGAGCATATGCAGCAGTTCTCACATGGTTTATTCCAAAATTTTCCAAGAAAGTTTTAAAGTCATTACTAATAAATTGTGAGCCATTGTCTGACAGTAGACTCTCTGGAACTCCAAATATTAAAAATACATCATCCACTAAGAATTTGACTACTTCTGAAGTAGTTGCTTTTTTTAAAGGTTTGATAAATACAAATTTCGTTAGCTGGTCTAACGCGATAATAATGAATGTATTACCTCTTCTAGATCTGGGGTATGGACCTAGGAAATCAATGTATATATGTTGGAAAGGTCTTTCCACATTGAATCCTTTTCCCATTTCGGTTCTCAGAACTGAGTTTGGCGCTTTGGTTGTTTTGCATACCTCGCAGTTATTTACATACATCTTGACCTGTGCTGCCATTCCTGGCCAATAAAATTGGTTACGGAGGCGATGCAGGGTCTTGGTGATACCACCATGCGCTGCCTGAGGTGGGCAATGAGCCGCAATTATCAAACTTTCGCCCAGCTGCGATGGAATCCATATCTTCCAAGCCAAATCGTCTTGAATTGGATTACCTGTTACGTGCCTGACTTTCTTGTATATGAAACCATCAGATACTTGTAAGTCAGGAAGACGATCTTTATTTTTATTAATGTGTTGCACGATCTGAAGGTATTCTTCCGACTTGAAAGACGGATCCTTTAAATCAAGATGCAACACTTTAGATGGACTTGAATTTTCGATGGGCGTTTCTAGGGAAAATAAACGTAAGGCCTCCACTTCATGCACTCTTGATAGGGCATCGGGCACAGCGTTTAAAGTTCCTTTTCTATGCTCCACCGAAAATTCGAAGCTTTGAAGCTTCAAACTCCACCGAGCTAGACGTCCGGTTGGGTCCTTTAGACTCATCAACCATCTCAGGCTTGCATGATCAGTGATCACCAAGAACCTGTATCCTTCAATGTATGGTCTAAACTTATATATGCCTTTTACGGCTGCTAGACATTCGCGCTCTGTAACTGAATAATTACGTTGCGCACTATTTAATTTTTGCGAGTAATAATAGATGGGGTATTCTGCGCCAGTCTCATCTCTTTGACACAGAACACACCCGATTCCAGTGGCTGAAGCGTCGCACAAAATCACGAATTGCTTACTGAAATCGGGGTTGCGGAGAACTGGCGCCGAAGTCAAAGCTACTTTAAGCTTATCGAAAGCTTCTAACGCCTGTTCGTTGAACTCAAACTTACTTCCTTTTTTCAGAGTGTCAGACATCGGTCCGGCCACCTCAGAAAAATTCTCAATAAATCGCCGGTACCAACCAGCCATTCCAAGGAATCGACGTACTTGACGTACAGTCGTTGGTACCGGGAAATCTAGAATTGCAGAAATTTTGGACGGGTCTGCTTTGAGGCAGCCACGCCCTACGACATAACCTAAGTATTGCAGTTCTTCGAAACAGAAGCGTGACTTCTCCACATTTATCGTTAGCCCTGCTTCGTCTAACTTCTTCGCTACGATTTCTAAAACTGCCACATGTTCATCAAACGTCTTGGAAATGACCAATAGGTCATCTAAATAGATAAAAACTTGATCTCTCAAGTTGGACGGGATAACTTTGTTCATCAAATTTGTCAGACTCTGAGCGGCGTTGGAGAGCCCGAACGGCATCACCTTGAACTGATATAACGGACGACCTGGAATTGAAAATGCGGTTTTCTCCCTTGACATCTTCTCCAACGGTACTTGCCAGTACGCATCTTTCAAATCCACGCTAGAAATATAGCGTGTCTCCGAAAGTCGTGCTAACAAACCTTCTATATGCCCAATCGGTCTCGCATCCTTCTTTGTTACGGAGTTGACTTTCCGAAAATCCAAGCACATTCTATTTTTGCCGGGTTTCCTCACCAGCACAACCGGTGAGGACCATGGGCTTGAACTTTCTTCAATCACTCCCAAAGAAATCATGCGGTCTACTTCGGCGTACACCAAGGCTTGTATCGCTGGAGAGATTGGATAATGTCGTTGCTTAATAGGCAACGCATCGCCAGTATCTATACTATGTTCCATTAGGTGTGTTCGTCCAAGTCCCCGCTCAGCGAACGACGGAAAAAGTTTTACGGTGTTTTTCAACACAACGGACTGTTCTGCAGTTAGCTCGCATTCAGAGAAATTAGGTTTCTCTGGAACTATCTCAGAAATTGAATTTTTAAAAGGTATAATATGGGGCGCTATTTCAAAGATGGCCCAAAAATTTACTCCCAAGTAGAGTTTCTGCGTTAAAGAAGGTACAATAAATAATTCTATGGCGTGTGATTTGCCGTTAAAGGAAACTTCCGTTTTAACTACTCCTACCACTGGTTGTTGTTTGCCGTCAGCAGTAGATATATTGGTAGCGAATTTTTGAAACGTGATGTTCTTGTTTTTCAAAATCTCTAACGCTCCTTTACCTAAACAACTGACGCTTGCTCCTGAGTCGAGCAAACCGTACCACTCTTCATCGAATAATTCTACTTGAACATAAGGACGGGGATCGTCCTTGTAATTAGACAATTTTGTCGAAGATACTACTTTGTATAGTTTACGTTTGTTTGTGAATTTAGATCTTAAAGCTCCTATTTTTTTTAAATGGTTGGGATAGGTATATATTCTTTTTCTAGCTATTTCGTATTCTATTTGTCTTTGATGTAAAGACTTTAACGGTCTAAGCCTAGGAATTCTAGAATTAGTGACTGATGATTTTAAAATATTTTTCGTTTCAGGGTTTTTCAGGATGGTAATTTTGTCAAATTTTTCTACGTTTACAGAGGACTCCCCGAGTTGCCCATCTTGGCCAACTCCCTCTCGGTCGAATGTTGGCTCGTTGACGAGTTTCCCGGACACATTTTGCAGTTCGGTGACAGAACCTCAGGTTTGCCACAACGATAACAGAAAATCCTTCTCTGTAGATCAGCACAATCTCTGAAAGTATGACCAATTTTCAAGCAGTTCCAGCATTTGACGTTTTCTGTACTCGGTTTCGTATCGCGATTTCTGTTATGGTGGAAAGCTTCGACGGCTGTTGACATCTCAGTTAACTGCGAATCAGTCTGTATCTCGATCTCGTGAACTAGTTTCCTTGGAGGGTTATTATAAACTGGAGGTGCTCTAGCTCTCATTGGATCATATTGAGCCAAAAATCTCTCCATATCCCGACAAGTGAAAACTAAATCAGCGAGTCGAGTCGACTTAAATGTCAATAACAGCTCTCCCATGCGTCTGCGTACGTTTTGCTTTATTATCTCTGCTAGCTCCTCATTAGGTCTAGGATTTTTCATGCGAGAATTGATCTTCAGTATGGCATCGTAAAACGAGTCAAAGCTTTCGCCTGGAGCTTGCTTTCTCTCTGCCATTTGTCTGGACAACTCAGAATCCGTTTCCAGACTGCGGTATTGTTCTATTAGTGCTAGCTTCAGCGCTGCCCAAGATGAATACGGGTTGTTCTTCATATACATCCAGTACCACACCTCTACCGTTCCGCTCACAAAATGGTGAAAATTCAACACTATCTCTTCCCAGGATGCGCCGTAGCTATCCTTTACCCGATCAAGTCGGAAAAGGAATTCGTCTACTGGCATATTTTTGGCATTGTATACTATGCCCCACTTATGATAGTGCGGAGAACGTATGAATGAAGTTGCTGGCGATGGTGCTGGAGCTCTGATATTTCGATTTGCCGACGTATTGTCGAACTGAATTTGATCTAGTCTTTCATAGAAATTCGGGTCGTACCTTCGAGAAGGTTCAGCTCTAGGTGGAGATGCATTGCGTCTTGGCCACTCCCTAGGGAATTCCGGTAGGTTGTTTCGGTTGGTATCAACTCTAGGAGGAGTGCCATTTCGCCTTTGCCTTTCACCTAATGCTTCTCTGACCGCTTCTCTTAATCTTTCGTGAGGTATTTCTCTTGTTCTTTCGCTTGTTGTTTCTTGCTCATTGTTTCTGGCTGTTGTTTCAGGATTAGGTTCTCTTCTTACTTCGTAATTGCGTGTATCCGGAGTTGGTAAATCACACAAGGGTATAGTTGCAGCAGTTGGACGTGTCAATTCGCTTATCTGTGTTATTGCATTTTTGACAGCCAAATCCACTCTTTCCAATATTTGTTTTTGACTCTGGGCTAATGTCTCTTGCAAATTTTTGTGATCTTCTGCCCTGTTGAGTCCGATGGTTGCTAAAGCTATCTCCTTGATGTAATCTTCCCATCTGTCAGCTTGTTGGTCTAAAGTTTCTTCTTGGTCTCCCCCGGGTGTAAACTGTCTCGACAAATCTACTAATGGTACTTCTTCGTCGTTACCTCGTTCTGTATGCGATGGTCCCGCTGCATCTTCAACATGACTCGTGTCTACCACTGCGTTATTATCCATCGTCATGTTGTGATACATGTCGAGATTTTTTCTGTAACGAGTATTGTGCGGTTCAGGTGTTGTTAGCACAGGAGCTCTGCTTAGAGTTGGAGGTTTAGGAGGTCTACCCCCCTTCTTCTTCTCCGTAGAATCATTTCTGTTTTTATTTACCATTGTTTTTAAGGAAATTGCCGATATTATATATATAAAAAAAAATATAATCTTTTATTCAAAGATAAAACAAATATTTTTGTAATTGAGAACTTATATAAAAAAAAATGTTTACAAAAGATAATACCTATAACTATACTATTTCTAGCTTACAAATGTTTTATTTCTTAACTAATCTTACTACCTATTTGCTTCAAAAAAAAACTACTAACTATTCTAATCTCTAATTTTCAATACTTATAACTTACTATTTAAATCTTACTCACTATTTCTTACTACCTAAATCTTATAATCTAAAACTTACTAACTAAATCTTAACCTAGCTTAACCTACTTTTTCGTAGGGTAAACCCTCTTGATATACTCAATCTACCAAAATCAAACTTCAAAAAAAAAACTAAATCTATACTCAAAAAAAACTAACTAATTAAATCTCAAAAAAAACTATATAATCTCAAAAGATAAATTACTAAATCTTCTCAATATCTCAATAACTAAATCTAAATATAAATGCCACCAGGCGATATTCAAAAATTTTACTCAAAAAAAACTATCAAAATCTAAATACTAAATAAGAGTGCCACCAGGCTAAATTAACTCTAAATTGTCACCAGACACAACTAAATCTAAAAAGGGTGCCACCAGGCAATACTGAATGCTAAATCTCAAAATAAGTGCCACCAGGCAAAACTCAATACTAGATATACGCCACCAGGCAAAAATAAATAATCTTAATACTCAAAATATGTGTGCCACCAGGCAAAATAAATAATCTTAATACTCAAAATATGTGTGCCACCAGGCAAAATTTCAAAACTAAATAAACTTGTAACATATGTTACGTATACGCCACCAGGCATCAAAATTTTCTCAAAAACTAAATTCTTAATCTTATTTAATTTTTTCCCAAAAATTAAATTTTTACCAAAATTTCTCAAAAATTTATTCTAAAAGTTTTTTTCAAATCATTGCAAGTTTTGAGACGTGACTGAAGCATCCCAATGTTTCAGAAGAGCAACTCCGCAACAATATGAAGGATTCTTCGTTCCACACTTCTCATTATCCACAAAAAAAAATTTCTATATTAACACTCTTGAAAATTCATCTACTTTTCTTATCATATTAGCTCGTTCTTAATTCTCCCTGCTGCTACTGACCTAAGGAAGTAAATTAACATCCCCTAGCGGACATCAGACCAGAACTATATCATCAAACTAACTAATTCGAATTACTCAATAAACTTTCTAAATTACTCTTTTCGACGTGTAGTATAACTCATAAATTTTTCAAAAATAAATATGTTGTTTGGAATTGGTTGATCTTTTATTTAGCCGTCGTTATTTGGCTTGCGCTGCAGACGTGAACAGGAATGAGTTCGACTATTCACCGGACGTAGTTGCAAACAACTAAACAGATTAAAAAGATTGTAGTTTCAGGATTGAGATTAGCTTTCATGAGAAGCAACGGACTACTGGACTAAAAACATATCCAATACGGACAACTCTAAGTAAACTAACTTTACTGAAAACTACTTACTGAATGTTAAGAGAGTGGAATGGATTTTTGACAGGTTGTCGCTGCAGACGTACTCAGGAACTGGTTCAACCAAATACCGGTCGACACTTAAGTCAGCAAACCTTCCGATGATAAATCTCCTACACATTACCAACTCTTTAAAAAAAATCAAAAATGACTTAATCAGTTCGGACTGACGTTCGAACATCATACTACATACTCAAAATACTAAACTTCGAAAAGTTACTAAAACACACTATCTCAAAAAAAAAGTTTCAAAAATTACTATTAAATCAACAATTCGGGCCCCACGTTGGGCGCCATTCTGTAATGGGAGGAATGGGATGGTCCCACTACATAATAAACAAAAAAAAATTGAAAAATAATTATATCTTCAACTTATATTCAAGATTTCTTCTTATTGGATAGGATAAAGAAGAAATAAAAAAAAACTAATTTATATGATATGAAATCTCAACTTAAGAAAAGAGAGAAAGAGAAAAGCAAATAAAATTATAAAGATAATTTTTTTTTTGATTTGGAGTTTAGTTTTCTTGAATATAAATTAAAGAATAATAATTATTAATCAAAATAATTAATGTAAAGATGAGAATTGGAGGGGGTTGTGGATGCTTACAACTGACAGCCAGAATTGACCGACCGAAAATGACCAAAGACCAAAAAGGACCAGGCACTGCACAAAAACTATTCCAAGTCGGACTAATGTTCAAATTCCCAATATCATCTACATTATTATCTTTGTTAATTTAGCGGACAGACAAATCCCTATTCCGATCCTATTTCACAAAAAGATTTGAAGTAGTAGTCGACTAGGAAAAGTAGGGGGTTTGGCGAGGTACTTTCAGTTGTCTGCGGCTCTACAGTCGCAGACGATCTGAAAGAACTCGTCACCCCTCTTCTCGTAGGCAAGTACACTTCAACGTATGTCGGTGGTATATACGTAATCAAAAACACCACGGATTACTAAACCCTTCGTCTGATTCGTAACCAAGTATAGTCAGACGATCTCCAAAATTTCTAAACTATGCTAACGCCTAGTTTATACTAACTCGAGAATAAGTCCATCTGACTTCAGAAATACAAGAAATCAAGAAGGAAGAAAACTTCGAAATTACTTTATAATATCCCCAGAGAGTTTTTAATTCCCTTATCCATTATCAACAATAGACTTTGAAAATATTTCGAAACTATCCCTTAAATCATCCCCATTGTTATAGGATCCGGAAACCTATTCGTTCTATCAACTTTTAGTACCCTCTCTCACGATAGGGCACGTCCAAGCCTGAACGAATAGGGTGGCTACCACCACGCCGCTGCGTCAGGTCTGCGATTTTTGCCGGGGCCGAGCTCGTCGGCACAGGGAAGTGGGTGGTGCTGCAGGAGTGATAGCCGGTGTTACATTTGTTAGACCTGGAGTCTTGCTGACAGTTGACTCTGTTAATTTTATTAAAAGCTATGCTAAAAAGCAAAGGGGCCGAGTGGCGAGAATAGATAGTAATCTTGAAAAAAAATGATGATAGATGTGAAGGTGGAAGTAGAATGTTAATAGAAAGTCGAGACGACGGTGTAATTATCTCGAAGGATTACCTAACCCTACCCTCCTATGTCCTATTTTATCCTTGATGTCTACTAGGACCCTATTGTAGTGGGAAATCAGGTGATGATGATTTCCCTTTTAGTGTCTAACTTCCCTACCTAAGTGTCTTGTCGGAGACTAGTCCTTCAAGGCCACTACCCTTTGACATTTTCACTGACACTGATTCTATGTGAAAACATCCCGCAAATGGTTAAATAATGATGAAGTGAGGATCAAATTTTAACTTTACCCTCGCATTGTTTCGGATTTGTCGTCGGTTGTTGCTGCTATCTTATCATTAGGATGGCTACAGCCACGCCTCTCCACTAAACGCCTTTAGTTATCCATGGTATCTGAAATAAATCCCCGGTGAAAAGAATAAACTTCCCATAGAAAACATCTGCCTTCGTCTCAACCTTGCAATTATTCAAAAAAAAAAAAACTTAAGATCTCTTTTAGCAAAAATCTCTAAACAATTTTTATTTCATATAACTTATTCTAACAATCTTGATAATTTTTATTCTTATTTGAAATAAACTGTTTCCCAATATTTCCATAAGGTTAATCATCAAATATTATAATTTACTTCTTATAAGAAAAGATCTCAACAAATTTTCATAAATCTTTATCTCAACAATTTCAATGGACTTTATCTCTGCTTTACTTATTTTGGAATCCATTCTATTTATAAGTATTTTATTAACCTTACTAGATTTTCAAATATCCATAAACAAACATTTCCAAAACTAATTTTTAATCTTCAAAAAAAAAATTCTCTGGTTAGAAATAATTAATTTATAACCTCTCTACATAAATCTCAATCAAAAAAACTAACTGACCTATCTCACTATCGTTTCTGCTATGATTTTAAAAGAAAATTTTATGCTCAACAAAAAAAAACTGGTACAATTCTCGAAGTGACTGTTTCTGAATTTTATTTTTATCGGCAAACAAAAAAAAAGTTTTTCGTTTGCAAATATTTCAAAACAAGTTTGAAATGAGGATTGGCGAATAAATTCACGGACCCTCTACCACGTTAAGAAACGATACCTCCGATGAGTTATCGTTTTAAGACGCAAGTGCCTAACACGAAATTTCAAAACGTCCAGGGATCGTCCGCTTCCTAGATAATCTTGTTCAGGCCTCTTATCCTTGAATTGTTAAATACAATCTTGGACAAGGTCGACGAATAACGAGCCCCAGATTAACAGGACTGACAGATACTCCACCGCGGCTAATGATTCACTAGCATAGAATTTAACGCGAGCTAAACCGATAGGTCAACACCTATTATACACGATATCGAAAAATTCAAATCACAAATTTCAAAACACAAAGTTTTGTTTCATCAGAAAAATTGTTCAAAAAGGTTTGCGTAGGACGCCTCCACTGTTTCGAATATCCCACCCGAATGTAAAAAAAATAAAGAATTGTTAACAGTTTTCAAAAATAGTCATTAAAATTTTTACTAAGTGGATCAGAAGGATCTTTGTGAATGTTGGTAGGTACATCCAAACCTTACCTTAGCTGAAAAGAGCGTTTGGTTAATTAAAATCAAAAATGTTATCAATAATCATTAAAATTTTATAATCAATAATAAAAATTTATCTACAAATAAATGGTTCGACGAGGGGAGAGTGCACCCTACCATGGACAAAACCAGATAGATGGATTCAGACAAAATAAGTACGTTACAATTTGGTTTATTAATCAACTTTAATAATTCCTTTATTTCTTTTTCAGGTTTCGAAGATGTGATGAATTTCACTGATGGGACCAGTGGGTGTAAATGTAGGTACATCTACTTTTCAACTGACTTCAAAATTTATAAAATTAATTTCCAAAAAAAATTTTATGTTAAGTTTTTTTCAGATCGGTTCTGATGTGACTTAATTTTTAATACACGGACTCGGACAAAAAAAAACTAAATTTTCTTAAACAAAACTCAAATCTCAGCGTATTTACCATTCATGTAGGTACTTATATTCAAAACTATAAGATAGCAACTGAACTTAACTCTTTCTTGTACTGAAGGTTCAAGAGTGATAGTATAGTTAAATTCACTTACACTCTTATTCAAACAGAAATAAAAACTTTACGTTGGCTATCTATTTCAGCCAAAATATCATTTACTTTAATCAAAAATTAATTCAAATTTTCACTAGGCAACATTTTGTTCGGTATTCAAAAACCTCTAGTGTGAACTTGAATGAATTTTTCTCACAAATGTTTTTCATAGATTTTTATTAAAGGTCATTTGCAACCTATGTACACTCAGGACACTTTTGGTAAATACACTTTTTTTTATAATGTAATCACACGAATGAACTTCAAATATTTTACTTTAATAAAAAAAAACTCGATCGACAGCAAGTTACTTTCAGTTTCTTTAAACTTATTTTTTTCTTTACCGACTTTATCAACCGCAATAATTTACCGCTAACGTAGGTAGATACAGGTAAGTAAATTTTTTATTCCCAACAAAAATTTTAGCTAAATATTGTATTTGACGAAGGATAGTTGCTTATGTCAAAGCAATAATCTTGTAAACTACTATATGATTTGTAGGTAATAAAGAAATTTTAAAATTGTTTCTGCAGGTAAGTATCTTAAGACGAGAGTATATATTTATCATAACCCTCAGGATTCTTTAAATTTCTTAGTTACTTTAAATTTTTGATTTTTAATTTCGTAGGTACTTTAAGCTATGCTACGATATTTTTAAACTATAGTACCAGGTTCAAACGTATACCTATTTTAGATATTTCAACACATAAAATTATTATTATTTTTGCACTCTTTCTTGTTTTTAAGATATTTTTCAGTTCTAAAACAGATTATTCACAAGATAATATGGGTTTTATATTCAAATTTTTATGTCACTTATGTATTTTGTATGAAGTGACTTATTTGTTTCTTACTATTCAGACAAATTTTAGGATATTTTTCTCAAAAGATTTTTACTCTACCTAGATAATAATAAATAAAATAAACTACCATACCTCAGCCTTTATTATACATAATACTCTTTATCCATCCTGTCTATAGGTGACTCCAACAGGTATGTATTTTGACTGTTTAGCTTGATGAAAAGATTTATTTTTGTAATCCGGTTGTATGATTGATTCCAGCGATGATATGTCGTATGTTGTTTCAGCAACAATACAATAGGTATTGGATTCCAAAAATTTCTGAATTACTGTTGATTTTCTGTTAGTTGTTTTTAGGCTTCCTGGTGGAAACCAGATGACGCAGACCGAGTGGTAGGTTCCGTTAACGACGTCGACACAAAAGACTTTTTGGAGCCTTGTCTTGGTCGCAGTCTCGTCCGACTCGACGAATCCCACTCGGTGCGTATCTGGTCTTTTTCGGTGATTATTTTTCTGCTTAATTGGAAGACGAACTTTGTGGTAGGATTTCTGTCTAGGTGGCTTGTTGCTTTGGATAGAATTCCTTTTCCTATTAGCGTGGTGTCTTTTGAATAATTGGATTTTTTGGGGGTACAATTTTGGCGTGGTGAAACTACGACTGATAACTGGGCGACCAGCGATTTTGGTGCTTTGTTCATCAGCTAGCAACACCCGACTTTTCCTTGGATCCAAATTACTCGTGGTATTTTGTGAACACATGTGCTTTCTGTCGGAAAATTTTTCTGGAATTTAATCCACTAATTGCAAATTTTTGTTCTGCTCCTTGTTTCTTTATTTGGTTGCTTGTATTTTATGTTATTCCTTGGACTTTCAGTTTTTATTTTATAGTTGGTAATTTTCACTTTGCTTTCACACTATTACTTTTGATTTTCTTTTGTTTAAACAATTTTTTCATAATTTTTACTTTTCTTTAGTTCTTACAATTTTATTTCGCGTCTGATATCTTCGAAGAGCAAAAATATAATCGGGTTGTTCGGCTCGTTTACGTATCACGTTACGTACCATAGAGCTTTTACATCTGCCTTTTTGGCGGTTTGAACAATTTAAATTACGTGAAACAGACTTATTAATGAGTGAAGGTCCTTTTCGTTCTCATTAAAATGATAGGTAGATTCTCGAAATTTAATTCGACCATCTTTTTTTCTAGTCTGTCGATACTCGTATTTATTTTTTTTGTATGTTCATTGAATAGTTTTCTCTCTTTTTTTTTAATAGGATTGTTGGTGCGATTAATTTCTTCATGACTTGTCCTGTTCTTTGCTGTTCATTGTTTTTGTTTTGTCATGAGTAGTGTTCGGACGTGATGAAAAGATACATTTTAACTTATTTGTACTTACTGCGTAAGTATGAGATTTATTTTTATTTTCTTTATATTTTTAGGTTCGGCTGGTATTTTATCTTTATATGAATACAGAGTAAGTATAACTATATGATAGATAATTAACAGACCTATATTTCGGATTTGTACTTTCGTTGGGTAAGTAATATTTTAGTACTTTCAAATCAAGTACATGTTTTGATTACTTTCGAAGGTTATCTTTTGGAGTTATTTTATGTTATATTATTATTACAGACTTTATAATATGTTTGTAGCTACATTATGGCATAGAATTTTGTACCTGATTTTTATGTCACTACCTAAAGTTACTGTTTTCGTTTTATTTATTTACAATAAAAACATTATTTTTACTATCTTGAGTGTTTCCATTTCGGTCGTTATTCTTCGTTAATTACTTAATGTGTGTAACATTTACGTAACATTGATAGATATTTTCACTCGATGTATCTTGTAAGAAATATTATTTTGTTAGTCAGAACTTCTTACTGTGCTTATTTCTAACTAGATGAGCTTTCGGGAATGTACTTTTTTGCGACATTATTTCATATTGGTGAACCTAAGTACTATTAGTCGAGGTACCTACTTTGTTCGTTGACAGAGGGATGTCTTTGCTAATCTATTATTTTCGTTGCCTGCTCTCAGATGACTGTTTTGTTGTTTCGGTATTAAGTTATTACAAGGTTTGTGTATTCAATGTTCCGAATATTTATTATAGGAACTATTTTTTTTTTCTAAGGAATTTTTCCTTCAATAACTTTACTTAAACTTATTTCTTTCGGAGAAGGGATTTTATTGCTTTTGCGAGAATATTTGGTGAGTATGAAAATTTTCAAGTTGGTTTGTTTCTCTGATATTATAACAGATAACATTCATACATGTATAGATATTTAATGAGAAATCGTAAGCATACTTTAATAGATGGTGAAGTGGATTTTCCTACAAAAAGTGGGATTATAATAGATCGGGATTTTGAACAAGCGGCATTTTAAAAAAATCGGTATGCTAGTTATTATATTTTTATTACTTGACCATTCTTTATTCCGTCAATTTTTCATTGAATGTTTGAACAACAACAACAACTTACAGGTGCTACCTACAATTTTTAAACGAATTTTATTTATTCGTTTTTACGAATTTCATTATTTGTTTTTCCATTTTTGGCTGGAGATATAGCTATTTCAAGGAGTGCCAATTCCTTTATCATCAGCCTCCTTATTAATGGTGCCGAGCTTTAATCCAATTTTATTATGAAAAATTTTTTCACATGCACATCATGAGATTCGAACCCACGCATTATCAGATTTGCTCAGTCTTCGAAGTCGTATGTTATGCTCAGTCTTCGAAGTCGAGATGTTATGATTGTTTGTTTTTCAAACGCATTTGGAGCTTCAACCTTTTTCTAAGCGCCTTTAAGTATGCTGATTTGTTCCGCCTCTAATTTCTCCTAACCTTAATTTAATAGACTTCAATTCTTAGCATATATCAAGGGGAGAGGTTGGAAGATTGGTAACATACCAGACTATTTAAGTTATTAAAAAAAAAAGATTTTATCTGAAAAACATCATTATCGGCAACAAATGACTCATATAAAATTTTACGGGGTTGGGTTCGATAAACTGTTTTTCAGACAAAATCTTTTTTTTTTATCCTGTTTTTGAAATCTTGCTTTTTATACTCCTGTGTTTTTTTTTTTACTAGTTTTGATTGCTCTGTAATAAGATACAAAAAAAATAAGCTTAAAACAATTAACGAAAGAATACTTTTTATCTGTGATAATAGATACTATATAAGTCATGATATGATGTCGTGCAAAAATGAGATTAAATAAAATAAAAGGCACGATTGGGTAGCACAAACTTGCTCATTATATAGCAAGTGATTTAGGGCTTAGTAGCAAAATAGCACATATGGGTCGAGCGTTCTTCTTTTGGATTCTGTAGTATTTCAATTGGTTTAGGTATATAAAATATTTTTTTTTAATTTTTTCCAATAAATTTAAAATGCAATAAATAAAATAAGTAATAAACAAAAATAAAATAATTTTGAAAATTAATTTATAACAAATCAGAGTTTTCCTAGAAAATCGTGGTATGACAGTAATTTTAAAGTATTACGATATACCTATTTAACAATTCTTTTTATCGTATGCCAAGTTTTCGAAAAAAATCGATTTTTTTTTAAATATTTTTATGGAGTATGAAAATTATAGCTTTTTTTTTGGTTTAAACCATCTAAAAGGCGTTTCATGCCCTATCACTCATGTCAAGTTTAATCAAAATCGTTAGATTCGTTTTCGAGAAAAAAAGCTTTTTTATTACCGTTAGTTTTAGGCCAGAACAAAAATTTTAAAAACTCATCTGACTGTCATCCTAAATAGGTTAGATACAAAGTTTAAATGATTTTGGCCAATTCGGTTAGGCTGCAGGTGCTAATGACAGACTGACAGACAGACAAACGGATAGAATTCCCAGACCCACTTTTTTCGACTTCGCTATCATCGTAATGTCATGTTTGATTGTTTTATCTCAAAACTTTTTCTTTTACGAATTCATTACTTGCCTTATAGTATAAGTAGTAAGTAATTCAATATTTCACAATAAATCCCCCATATAAAATTTTATCAAAACTGATCGTTTTTTCTTTGGTGAAATTAGAATGATCGGTTTTATAAAATGTACCGTAATTTTAATACCCATCAGGTAAAAAAAGAAAAAAAAACGGCTAAACCATTAAGGCACTTTTTTCGTCTTCCCTATCACCGTAATTTCATGTTTGATACGCAAGTACCTAACTACTTTGTACATAGGTATTTAAAACTCAAAAGACGATGTTAACATGGATCATATCTATAAATTCAATAAAAATATCTGCCCTTACATAATTACAAAACATAAAAACAAATAAATTTATGTGCCACATACGCCACAGAGTGAACCATTTTCATTTTCACAACAATAATTTTTCACAAAAAAAATCCTAACTCAAGGACAACATGAGAAAAATTCGACTACTTTTCATTGTGTCACAAAAAAAAACTCATTCTTCATCCTGAAAAAAAACCGTCAAAAAGAAGACGCCATAATAGCCTTCATCCTTCTTCCTTTCACATCTATCTATGTGACGCTTCAATCAAACAAAAAAAACAACCTTACCTGTGTCGAGGAAGGAAAGGTCGAGCTTCTCTTACCAACGTTTGAAACAAAAAACTGCAA